>VZTF01006149.1:1324343-1672240 GCA_013397755.1 Cnemophilus loriae
TTTTTAATAGCAATGATGATAATTGACTGTGTCCCTGCAGGACACAAAGGATCACTATTGGCCAGGGCTGGTATCTGCAAGTGAAGTGAAACCAAAAAAAGGAGGTGAACAAAATCACTTTTGTTTGCTTTGGGTGATTCCATCTTGAACATGGACCAAAACTGATGGCCCAGAAAACATACAGAAAACAGTTTTTAAAATTTTTACATTTTTAAGACTGCTACTTCCAAAATCGAATCATCCATCAAGCTGCAGGCAAAAGTGGGATTTAGGCAGACAAGAGAAACAGGGTGCCCATGCCAACACAGCCTGGGCATCTCCTTACAAAAGGAGATCAAATGTCAGGATTTCCTCACAGAGCAAATCCCTTTGCTACACTGCCATTTTTCCTTCTGCCCTCTAATTACATCAGGTCAATCAAAACACTGGGCTTCTGTCATTCATCTTTCATTTTAATTTCAGCACATCTGTGTATGAACTCACACACAGAATCTCAGTTATAAACAGCTGTACCTATGCATATCTCTATATAAAGCATCCCCCCACTGTATTTTTATTTTCTGTTCCTTCATATTTTCTACATCAAGGATCATGTCAACATTCATTGCAGAATTCTGCCCTTTTCTGAAAGGAAAATTCATCTGAATATTTTTCAACCAGCTCAGTGACTCCAGTCCTATTTAACAAAAGGACATTAACACATGATTCTCGTCTCAAAGTGGGCATCTAGAAAAGTTGTCTTAAAAATATATTTCCAGTGTTACTGACTTCCTAAGAGCCTATGCACTGCTAGCTCAACTCCACATGTCTACTTTGGAACCACCTAACATTAAATAAGAAAATTTCCACTTCAAAATGATTTACTATGGTGCCTATATCCCAACACTGCTGCTGCCTTTCCCTTCTTCCTCATTAAAAGCCACAATTATCAGCAACCACTGATAATCTGGATTTCACCACATTTTCATACCAATATGATACAATTTCAGAGTTGTTGTCAAGACTGTGATGAAGATTAAACTTGTGCTTTTTAGCACAGAAATTAAGATTACATCGTGCTTCTTTCTGTATTACTTAATGAATTTTTTTTTTTTAATTATTTCTGCTGGAAATCAAGTCCATAGGCATAAATTGAACTTGCAAATAAGTAGTTGAACAGAGAAAGTAGTTCACAGTCTTAAATTCACACTGCTCAAGTAAACCCAGTCTTTAATCTCTGGAACCCATCTTGGACAAACGTTTCTAGAGTAAGTGTCAAGTTTCTGGCAGTAAATTTGGAATAATAAACAAAAACCTCAGGTGAAGAAACTTTCTAAGTCCCAAAACTGCAGGAGTTACAAAGTTAATGTTATTAAGAAGAATTCCTGAGCATGATATTTTTTCCATATCTGTGAAAGAACTAAAGTTTAATGAGTTTGCAAAAAGTTTGGACGTGGAAATAAGTAAAAATTACACATAAGTATGATCCTGAATGTTTGGACATGTAAATTAGCAAAAACAACAAATGTGAATAATCCTAGAAGTAATTTCCTTGAAAGAGCAGTGAATGAGTAGCCAAGCATCTAATTGTTAATTTTAAGATTTAACAAGACACTGGAAAGCTAAAAACCAACACATCTCTCTTGAAAGTTTTGGAAGCTACTTTTTACCTTTTATCTCCCCACAAGATTGTTAAAAGAAAATAGGACTGAAGGAGAAAAAAGGACTTTCAGTGTGCTATCAAAGTTTTTTCCTCTTTATTTCATATAAGCAATCCCTTCTTTTTCATAGATCAACAGGGAGAGGTATACATTTGACATAACAGTCCACTGTAGAGTTATTTGGGTATAAATTATTTTGTATTTATATCTGTGCAGCAACCAGAAGATTTGTGGATATGAAATTTTTCTATAAAGATGGAAAGGATGAAAGCTTGTAAAATTGTGCTGTATCGCTGCTCTTCAAAATAGTGGCAAATTTTAGTAGCACATATTTTGGGTTGAAATTTGTATATTTAATAAAAAATATGGGGATTTCCCTTCTAAATGAAGTGGAGAAGGATATATGTGCATTGACAATATGTTCCAGGTTATATTTAACCAAAAAAAATTTCAAAGCTTTTCAGTGAGGCAAAAATATTTTTCCTGAATGTCTGAAAAATCTTGGAAAGACATTTTGGAGGGGAAGGAAATGTTGTGAATTGAAATGCTGAAAAATGTTTGGAAAGATCTTATGAACAGTACCCTGTCCATGTAAAAAATGTCTTTGTGGAGGCTCAAGTGGAGCCTTACACCAGCCACAGGGGCAGTTTGGAGGCAAGAGCTGCCCAAAACCTCTCACAGCTTTCTTTGTATGACTATAGAAACTCCCTACTGCAATAATTTCTAAAGCCCAGGTCCAGCTGTTCATCTTCCCCAGGCCTCCCCGAGTGATGGGTACCCTCTAACCAGACTCCAAAATGACATCCAGCAGACCAAAGGCAGCTTTCATCCCTCCTCAGCAACAGGATGGGACAGGGAGGTTAAATATACATAGTTATGTTCACAATGAAAACGTATTTTGCTAAAAGTCATCCATCAGGCCTTTGCGTCACAAACCCTCTTGTCTGGGTTGTCCACCTTGCCCTGCTCTTCACATGGTGCTGAGTATCCAATCCCAAAAAATCAGGTCTTCTCCGAGCTGTCACAAGCTGAAACCTTTCACAGTCTTTCCTCATTTTGTAGCAGTGAGTGCCCACAGTAGCTCACAGGAGCTACTCAATTTCGTTCAGCTCCTTTTCTTTACACAAGGATTTTGACTGGTCTCCTTCCTCTCCTTCACAAGAAAAGTGATTTTCCTAACGACACAGGCTAGACAGATGACAGATTGTCAGGACACAGCACATGTTTTCTTTAAGTGAGATTTTTATTTGTTATTTTAAGGTTATTTCCAGATCCCTGACACTTATTCCAAAAACTCAGGTAACCAAGACGGAGCTCAGAAACTGAAGTTATTCTTAGACTAATCAGCCACTGATCTAAATCCACAACACTAATCTCATAATTTGGCACCACAGAGTTTAACCGGTCACATCTGGATAAGGTATTCCGAGCTAACAGCCATATTTAGGCCCCAGTGTTTTCACCGTGTTTACCCTGGAAAGTAAAACACTCAGGCTGTTTTATTCTGGATGCAGTGAGACCTGCTCGGATGGAGACGGGACAATAGTGACCCTCAACGAGATAGGGCTGAAGTCACAGCTGCCCTTGGAACACACAGCTCCGTATTATTTTGTAGCTCCATATTATTTTGTAGGATTTTGTACCCTACACTTGTCTGTTACAACCTCTTTCACCCTCCAGTGAGGTGTTAGAATAGACTGGTATCCTACAGCCTCTGCTGGGTTCTCATGTTCAGCAGATCAGTGAATGACAGTGTCACCAACGGGGCTCCACAGCAGAAGAAATGAAGCTCCTTCCTTTTGATTGCACCCACTGAAGGCCCTAAAAGAAACCCCCTTATACCACTCACTCCATTTTTTCAACACATAATCCTGATGGAAAACATGATTATTCTGATTGTTGCCATTACAGCAGAGCAAGAAGGCCGTGCCAAGGCCAGGTCCCAGTCGTGTCAGTGCTGTGCAAACAAACACGGGGGGCATTCATGCTCCAGGCAGCAAGAGACAAAGGCAATATTATCACCGTGCCCATGAACTGAGGCACACTGAGATTATCCAACTTGCCCAAGGTCACGCAGGAAGTAAGTGGCAGAGCTGGAAATTGAACCCAGATTTCTTGAATTGAAGGCCAGGATTTTAACCACAAGGCCATCTTTCGTCTCTCTCTCGATCTCTTTCCCTGCCCCTCCCCAGTCTTTCTATTTTAGCACACTTTTGAAAAAAATTGGTCTTAAAAATCCATTCGGCAATACTTTAGGTATGCTGTGGCCTCCACAACCGTATTTAGCACAATTATAGGCTAAAAGGAACTCTTGCAAATTATGTGCAAATAGATACGTCTTTATGTAAATCCAAGTTCTTGGGACAGAAATCTACAGCCAAAAAAATACAAAGGTTTAAGACAGGGAGGAATTAAGCTCCAAATTTTTTCCTCTTTGAAGGCTGGTAACTGAGGTACAACACTCTCCAGCTAAAGAATGGAAGGCACAGACTGGATGCCTGGGGAGTAGTTACACCAGCTCTAATAAACCTGTGATTTCACCTACAGAAATGTGAAGGCAACAGACACTTGGTCATTGTTTTAGAGGATTCTTCCATGTGTATGATTTTTTTATATACATGTGCATCTTCTAAACCAGTTACTGTACAACTTGTACAAGAGCACTGACAGCCACGCAACTTCCTGACAGTGCACAGCCCCATAGCAGACACGGGAGCTGAGCACTGGAGGGTCATTTGGTCCAAACTATGTATCAAGAACAGTCTCTGGCTTGTGAAAACTTCAGGAGGTGCTAGGTATCCACTGCATATGCCAGGGACTGCACCTGGGTCTCAATGCCCAAACCTCTTTTCGGGCAGTGTTAGATTTACCAGCTAGAAAGGAAAATTCTCCAAGACTATATTTAAGTTTAATGTCTTCTGCTCAAAATCCTTAAGCTTGGTCCACATGCTGGCCATTCTCAGCATATGAGAATGGCTTCATTCACTTGTCTAAACAGAGCTGGATTTGGTTGGGGTAGCACCAGGAGCAGTGGGGGAAGAGGGAAACCATGAGGTTAAACAGGGAATTTTGTAAGTAGAAGACAAAGAAGGGCCAATAGCTCAGTCTCTGCCCAGGACACTTCATAGACTTATACCTGAATATATTTATGATTTTCTGGAACATGTCAAAAACTAAACAAACAGGGGGTCAGTCTGGTTGGGAGCTGGGGGGCAATTGCATTTCAGGATCACTTATTTGGGGGAGCACTGGAGGGAGTGCAGGGTCTGGATCTACTCAGTTAGCAGCTTTCCTGCTTACACCAGTTCAAACGAGCATCATGGCCTGTGTTTCTCAAGGGAGAATGCACATGACATCTGCAAAAGGGACCAAATATGAGTCAGCAGTGCCCTGGCAGCCAGGAGGAACATCCGTGTCCTGGGGTGCATCAGGCACAGCATCGCCAGCCGGGCAAGGGAGGGGATTGTCTTGCTCTGCTCTGCACTGGGGTGGCTTCACCTCCAGTGCTGGGGATAGTTTTGGTCACCACAATAAAAACGACATTAAACTGTTGGAGAGCATCCAAATGATGGCAACAAAGATGGTGAAGGGCCTTGAGGGGAAGCCACGTGAGGAACATCTGAGGTCACTTGGTCTGTTCAGCCTGGAGAAGAGGAGACTGAGGGGAGACCTCATTGCTGTTACAACTTCCTCATGAGGGGAAGAGGAGGGGCAGGCACTCATCTCCGTGGTGACCAATGACAGGACCCAAGGCGATGGCCTGAAGTTGTGTCAGGGCAGGTTTAGGTTGGATATTAGAAAAAGGTTCTTCACCCAGAGGGTGGCTGGGCACTAAACAGGCTCCCCAGGACAGTGATCACAGCACCAAGAGCTGACAGAGTTCAAGAAGTGTTTGGACAATGCTCTCAGGCACAGGGTGGGATTCTTGAGGATGGTGCTGAGCAGGGCCAGGACTTGGACTCTATGATCCTTGTGGATCCCTTCCAGCTCAGCTGATTCTGTGATTCTGTGATTCTGTGATTCTCTTCACAATGAGGATCACTCAGGAATGGCACCGGTGGCTTTAGCAGAGCAATCCAGCCCTGTAATACGGTAACCTTTGGCAGTACTTGGACACAGGCAAAGGCTCTGGAGTTTAATTTCAGACTGATCCAGCAGCAGGCAGGAGCACCAGCAATGCTGGCTCAGCATTTCCACCAGGACTGGCGCAACTCGCTCTAACGCGTTCCTTCTGGGCTCTTTTTAAAAGTGCCAGCTGGGACCATGCTGCTAAGCTGTCCTCTGAACAACAACACTGTTAATAATAATAACAATATTCAGGTCTTACATAGCATTTTTCACCTTTAGATCTCGAAGTGATTTACTATGGAAGGCTTTGGAGGGCTTTAAGAACAGATTATACAGACATCTGTCAGGAATAAACCAGATTTCCTGACCCTGCCACAAAGCAGCGGAATATTTCGAAGCTCTTTCCAGCCCAGAATTTCTATGATTTCCCCCATTTTGTACGGAAAGGACATTAACTCATGCAGCAACAAGATGACCTCTGTGGCTCACACAGATGCTGCTTTGAAGCCCCCATGGCAGCCCAAGACATTATAAATGGTAAAAGAAAAGAATTGAAGCTCTCCCCACCCTAACACTGCGCCCACCAGTCATGGGTGGTCTCTGTGGAAATGTACCAGTACACCTCAGGTTGGGCAATTATAAAAAGATAACATTTCCAATGGTAGGAAACCAGATGTTGTGTGGGAGCCTTGAAGAAGGCTTTTGCCAACGGCAAAAGTAGAATTCATCCTTCAGGGTGGGGATAGACAGCCCCCCATCTCCCTCTTCTGACAAAGGGGAGCTGGACCAAATAATTAGACTGGGCACTTGACTTTTTGGCTTATGAACTAGACGGGACACTTGACTTTTTGGTTGCTGAAGTTAAATAAGAGACATCAAAACCAGCCCGGGAAGGGGGAGCAGGACAGTCTCATGGTTTCTGTGCAGAAAGAGAGCTCCCGTGAACACCCAGGCATCTCAAGAGGCTCATTTCAAAGTCAGGCTATGATGACTGTGAAACAACCCTTTACCTGCATTCTCATAAACACCAGGAGAGGCCGAAACTGCTGTCACAGAAATTAATTAGCAGAGGAGTTTAAAAACTGCACCTTGGCAATGGCAGAGTGGAGATCATGACAGCAGCCTATGCATTGCTGGTGACGATTTTGTTGCAGTGACACCCTGGTGATCTTCAGCTGCAACTGGAATAAAAGAAGAAGATCTCAGTGTGCTCCAGAAAACTGCACCTTCCGGGTGAGGAGCAGCTGGTTTGACCTCAGAGCTGCTGTGAAAGGCACCCAGAGATTCCCCAAATGTCTAACACTGAAAAGGTCACTTTTTTTTTTTTAAGTGTTGTATCTTAGGGATTATATTTGCTTTTTTTTTTTTTTTTTTTTTAACAAAGAACGTCACTCTTTTGCTTAACTACAACAAAACTTGACTCTGGTTTAAGTTTATCTGGTGTGTAAAGTGGTGCCATGGCCACTGAGCATTCTTAGGAGCAAGAGATCCAAGCACATTGGAGGTGAAAACCTGCCCTGTGGAGACTCTGCAGAGCAATACATATTTAGTGGCCCTCAGGAGACTTGAATTTCTTTGTAAACATCAGTCTAAGAAGCAAAATCAGCAAGTGCCAAGAAAAAGAGGAGCCATCCTCAAGCCAGGCACGACCTCATGCTCTTTTGCAAGGGACACAGAAAAGTGACGAGAAATCAGAACATTCTGAACTGTGGGAATAAACTCCTTATTGTCACCGTTCAGGGTTGGAGTTTAGTCATCATGTACTTTCATACCTGTACGCACAGACCAGCACCTAAAAGGCCCCTGGGAAAGTCAAACAGCAGAACAGATCCTAGCTGAACAGCTGTTCCATGCAGATTTCATGATTTTAAGAACAATTTTATGAAACGGAAATTATTTTAAACTCTTTTTTCAATAATGAAAGCATTTTTAATGACTTTTTAATTTTCAACCAAATTTTCTTGTTTTCTCAAATAAGGAAATATAAAAACAAGAAACATCAGCCTATACCATTCTGCAGACCATTTTTCTGGTTTTGAAAAAGTTTTTTGATAAAAAACTTTCAGTGTTCAGTAAATAAAGTCAGTGCATTCTTTAAAATCTTTTCTTTCCAGGGAAAATCTTCATTTGTGACAGAAGCTTGATTTTTGTGGACATCAGGTTTTGGTGGAAAATTTTGACCACCTGTGGAAATGAAATCTGTGAACAGCGAGTAATTTGGGAGTCGGATGAAGATAAATTCAATGGACTGATTTTTAGTTTCTCATGTTTCGGAGCGAGGCAGAGATCCAGGCCCCTCCATGCCAGCACGGCCGCAGGGTTGGACACTTATCAAAGCATTTGCCTTTGGGGCTCTCACGAGATCAGGTTTTTATTCAGTGAGAGCTCCACGTCTTCGAAGGGAGCAGGAAGGCCACAGGAACAGCCTCATTTCAGCATCGACCCCAAGGAAAACCAGGGGTATGAAGGGACTTCAGAGTTTTAAGAGCTGGCAAACACAGAACCAGTCCTGATTTTCCCCATGGATATAGGGAAAAGACATTCAGGCATAGTTTAAGGTTTTTTACCAGTTAAAAAAAAAAAAGAAAGAAAAAAAAAACACCAACAAAAAAACCTCCCAACAAAACCCATGTGAACTTGTTCACTCATCACCTTGAATAAAAAAGGGCAAACTCTCCCCATTCCATGAAGCTATTCTTGGCCACTGCAAGCTGAAAAGCAGGGAGGGCAGTTTAAAGGGGGCAAATACAATTAATGCTCCCACTTTTGCCATATTTCTGGGCCCAGGGGACAAATCAGGAAACTTTATGTCAGCAGGAATGTGAACAATAAAGGCAAAGTGGGTTGCATGTTAGAAAACTGTTTCACTCCCTTTTTATATTTTTTTTTATTTTATTTTTTTGCCCAGCAGTATGATGTGTTAACAATTTTGTTGGTTTAACAGTTCACACTTCCAGCACATTTATCCATTGGCACATGGGGGTTTTATGCATTTAACAGTTTTCTTCATTAAAGTGGGTTCCACTGTGTCTTAAAAATTGTTTTCCTTAGACTGCGTGTTTGTTATTTTATATGGTGTGACTGAAAAGCAGGCCAAAATTTTGGCCTTGGAAAATGCACACTGCAGAGAGGAGCCCAGCGCGGGCAGCAGGATTAGCCTCCCTCAAAGCCCAGCACAAATTCTTTTAAGAACTGCTGATTGCACTTTGAAGCTTTTCTCCCCTAATTGCTGGAAGATTCTTAATTTGTCCTGAGCTTGGGAAAACGAATTGCAGATGTATGTGCTGCAATCAAAACCCTCTCTGCACAGGATCTTTGTGCGCTGGTGTGGAGACGTCCTTCACCCCCTTCCGCAGCGCCTTCCAACCACCTGCTTTTTTACAAAAACAGTGCCAGCATTTCAATTTCTTTTTTAATTTTTGGAGGGAGGGCAGGGGCTGGGGGAAGGGAGAGGGCGGCTGTTATTTCTACAGAAGCAGGACTGGTTCTTAGAGGCATAAGAGACACCCAGGTGTTTTCACAGCGAGCCCTGTGCAGGGCCCTCTTGGAGCCCAGCTCGATTCCTGTTTGCCAAACTACACTTTCAAGAGGTGTCAGATATCCAGAACCTGTTTCAAATGCCAAGTCAAGCAACGGAGAGGAAAAAAAAAAAAACAAGGAGAGGGAGGAGGGAAGAAGGGGGATGTGGGAGAAAAGGAAAGGGGGAAAATGTTCCTTCTCGAAGAAAAAGGTTGTTGTTCCAACTTGGCTGTTTCTTTTTAAAATAATTAGTTAAGCAGTGCATAAAAACAGGTAAGTCTGTTCTGCATTGCTCATAGCCTTGGCAGGCCCTGTCCTTCCCCACGTTGGAGGAATGCCTGTGAACCACCGCTGCACAGGAGAAGGGAGGGGAATTGTATCGCCGTGACCTAAGGCAACCCAGCTTGTAAGGTTAACCATAATTTTTTAAACTAACATGACCTCTGTTAACCCCTCCACTCCAATCTTGAAAAAAAAAAATAAAAAAAAAAGGTAAGAGAGAGAAACATGTTTACAAAACCACTAGAAGAGTATGGGGGGAGCAAGAAGCTGAAAGTCTTGTTCCCTTGGTCTCCACTCTATCCATTCCTCACTTGCTCCTTTGTCCTTGTGTGTCCCCAGCAGTAACTGGTGTTTACTGGCCCGTGATGCAGCATGTCTAGGGACTTTGCTTTTTCTAATGAGTCACAGAATCATAAAATTAAACCATTCTGGGAAGCCAAAAAAATTCAGCTCCATGTGTGCATTCAGGGCTTTGCAGGAATGTTCATGTCTGGATATCTGAGTCACATGCTCTCACAGTAAACGTGATACATCCTCTTTTTAATGACACCATTGGCCTGATTTATTTATTTTATTTCCCTCTACTCATCCCTCTCCCCTCGTTCTGCAGAAGAACGCAGGCTATTTCCTCCAGCTGGGATGCCAGGTAAACCCACCTCAGGCACCCTTTGCCCTTCCCTCTCCTATAGCTGCCTTAAATCAAGCAACCAAAGGCAATGCCAGCACGGCTCTGGGCCAGCTGGAGGTGGCATGGGGCCATGGTCTATGGTGTAGTCAGCTTTTGTGTCAACATTTGGATGCTGAGTTCATCTTAACCAGAACGTGCCAAGCTCAAAGGAATCCAAGTCTGCCACAGAAAATACATATGCAACACACAGCCCACACATAGGCATTGGCTCAGGGAGGGGACCGACTTATTTCTGGGTCTCAGCATTTTCCCTATGGCTTATTCCTGCCTCCACTCACTTCTGGTCAGTCAGAGTCAGATGTGGCATGAGGAAAAGGGTGTAGGTACAACATGGAGAGACCTGGCTTCATCTCCCACCAGTGCACAAGCTGCAGATGCTGCCTGACTGCTCTTGAATACCCACCTCCCGCGTGCTCCACCAATTCACACAAAACTCTGACTTTACATGGAAGTGAAGTTAGGCTCCTCTTAAAATATTTTTTCTTTGAAATGCTTCCTTCCCTGCTTAAACAAGCATAAACAAACACTCTTGCTTATGTATTTATAATTATTAAGCATGGAAAATCTACCAGTTAAGTAAAGTTAATGTACAAATTAAGCGGGAAGAGGCCAAATTCTCAAATGGTATGAACTGGCAGACGTTCAAGCCTTCACTGGAAAAATAGGCCTGAACTACCATTCATCTAATATGTAGTCCAGCCCTCCATCGTAGAATGAGCTCGTGTACAATTAATTGTTTACATAGAAACACAGAAAGGCTTGGGTTGGAAAGAACTTTATAGACCACCTGGTTCCACCCTCCCAGGGTCAAGTGCAGGGACACCTTCCACTAGATAAGGTTGCTCAGGCCTCATCCAGCGTGGCCATGAGCACTTCCAGGGATTTCTAGTCCTGTTGGGGTGCACCAAACATGGGAAATAGCAAATCTACTATGGACCGCTCACCAGAAGATGCAATGAACTCCACTCTCCCCAAACCCACTTTTTGGAAGCAGTAAAAAATGGCCGCTGTTGCTGTCTGTTCTGGGTGGTTGCCCTTTGTAAAAGGTCCCTGTCATCCAAGAGAAGACAAACACCCTTCCAAGGGTGAAGCTGAGCACCAGGTTTCAGCACCTGCCTCTGATGGTGCTTTCTGGAAGTACCTCTACACTACTGGAAATATCTACACTAAGGGACAAGGAGATCTGCATCCTTATGGATTTAAACAAATCCCTCTCACCTCATAACTGCAGTCAGTGGCATGAGGGAAGTGCAGGTCTGAGAGCCAGCTTCCAGCCGAGGAAACAGCCTGGGAGTTGTGCTAGGGGTAGCAATCATCCCAGAGAAAGGTCTGGGGTCTAGGTATGATCTCACTGTTTTGATCTGAGGACCCAAGAAAGGGATGCTCTAAAAGCCTTGCAAACGTCATCACCGTGCTGCTCCTGTGTGTGCCAAGATGGTCCCATCCTGGATGTTGAACAATCTGAAAGCAGCTGTGGCTGGACATAGAGAGGCCAACTGGGAGAGCATCTTGGCCTTTGTCAAGTCCTGAACTGTGTCCTAGGAATTGTCTGGGTGAGTAACAGTTGGCCTAAGCCCTGCTGGGACTCTTCTAATAATTTAGCAATATAACCAGTCAAGCCTTAGGACCAGGCCTTAATACAGAAGTAGCATATCAGGCCACAGCTAAAATATCTCACTAGGTCCCACTGGAGCACTTTGTAAGGCAGTTCCAAGGATGGAGCTGCAGCCCATTTATCCGTATTTGCATGTCAGCAACTCTTTTCATGGACCATGTGCTTATGATTTCATTGTCTGATTTCTGGACAGCAAGAAAAGAAAACAAAATATTGGAGACTCATTTTCTAAACTAAGCAAGGGGGAAGAGAAACTGCTGATGGAGAACAAATTTGTCTCACACTGAGGACTCCAGTTCCTCTAAGAAGGCATCACTGGCACATGTGTATTTGTGCAAGTCTTCCAGTTCCCACCCTTCCTCCAACCTGCCTTTTGCTATTCTAAAGCTGTTTGGAAAATACTGCAATTCTTATTCTTCACAAATATTTAGTATGTCAGAGTTTTAATGAACCTCTACTGCTTTTACAAATTCACTTTGAGTTGAAAAAAAAGAGATTAGTAACTTTTTTCTACCTCATTCACTTACAATGTTGATTTATGGTGGTCTTCTGCAGTGGGGAGTTGACTTCAGCATCTTAATTGATGATGAGCAAAGAGACATCTCTGAAATATCTGTGTTAACATAGAAAAGAGACTGAGACTATCTGTTACAGTAAAATAAAAAGCCTTGCTTCTGATATAGTTAATGCAATGAATACATGAGCATCTATCTGAATATGACTTCCTGGTCTCAAAAAAAAGTTCTGATAATGAAGTTTCACCCAGGTTTGAACTGTTTTTCAAGGTTTTTGGGTTTTTTCCATTATTCCCAGACACTATTTACATTCTTATCCTATAGTTTGTGGGCTCCATGAGACCTGGTGACTGAAGGAAGGAAAGTGATTGGCAAGGGGCTGGGAGAGCTGATAACAGAACTCAGTGTCAGATTCTCATTTCTGGGCCACATTCTCTACCTCACTGTCCCCTGACTTGTAACTTCCTCCCAGATTTCTTCTTAATTCACAGCCTTATTCCTTGACATTGTCTCTGGAGGTTTTCTCAGCCAGAACAGAGAGCAGTGCATGTAAGATTCATTTGGTCTTAAAATATTGCTGTAATGAAAAAATACCTTATTTTCCTCCCTTTCCTGGAACACCTTGAGATTACATCAGAGTCATAAGGGAAATGAGAAAGAATCTGGGTCATCTTTCCTCACTCTCCCCTTTTGTACATTTTCGCCTGATGATTTAGGTGAAACATCCAATATGAACAAAAATATGTTGGGATTCTCATTCTTACTCCTGAGACTCCAAACTGATGAACAAAAAGCACTGTAATTTGTTCCAGTCCTTGATTTAAACTGCTATTGCATATACATATTTTGTAATTTTTTTATGTACTAAAAGGACATAAAATAAGATTTGAATAACTTTAAAAGTACACAAAACTATTATTAACTATTCAAAACTTTAAGAGATTTTCTGAAGCTGATGAAGTTATTTTATTGTTTTAATTTAATTATTTTAAACTTAAACTGGCATCCTGTAATCCCTGCTAAACCAGGCCACAGGTATCAGTAACTGGGCATCTGAAATGTTGGTCTAATTTGAGGCAGGTTTACCTTCACTCTCTTCACAGGAACATTTTAAAGTATCATAAAATACTTGAATGTTAAATAAATATATGGGTACCAGTGTGATGGATATCATGGAAGGTTCTGCAAGAGTGTGAAGTATTCACTCCCTGACCCTGAAATAAATAGAGCCTGATGTTGAACATCAGAGGAAACTAATCAGTAGGAGCAGCCAACGCACCCTGAATAATTCAGGGACAATTATATCTACTACAGACATTTTTTTCCTCTGTAATACCAAGCACAGAGCCTTCCACAGATGCCATCAAACCTGTCACCCCAGTCACCCTCACCTTTTCTGGTTGCCACTCCTATCTCAAAGCCTGGAGCTCCATCTCACTGTACTCCATACAAGTTTTCCACACACCCTGCAAGTTCTCCTTCCAGTCTCTTCCTTCGTTACGTTGGCAGGATTCTCACCATCAGATTAAGGTGAATTACTGCGAGGCTGCTTCCTTCTGTGCCTGTATGATACTGGGATGGTGAGTAATTAAAGCACCATAACTACAAATTTTCAGCTACTCCACATGTCACTGAAATGGATCCACAGGGGAGGTGAGAAAATCAGGGTCTTCCGCTGTAGCTCTGGGCTGGATTACAGTCAATGCAGAGGCACTCTGGAGAAATCAAGTGCCTCAATCCTTATAAGCAGCCCTTAAATGAGATTTTCAGAGACATTTGCCAGATCTGGATGGATTTTCACCAGAACTGCCAAAGCCAAACTCCGACTTCAGAGCATCCCACTCCTCCCATTCCAAATCTTTGCTCCACAGACCAAGTCTACCAGAAGTTTGACAAAAAAGTTGCTTAGATTTTTTTTTTTCAAGACAGTAAAAATGTCTTTTTTTTCTCCGACATTAAGAATAATTTTAGCTACAATTTTGCAAAACAACCCTGCTTATAGAGAGAAACCAGTGATGCTATACACACATCTGGGAGCAGGGTATTGTATTAGAGTATGTCAATCAAATAAACTTCATTGTCTGATATTTCCATTAAAGTTTGATTCAGTTCATATGTCATACTTCTGGATCATGATTGATCATGAACCCAGTGTGTTTCTCTGTGAACAGAGAGAGTTTTCCATCCTTTCTGGGGTCCCAATAAGGCACTGTTAAAGAACCGAGGATAATAAAAATGCCCACTGAATTAAGCTGGTAGCAGGAGGATGTAAGTCCTACGGAAAACTAGTGAAAATCAAGCTCTGATTCATCTGAACAGAACTCCAATTTGTGAAAAATGCAAAGGAAGGACATTGATTCCCTCCCCCTCCCCCCCCCCCCCCCCCCACAGGAAAAGCAATCAGCAAAACCAAACAATTTCAGCTCACATTCTGCAGAAGCAAAGAAATAAATCTGCATAGCCACTAATAGGATTCCTCTGAATGAACTTGAGCCCAACAGTAGCACATAGGCAGAAGCCTACATCCCAAAATAGAAACCTCTTGGAATCCACAGCTCATCTGGACAGGATTAGAGCAACTCTCCCTGAACATTTAGTGAGTGACATGTCAGAAAAGAATTGAACCAATTTACAGCAGTCCTGGAACGTCCCAAACACAGAAGCTCTGAAAACAATGGGATAAGAAGGAATTCTTTGTCCATTGCAGCATAAAGCAACTATTTCAGGCAACAATATCAGTGATGTTAATGACTGCAACACAATCTTTGGGTAGCTCTGAAGGCACTTCTGAAATCCGTGGCTGGCCCATGGGTACAATGCTGAATTGTACCCAACTGAATTTTTTTTTACTGGTTTCATAGTTTCAGGGGAGATTAGTCAGATTTGCCTCTGACTTGTTTTTTGGTCACCCTGAAGCAGAACAATGCATAACATGATGACAGTGAGGTCTGCTGTGGGAAAATTAGGGTTTTCTTTCAGTGGGGTATCTGGAGAGAAAGAGAGAGAGAATTGTCAATACAGGCGAGTTGCTTGAGCCAAAAAGCTCCTGAAAAAGTCACTCAAATATGACAGGACCAAGATTTAAATACTGCGAAAGACCAAAGAAACCCATGCCTGTAAAGTAACATAGAATGTTCCCTTTCTCCAAGACATAATTCAAGCTCACTACCCAGATCCCAGCTGACATTCAGGGAAAGTGCTTGGAGGAGCTGGACTGCGCAACCTGGTAGAGCAACGCTGTTCTATCAGTGTTATTCTTCCAGAAATTATCCTTTGTTTAAGTAGACTGTAAGTGAAAAAGGGACTTTTCTTATGATATAAGTATTTTTTTATCAAGGTGTTATTTGGCAGCTGCATATCAACATGAAATAGTGAACTTCAACCCCTCTGTCTCCAGGGAAAGACAAGCAGCCCAGATTTGCTCCTGAAGGAAACAGAACTCACAGGAACCACAGTATTAACACTCAGATCATGTGGGAAGCAACGGCGTACAAATGCCTAGAAAGGGCAGATGAAAATATCTGGGGTGTATTTGATCCCAGGTGGTGTAATAATGTTCCAGATCACATAAAGGGGACAAGCTGGAGTCTTAAGCCTCCTCCTCCTCCGCACTACCGAAGAGGCTGCAGCCACTCCATCCTGATCCCAATTAAAAGCTGTCCAGATTTATCTCCGTCCCTGGTATTTTTAGATTGCATGTTCTTACCATGAGCTCTTTGGAAATGATGTTGAACAGAGTTACTCCTGGTTTATGTCAGAGCAGGGAAGATACAACCACTAAGAGATTCTGCTGCTCTTTTAAGCTTGTTTTGCTTAGGCTCTGGATCAGGAGCCAGTTGCAGTGAGCCCAAGAGTGCAGCATGATAAACACAACATCCAGAGTTTTCATAATTGGGATTGGGAAAAACAAAAGATTTTAAAGGGGTTAAAATTCAGTTAGTTGGAAAAAAGGGGCAAGGGCTGCCACATTTCAGATACCAAAAATCTGAAGATGCAAAGCAGCACTTTGTGTGAGTCTCTAGCTCAAAACTGGGGCCTGGATCCAGGTACCTGAAATTTCAGTAGAAACCTTCCAGATTTGGACTCAGCAGGCTGCAAAATGTCATAACTTATGCCATGAGCATTTTCCTCAGACAAAAACAATCCTCTCTTGGGGAAAGAGGCTCACTCAGACACACTGAGTCATTGTCTGTGTTTCCCTAGAGACAATCATCACATTAAGGGGTTTTAACCATTTCGATCAAACTTCATAACAAATTAGAGGTCTTAGATGTATTACATTCTTGCAGTTTTAAAAAATAAAAATATGTGGCTAAGTGGAGAAGGAAAGGCCTCTTAATTCTTCTAAGGAAAAGGAAATCAGGAGTAACCAGGGCATGTACTTGTGAGTGTCTAGTTTTGATGCAAGTAATTGGACAATAGATGATAATTACTGATCCTAGAAGGTTTTCAGAAATACAAAAAAAAACCCAAAGAAACATGGCAGAGAGGAATAACATTTACAAAACAAGCAAGATGCTTTTCAGGAATATTATTTCTGTTGAACTCAGTTATGGGGATAAATGCCTCAGCTGGTCTCATATGTCTTGACTCAAACACCCTTAAAATATACAAATATGACTATAAAGTCACAGTATTTAAATAATAATTTCACTGAACCACTGTGAGACGAAGACACAGCTTATTTTCTGATGAGCCAGATAAAGTAGCCACAGGAACCACTAAAGATCATTAGAAACACATTGCAGCTTTGAGAAATCACTTCCTCCCTGGCATGAATAAGAGGTCACCAGACATGCATACAGAAGGTGTGATGCATCATTTCTCCCATGGAAGAAAGGAAACCATCTCAGGGCTGAGTTGTGCATGATTCTATTTGGCAAACAGTCAAAATATTTTGAAGCATAGTGTTTCTGTGCAGAAACTTCAAGAGATGTGTGTTTATCTTCTTCACTGCAGTCGGCTTAGAACTCAGAGAGGGAAAAATATAACTTTCATTGGAGAAGGTTTGATAGAAATGTGTAGTGCAATGGATTATTTGTTGCAGATTTGTTCAATGCCCAAAGATCTTCCATGATTAGTGGATAATCCCTCACTTGTACACTGTATGGGGATGGCATTCATCTTGCCAAAAACACCTGCTCTGGCATTGATTTTGACGGGAGGGATTTAGTTTAGCAATTACCAGTACATTCTTTAGTATTCCAGTCCCAATAGGTCTTCAGCTGTCCAGGCCCTACATTGCTTAGCTCGCAATATGTGATTTTTGCCAAAAAACCATCACTCTGGAGATGGTCTCATCTTGGGACTTTCCATGTATCCTCCACTCTTAGATTCACATGAACAACTGTTTGCTTTAGGATGAATCATGTCATTTTTTTACGGTTTCCGACACTTATAAATATTTTGCTTCTGCCTGGTGGTGAAGTCAGCCACTTACTATTATTAAATGTTGTGCTGCATTATTCCCCTTTTTGGGTGATGATCTCAGTGGAGCCCTGACCGAATCCAGCTTCACACTCTCAGATCTCACAGAGATGCTACTGGTGTGTCTCCCATTTGTAACATCCCTGGTTACCAGCTGCACTGAAAGCCTGTGCTAATATGTTGGATTTACTTGTCCTCTCGAGCTGATTCCAGGCCTGTGGTTTATGGGTTGCCTTTGTGGTTTGCTAAAGGTCAGACCCTGGATGGCTCTAAATTTTCTTAACAGGAATTCAAACACTGCAGATGAGTATGTGTTCAAAGCAGTTGTCTTGGGTGGTATGGGTTCAGATTTGGTATTTGTGCTCCGGATTGGTGCCTCTCCTCTTCTTAGGGGCAGTGATCAGATGTGGGTGTCCCGACCTCTCAGTGCACCATCCATCCACCATCGTTTGTTCAGATCCCAACTGCCTCCAAAATTTCAGGCTCAGGCTAGACCTCAAGTTGCATTTCAAACTGTGAAACCCCGCTCCCACCCCATCCCCACACTGATGCCATCCCTGCCTTTGGCCTGCCTCAGTAAGTGTAATTCTCACTCTCTTTTTGCTGGCTCGCAGGCAGCGACTGCATCAGCCATAGCTCAAAATTGTGAACAGATGAGTCGATTACTTACTTGAACTGTACTCAATCATTACATCACCCTTGTACTGAAAATCACAGCACTGGCTCCCCATAAGATTTTGCATCCACTTTTGGGTTTGGCTCCAGAGCTACTGGATTTACTCACTTGCTCCAGCTTACCTAAAAGAGCTGCTTGTGCCTCATAGACATCTTCAGACTCTGAGATCAGTTGGTGCTGATTTATTGATCATTCCAACACTCTGACTGAAAACTGCTGGTGTTGAAGGCTTGGCTCCTCCAAACGTATTTTGTGGAAATCCCTGCAACCTTCATCCAAGAAGGGGAAGGGAAATAAATCTGCTAAACTGTCCAAACACAAAGATAAAACATTTTCTTGAAGCTGACAACAGCTTGGCCTCAGGAAAGGTAAAGCTCAGATTTTTTTTTTTTTTCTTTTTCTTTCTTGAAACCCTTTCAGTGTAATCTTTCATTCAGAAATTTTCCTGACTCAGGACTAGCTGTGGATGCTAGACAGCATGCAGATAAGAGCAGTGAGGAGCCAGAGGGCTGTGCCACACAAGTCTGCCCGCCCAGCCATGGTGGGTAAGCCCCTGGGAAGGCCCCCAAAAGCAGAAACTCTTGGGCTGGGATCCTCAGAACTCCAGGAACTTCCAGCACAGCCATGACCCAGCACTGGGCAGTTTCAGCAGTGATCAAAACCCTGTCAGAGGTGCTGACCCTTCCCCACAGAAGGGTCAGTGCTGGCTGACTCAATCCGTCCCGCTGTCTGTCAGTGTCTCGCTCACTGCGGGTCACCCTGCGGTCATCAGAACATTGGCCATGATCCCCACCTGTTCTGCTCACCATCATGGTGCTGTTTGGAAGTCAAGCCTGACCTATGCTGAGCAACGAGTTTCCTCTCCCTTGGTGAAAATCAGCTCAGGACAAGATCGAGGGTGGGTAAACCATGAGTCAGGGCACCAGCGAAGGCTTTCCAGCCCCATCCTCGATGCGCAACCACCCCTGCAATGCTGCGATGAGGGGCATTGCTGCCCACTCAATACAGAGTGAAATTATCCCTAAAATGCTCCAAGCTGAGCCAGTCTTGGGTTCACTGCAGAGGAAAGAAAATCCACAAAATGAAAACCAGCATTTATGACCAACTGGCACCTCACTAAACAGGCTCACCTGATGGGTCAGGGTCTGCACGTTCAGGCATGGAGAAGGGGAAGATTTCTCTGTCCATGAGTCAGGTCAGTTCAGGCCAATGGGTCACTGTCTCATCTAGTCAGCTCTTACTGTCAGAATCACACATCAGAAATCCTACAGTGGCCTACAGGCCACTAAGGGCAATAGAAGAAAAAGGAACAAAAGGAAAGACAAAGAAAGAAAAGGAAAGAAAGAAAGAGAAAGAGAAAGAGAAAGAGAAAGAGAAAGAGAAAGAGAAAGAGAAAGAGAAAGAGAAAGAGAAAGAGAAAGAGAAAGAGAAAGAGAAAGAGAAAGAGAAAGAGAAAGAGAAAGAGAAAGAGAAAGAGAAAGAAAGAGAAAGAGAAAGAGAGGACATATGGCTGACAGCCATGGGACAAATACCTGAACAAAAGAGGCAAGGAGGAGACACCTCCAGCAGCAGTTCACAGGCAGGTGATTGGGGTGGCTTCCCAGTCATCACTGAATGATAGAAACATAGACCCATTATGGTTGTAAAAGACCTCTAATATCATTGAGCCCAACCATTAACCCAGCACCATCACATTCACCACTAAATCATGTCCCCAAGATGCACACGTTGTCTTCAGGGTCAGTCCTCAGTGGGGTCAATGGCAGCAGCTTCAGAATCCCAGCCTTTGCCTTGTTTCTTCCCAGGCTGAGTTTCAGGGCTTGCCAGCACGGCACAGCTTTGGCACAAGCTGTGTGTGTGTCTGGATCTACAGGTTGTCCACTCCTTTATTAGCTCTTCCCTCTTCTAAACTCTGCCACATGTGCTTTTGTATTCTCCCTTGAAGCTTTCCACAGTAGGGCTTCAGGGAAGCCTCAGAAATGGCTTCATTAGCACAAGATGTCGCAAAAGAAATGCCAAATGTTATTATCAAACACAGCTCTTAGACACATGCAGGATTGGCAGAGGTGCTTAACTTTAGGGAGGGCCCCCAAACAGGCTCTGGACATATTTAGCTGCAAGGCTCCAACACTGCTTCACACAATCCTGGAAAAAACTGTGATACTGTCTCCGCTCACTCAGGGAAAGACAGGTTTCAAGTTAACTGCTTGGGGCTTGCTGTGAGCGTTCATGTGATCCTCAGCCCATCCAGATGTAGCTCCATTCATTCCCACTCTACAGATGGCCAAAGCAATCCACTCCCTGTCATGTGTAATGAAGGGCAGGAAGGAGAGAGGATTTTTGACATGTTGAAATATTATCCAAAACAAAGAAATAGCTCAAAAGCCAAAGATGCATTTAAATAAAATAAAGCTGCCAGCAATATCCCATATTTGTTACAGTTCATTCCATTTCATCCTCAGAGCCATTCCTCTGCAAACATGGCAGCTCCAGTAGTTTGGTGTCCAGATGTTCCCTGTCATACACTCTGCACTGCATCAAGAGTTTTTTTCCTGATGTGACTCCTTAGAAACAGTGAACTCTGATTCCAGGACAACCTGAGTACACTTTTCCATAATGAGGGGCGATTAAAAAAACAGGGTTGTTGACTTGGCTAGTGAAACACCAGCTTTTTTGTTCTTCTCTTCATCTTTTTTAATTCTCCAGCTGGCTGGTAATCCAGCATCATCAACATCTTTTTGCATTTTATTCCTTAAGCCATTCATATTATACACATTCCAGTTTTTAAAATACAGATTTTAGAAGTGATTTGATGTGGCTTGGAATAGTGACATGCTTACACATTTATAAAAAATTCATTAACTTGGGGGAAGGAAAAGAAAAGATTGCATCTTTTATTTTCTTTCCTCCCCTTTCTTCATTTCCAGCATACAAAATTATTTGCTGGTCATTTAGGAACCGCAATGTCAAAATGCGGTTGCCCCATGGGGAGAAAAAAAGACAGTTCATCCTTGCAGTTTTCAAGTCAGTTGTTAAGAAGTAGCTTTGGCAAAGGCCAAAGCCAAATTGATCCTTGAGCTGCGATGTGTAAAGTCTATGTTAGCAATTCTGCTCAGTTATTGAGAACACCTCTCCCCACAGTCCTTAAATCTGCCAAATCCTAGAAGATCCTGCCATCCAGAAGATGATGCTCTACAGCGCCTTTGTTCCTGCCTTGGGAAATCCCAGTCTCCAAGTTACAGATGCCAACTGCTCCTGCCTCTAGGCTCAGTCATTCCTGGACCTCCGGTGAGATCAGCAAAAAAAAAAAAAAAAAAGCCAATTTGGAGCCCTTCTCAGGAACACTGAAATACCTAATTTATCCAAGCCACAAGGTGATAACTTGGTGTCCAATTCATAGAGGGATTTAAGTGGGTCAACTCTGACGGAAGTCAGCTGAAGTTTAAGCACCTAAAGGTGAAATCTGGAGTATAGAAGAGAGTTCAGTGTCCTGCGCTCTTATGTAAAAGTTCTGCATCACTTTTAGACTGTCCTTCCACACCCCTCTGCCATCTCCCTCCTTGTGCTTTATTGTACCTTATATGAAAACATGACAAAATCATATTTAAGGTTGCTGGAGGTTTTTTTGTTGTTATTGCCAAATTGACCATTATTAAGCTTGAGAGAAAAATTAGAAGCCAAAAACATTAGTTCAGTTCAACCTATAATGTATGCAGGTCTCTGGCAAAGATACCCTTCAAATATGGGCCCAATCTCACTAGCAGTGGGGAAAACCCCATTCCAAGTTTATGGTTCCTATGCAAAAGTTTTTAGCAGCTGATCTTATTACAACTGTATTAAGTCCTATTCTCTCACCACTACATAAAAAGAATAAACTACTCCTCTCCCACAGCAGAGGAAAATTTTTTTTGATCTTGGAAGCAATGAGTGATTGAATGTTCTGCCAGTTTCTTGATATGAAATATAATTTTTTATTTTCTGGGCTAATTTTGTCTTCAGACAAAAAGGCCTGAATGCCAGATTTTGTCCTCTAGAAATATTTGAACCTGACATGTATTTTTAATTAAGGTTATTTTATTCATTATGACATAATTACAAATCCCAGGAGATACTCATATTTATATCCAGACTTTTACTGAAAGGACAATCCACAGGATAAAAATGAAATGTATCTGACTTTTCCTGTGATTTAGTCTCTTGTATTGGAATCCCTCTGTTCTAAAATTGTTATGACACTGGATTTAAAGGAGAATGGTGTAGAAATTCAACCTCAACCCATTTTGATACAGTGCTGCCTACAAGTCAGGTGTACAAGGCTGTGAGGAAGAATTCTGACCGCTTTGTCTCTGTGGCATGAATTTCATACCAACATCAACTTGAAGGCCAGGCAGACCATCACATTAATAAAATATTTAAGCGCATGCTTCAGCTGAGACCTCAGGATCTCTAGATCGACCTGGCCTTCAAGGCTTTAATGCGCTTTAGTACTTTAGTAAATAATATAGCATTATAGAGATGTCCCTTTTCCTCCTGCTGGTGCAGCTATCAAAATCAAAGGAGGAAATATTGCACTGTCCTGTAAAATCTGTACCTTTCCAGATTCAGGTCTGAACCAATATTTTATGTAATGGTCTGATCTCCAGCAGTTTGCCTCTGAAGTGACAAGAATATTGTGTGAAATACAACTTGCATTCAAGCAGTATGAAGGCTGAAAGAAAAGAATATAAAACAGTTGTGAAGTCTTATTATTCCTTCACACACAAGGCAGGGTTTTCAGCAATCAGTTATCACTAAAGTGTATAATTTAATATCCAGTGTGTGTAATGATTTCAAGCCGACCCGGAGTACAGGGATCTGTCATTCACTGGCTTAGAGCCCCTCAAGGAAATGGGGAGAGTCCATTGATTTGCTTCCAAGCAGGGTCTGTGGTTGTCTCACGCCTGTCTTAGATTGTTCACAAGATGACAGTCTAACACCATAAGATATTAATATTTGAACTATCAAAAACTTGGGGCTGTCAGTTTTTGTTTCAGCCTAAAATTGCCTGTGAGATTTTTATTTTTCAGTCCATCCGAAGTCATCCAAAGATGACTTTGAAGATCACATGAAAGGGACACAGAAAGGACCAGCTTTGATCAGGACAATACAATGAAGCTATTAAGGGCTGAGGACAGGGTGAGTGACCCACATGCCATATAGTAGCAGTAACTAATAAAAACAATTAATAATAATAAAGTCAGAGAGCCAGTCAGTGGCTCAGTGACCTCACATAGGAGCAATCATCAACTGGATTGACATTTTGGGCTGCCTGGAGTATAAAGGCTGAAAGAAGATTATCATTAGATTCCTATAATTGTTTTATGAACCCCCTGGTGAATGCAAACAGGGACTAAAAAAGAGCCTCTCTTACATAAGCTGACAATTAAAGCCTTGGCAGGCCAAACAGTAGTTTCTAGTCTTTCAGCAATGAAGTTTAATGCTCAAAGCAGATCTCTCTTTTTTTTCACTATTTGGTCATGTTTTCTCCAGCTGGTAAACATGAGTCAGGAACAAAGCCTGGGGGAGGGAAGAACTGGCTGTTTAGAAACCAGTTCACTCTAAATAGGGATGTCTTCACACAGATAAATGTCAAGGAAAGCTCAGTCTATGTTAGTTGATGTTACCTCTGACTTTTCAGAGAAGCTGGTCTTGGAATGGGACGAAAACCCACCAGGCGAACTCTGACCGCTGTCAAGTAACACCCTGAAGGGTGATTTTTCACCTAATTATCTCAGATGCTTGCAGCTACAGAAGCCTGGACTTCATTGTGGACCACACAGCTATGGGAAAGCTACCCCATCCCACCTCACCCACTTATTTTTCTGTATTTCCAACAAATAGGAGACGGGACTTGCAGCGGGAACTGCATATGCTTCCTTCTTCTTCATCATCTTCCTCCAAATGGAGCATCTAAAACACTGAGCTTTTTTAATATGAAACCTTGTGTGATCTTTTCTTACCTCATGGCTGACCCTGCTCCGAGGAGATCTATTGTGGTCCCTTCCCACTGCAATTTATGCTCCTGTGATAAAAAGATAATTGACCTGGATAGCCCTTTTCTTTTGTTGTGGACTAGAGAGTACCAAAGCCAACGAACTCGTGACTTCTCTTTGTCTTCCAGTAGCTTCTACACACATTTCTTACAACATCATAAGAGAAATGAGCCCTTAGGCAGCATCTTAAATAGGAGAAGGCGATGTCTTTGTGATACAGCCATACCACTTTCAGGGTCATCTGTTTGCCAGACAACTTAACAAAGCTTCCTGGGCTCCCAAGGAACAGATTCAGGTTCATCTGAATGGTTCAGAGAAGTAGTTTGGCTTAGGAGTGATCCTTCAGGCCTTAGAGGAGTTTCTGTTAACTGCAGTATGGAAAGACCTGTTGGCTGATTTGGGAGACTAAAATTGGATAGGGAAGACATTTTAATTGATTAAGTTTGCTGTTCTCCTTTCCCAAAAATTATCTGCAGGAAGAAGAAGTGCTCACAGGCAGGAGTGGGAAAAAGAAATGAGAAAATATCTGACTAGGAGAGCTGGTGGAGGGAGGAAGTGGAAAAATATGACAAGAAAAAATATGAGGGTATGAAGGTAAGAACCACAGATATGACGCAGATGGCGATGTTTGTTATTTCCTTGAAGCACAGGGAAAGTTTAGGAAAATACCAAACTTTTGTTATTGGCTGATCTTGAATTAGCTCAGACTCTTGAATGGTGGATTACACATTGTGAAGGAAATTTCAAGTAAGAGCATAAACACTGGGATGGCTTCCCCTTGCAAGGCTCTTTTAGATGAAGAGGAAATCTGGGGCTCTGCATCTTCTCCTGACCTGGTAAAGCTCATGTGTGTACCACTGTGCCAGCATGAGCTCTGTCACAGAGAATGGCCAAGAGGATGCCTCATCTTTTGTGTCAGCATCTCCACACAAAGTCCACTGGCAGACAGGAAACATGAGAGGGACTGGGAACGACTGCAGTCTGCTGGGACAGAGGGAGAAAGCAAAACCCACCCACTGTGAGGAGAAGACTCTAACAGGGCAGGTCTGACCTCTCCAGAGGGAGAGAAGATGTCTAGGAGAGGACCAAGTCCTGCTCCTGATGCAGGTGCCAGATTCATAAAAACGCCTGAAAGATGAAAGAAGCGAGTTTTAAATGCCTGTCACTCAGACAGCTCTGCCTCCAAAGGGACAGGAGGGTTTGGCATCTGTTAATTGGGTGGAGGTGCTCTGCTCTTTTATTGGGTTGAAAATGAGATGCATTAAGAGGCTTTTACCTCAGCACGCCTGTGGCACTCTTTGTCCTTCTCAGCAGGAAATGCAAGTGGCTTGCAGGGAATTGGCAGAGAATGAGCATCTTTCTTGTCATTAGTTTTGTGAACAGAACTGCAACCGATACAAACTCCCCACGGGTGAGGCAACCTGGGCAGAATTACAGGAGGATGGTAAAGGCAGGGACCTGCAAGGGAACTTTCCTGTTGCTCATTAATTACAGGAGCTGAAGATACTGAGTTTTTCTCTTCCACTGAATGCTGAGTTACCAAAGCAGACGGAAAAAAAAACATTGCAAGGACTTAGCCTGAAGCAAGTGTTGGAATAGGGAAAGAAGTTACAAAACTAACGAGGAGTTTATGCACCCACCATTTCATCATGTAATGTTCTAACATTAACCATGTACCAAAAACGCCGGTCCCTTACAGCCTTTCCCCAGCTCTGATCACTCCAAGAAGCGTTCAGTCAGGCCGAGCTGAACAAAACCCTTCATTCATTACAGCCCAGTAGGATGCAAACAACTTCACAACTTGATAATCCCTTTCAGCCCTTATTAAATCAGCAATGCGCTGCAGGTGGGAAGTCAGCCTGGAAAGGAGAGACGGCCTTCTACGCACTTTTCAATAAAGCATGGTTTTAGTCACCAAAAAAGATTTCCAGGGCTTTCCCTGCCTGCCTGCCCTCCCAGGAGGCAGATTCCCAGTGTCCCGCATCAGACTGCACGAGCATCGTGTTTGCATTACGCGGTGGTGATGATGTGTTTGTTCTTGGCACCGAGGGGCTCTGACTCCGCAGAGCTCGAGCAGTGACAGTGGAAATCTTTCAAGCCTCGAGCTGGATTTGCAGCTCCCCCCTCCCCACTGCAACTCGGGCTCGCAGTGCCGAACACAAGACTCTTTTGTGGAGAAGAAAAAAACAAAAAGAATCCCATTGAGATTTGTTTTCTGTCAAGAAAGAATGGATTTACAGCCCTCAGGACATGGCCCTGCTTTTCAAACACAGCCCCCAAGCAGTGGTCGGATGCTGGTATCAGAAGTTAGGCATGTATAGGCTGACTTTATGTCCACATTTGTAGATTTGATGTTCCGTTAATGAGCCCAGCACATGGGAAGGTAGGAAAGGAACAACCCATGACTGGTTTTATTGGCGGTGCAAATTTTCCCCAGCGAGGTGCAGCCCCTGGAGCCACCTCCACGGCACTGCTGCCCCTGTCAGATGTGGCCAGATGCTCTACTGGTTGATTAAAATATGACAATTATTTTTAATTGAAGATATCATCATTTTAACATATGCCTTTTTTTTTTTTTTTTCAGTTTTCCTCTCAAAGGTTTTCTAAGTTGATTCTATTTATCACCTTTTAGTCTTTTCTTCCTTCCCAATTAAAAACTCTCAGAAAAATAAGCAGCTTTTTTAAAAAAACTAAAGTGTTAAAGGGAAATATTTAATTTGAAAAAATCTCAACAGGGGTTTTGATCTAAAGCCAGCATTTTTAGTAAGAATGTTTCCATGGTTAGTTTCTACTTTTTTTTCCCCCTAAAATAAACAAAATTTCAGATTGAATTAAAAATTTCCATACCGGTTGGAAAGCCAGTCCTTTTCTGTTGGAAAAATACTTTGATGCATTAAAAGGAAAAAAAAAGAAAAAGCCTTTTGAAAAACACCTGACTTCTATTTAGAGGAAAACTGACCAGCTGAAAATCTCAAACCCCCAAAGCATCAGATACTAACCCTAATGCAGTTTGCATTCACACTAGCAGGCAGCAATATCTTTTTCTTCCAAAATGCCTTCAGCTTTCTGTCTGTTTGCAGGCTCGCCTGCATATGGATTTAAGTTTCAGGGTTCCTAATTTATATATGTATATATACATACATATATACACGTGTCTATGTATACATAAAAGTCACTGTGGCTTCATCCTCAGACTGTACGTAACTGTCTCCTCTCTTGTTCCTGGCATTGATATTTGGGTCCTGTTTGTATGGGGACATTGAGAAAAGGAGCTGGAACGAATTTGCCATGAAGTGTCTTGGGGCCTACAAACAACTACATATGTTTAAACTTGAATTATTTGTCATCTTGGGTCCAAAGAGGTAGCTCTGTCTGGAACAGAAGGAACTCTGTTTCGGGGTTGAAAAGGCACATTTGCACACCTTGTCGTTAATGTACCGTGTTTAGTAAAGTTTATGTTTCGTGAGGTAAATCAGGGAACAATGACATTTCATAATCTACAGAGATTTGAAGAAGGACTCACGTGCCCCAAAGCACTTTTTCTTCCTCCCCACAACTTCATCAGGTGAAATCAGTGAATAGCAGATATTACCCTTTCCTGAAAAGTTTGCAGTCACTGAGATTTTAAGGGCATTACGAAAGGATTTGGCTTTTAGGCAATGCTTTAACTTTCTATTACTGTTGTATCCCATTTTCTGCTAACCTTCAGATGCCATAAGAGAGAAGAAAAAGGGAAAACACTACTCTCTTTTAACTGTGACAATCCAAGGTGAAACAACTCTTAGAGGTATCCTACATCAGTGACCTTTTCTTTCCTTGTCACAGCAGCACAGGCAGAACACAAGTGTCTGTATTCCCAATTTGCCTTCTGTCTTCTCAGAGTATTTTTTAAATCATCACAGAATGGGTCAGATTGGAAGGGACCGAGGTGGATCATCTGGTCTGAACTCCCTGATCAATCAGGATCATTCCAGAGTGCAGAATTGCATCCAGACAGCTCTGGAATGTCCTGCAGTGAGGGAGACTCCACACCCTCTCTGGGCAATCTGTTCCAGTGCTTGGTCACTGCACAGTGAAGAAGTTCTGCTTCATGTTCAGGTGGAACTTCCTGGGCATCAGTTCCTGCCTGTTCCTCTTGTTATCCCATTGCTGGGCCCCTGGAGCAGAGTCTGGGCCCTGCTCTGAGCCCTCCCTGCACACAGGGGCAGACAGGGATGAGGTGCTCTCCAGGTCCTATGGCTGTGGTTCTTCATTGTGTCCCTTTGGCCTTTGGACCATTTGAGGGGTCATGGTGCGAGAACATCCCCCAGCAACAAGTGTCAGTCTTGCTGCAGATGCTTCAAGAGCAGAATCCCCAAGTAGTTCAGACCAGATGTTCATGTTTAACTTGGTTATAATGGGGTGAGGCAAGTTCCAGACATGGTGGTGATTCACCTGGCATTGAACCACAGCAGCAATGACTGGAACCGGAAGATCTTTAAGGTCCCTTCCAACACAAACCATTCTGTGATTCTATAATCCAACGATTCTTACAGATGCTACCCATAGTTGATGGTTTGGTTTTGGGGTTTTTTTGGCTGCCTAGGAGCTGGTTATAAAAATAACTAATTTCATTTTCATTAACAGTTTGTTGGTTTGTTTCTTCAACGGAAATTGCACCTCCTCTGTTCTCAGCCAGCACGGGGTTTGTGCATCTGTTTCCTCAGAAAGGTTGGAGCTGTCTGGATGGATGCTGAAACAAACCTTTAGTCCTTTCTGTTAGCTCACAGTTGGAAGAGAAGCCACATTAATATTGAGAAAGTTTTGTAAAAAAACCCACAATGCTTGGGGACTTGGGGTAGGGATTTTCTCATCTGTTTTCTGCCTCTGCTGCCATTCTGAAACTTTCCCTGGGAAGCTTAAGGAGATTTGGCCCGGTGAGGTTTGACCTTCTCTTGCTGCTGTTGGGAGCCTCTCAGATGCCATTGCCCCAGGCTCTTTGCTTACAGCACTGAGTCAAGACATCAGGAAAACAAAAAGCATTTGCTGAGTTTTAGGTGAAGATGGGCTGATTTTGAATCTGTATAAAACTTTTCCCCAGAAATAAATATTTATTTTTTTCAGATTGGACACTTCTAGTGAAAGGTGTCCCTGTCCATGGCATGGGGGTTGGAACTAGATAGTCTTTGAGGTCCCCTCAAATGTAAACCATTCTATGATATTATGATTCTCTTGCAAAAAAAAAAAAAAAAAAAAATTTAACCATTCCTCTAATAAGTTAGGGGAGAATTTCTCCCGTGCACAAACAACTTAGCAAGTCTGTCTACAAAAATATTAGGTAGGATTACACCCACTGGTCACAGCACTGAGCTGGGCAGAGCAGCAGAGAGGTTCTTGGAATGTGTTGAGCAAGGCAGATATAAACCAGATGAGGACCTGTCCTGCTTTATTCTCTTCCCCCATACAGACTTCATTGATATGAGCTAAAACATAGTGATTGGAAAACACATTTTCAGGTGGAAGCAGAATGCAAAAATTCAAACTGGGGCCAAGCAAGGCAGAAAAAAAATCACCTGCCAATAAAATTGACACACAATGCGAACAATTGCAAGTCTGGAGAGAAAAAACACATTCTCACTCTGTTCTCCACAGCATGGTATCTTCTCTTAGAGCAGAATGACTGAATTTATTGAGGTCATTCATCCCCTGGTAATTTGGCTACTGTAATATATTTCACAAGTGAGAGGGAAACAGCCTGATGAGACAGCATGTGAGAATCCAGATCACTGGGGGAGGAGGTTTATCCAAATTTATAGCCGCCAGTAAGGATGTGGCTTTAAAATTCACAGTTCCTGTCTCTCCCTTTAGCATTGAGAAATCCGTCCTGTTAATGGAGTGTGCTTAACATTCTGGTGCAAATTCAGATCTCAGAGGTGCTGGAGTAAAATCCTTTGAGACTGATGGACTCGGTCTGGAATAAAATCACGATTTTCTCTATATTTGAAAGCTTTTTTGAATGAGCTTGAGCTCTCACAGGTTGTGATGCTTTCTTAGAAAAATCTAGAGTATGAATGAATGTGGAGTAACTTAAAGTGTATGTGGACTCACATTTGGATGAGTTGCTCCATGTATGATTGAAATTTGGATAATCTGTCCTCCTTCTGACTCTGCCCCCAGGCTGCCCCACACTGATCTGCCCACACCATGGTCTGTATCTTCTTTGTCTTTTGCTTCTTTGTGGTTCTCAGGTGGATTTCTCTTCTCCACTTCACACCTGGAATAAATGGATCATTGCTTTCCTATTTTTAGCTCCTGACACAAGCTGGCCTGCCGTTCAGCTTCCATGGATGACAGAGGACCTTGTGTTTATTCTTGATTCCTGTGAGAAGAACCTCCCTTACTGCCACATCAGACCTCAAGACACCAAAATATTCCTGACATTAAGAGGTGCCACCACTTCTAAGACCCAGGCCAAGGCTAACACAAATGAAATGAGAAGGGATATCTATAAAAATGTCAGAGACAATAACAGAACTGATGGCACAGATATTAATTTTTGCAGTATTTAATGTAAGTTGCAAGAGCTTTTTGGTGTCAAAAAAGGAAAATTTTCTTTGCTCCAGATTAAGAATACTCTTTTTAAATTTGGAGTCAATGCCAGAAAAAAAGATTAAGAAAATGGATGCATAAGCCCTACAGAGCATGCAGTCTTTGGGATTTACAGAGCACTCAGAGCAGAAAATGAAAATGAAAGCAAATCAAGTACAGATAGGTTAGATTTTTGCAAAATAAACCACTCAAATTTTTCTTGTTAAAATTGTTACCCAAAAATATGACAATACTAATACCTTCCTACTAAATCCACTTTTTTTTTTTTTTTTTTTTCAGTTGAAAAGGTCTGTTTCTGGCATCAATTACACAGGAAGCCAGACAAAATTACAGTGGTGCTTTTTGGTCTTAAAATATCTATTTATTAAAGCTTTGATTTCCAGCCTGCACATCCCTCCTGCATGGCAACCTCTGCTTGATAAGATTATAACTATTAATTAAGTCATGCTAATGAGGACAGCAAGGAAGGGTTTTCCCAGCTCTCACACTATATTTCAAGCATTGCCAATGTCAGGTCTCTCTCTCCTATCTCCCTCCAGCTTTGCTGTCTCCTGTGTTTCTCTGGAGGGGAAAGAGAGTTTAAAGCAGCATGTCATAAATCACCAGACATCCTCGTTGTAACAGGATGATCCCCTGTTAGGAGAGGATTTCCCCTCGCCTTGTGAGTGGGAGTAATTGTTCTGTGGCTCCTGGTTTCCCTTTGAAGCACGTGGGAGAGGAGCATCCTCTTTTGAAGCCCAGCTGTGCGACAGGAGCAGCAGCAGAGGAGGGAGATGCTCCGTGGCGATGCTGGTCTGCGCCAGGGAAGTTGCGTGGGAGAGTTCCAAGTGTCTGCTCTGTTGCTCCTCTCCTTGGACATCACCACTGGGAAAAAAAAAATGCGAAAAGGCAGCCCGCAGTCTTCTGGAAAGGGGATTAAATGGGACAAAGAAAACGTGAATGCAAGGCAAATATCTTGCCTTAAAACACGTGCCTCAGTTTCCCCAAAATTCCTAGGATAACTGCATGATCTAATGAGACACTCATTGTAGAATCACAGAATCATAAAATCATGGAATCACAGACCGGTTTGGGTTGGAAGAGACCTTAAAGATTGTCCAGTTCAAACCCCCTGCCATAGGCAGGGACACCTTCCACTATTCCAGGTTGCTCCAAGCCCCATCCAACCTGGCCTTGGACACTTCCAGGGATGGGGCAACCACAGCTTCTCTGTGCCAGTGCCTCATCACCCTCACAGTAAAGAGTTTCTTCCTAATATCTAACTTAAAACCACCCTCCTTCAACTTCAACCCACCATCTCTTGTCCTATGAAGCTAAAAAACCACAAGGTCTGGATTAATCCATAGCATTCCCTTCATGGTACCAGCAAAGCCACTGCATTTTTCTGCATTTCTGCCCTGTGTTGCTCCCCTGATCCTGTCTGTTTGGTTTGGATTTGAGGCTCCTCAGACCAGCCCTCACATCTTTACAGAAGTGTGATGCCAGTGCCAGCCCCATCAGGGCCCCAGGTTCTGTCACATTACCAACACACATATACAAATCGTCCCCCCCCCTTTTTTTTTTTTTTCAGTGAGTCTGGTGGTCTGAGGTTTAATTCATTAATAAAAGAAGCTTGGATGGCAGCAATGGCAGAGCAGCAAGCCTCGGCCCTGTGGCAGGAAGCAACACACGTTTTTCCTTTCAAAAACAAACAAGCAAAACTGTGGAGAAAGTTCCCCTGGGCAGCGGTGGAACATTTGAGTAAGGTCTGTGGAGATTGCTGTCTCCAGCCCCAAGGGGTGGGAATACTCTGAGGGCTTTCTGCTCTGTTTTTCCCTGTTCTGGCCAACTTCCTATGTATAGGATAAAAATAAGCCCCGAGTCCTCCTCCTTCCGTCCACTTCATTAGAGACATCCCTCTGTGCAATAACAAAACAGGCCCAGAGGAAGCGACACAGACCGAAATACAAGAACGATAATTTTCCTAACACAAATAAGCAGGCGGAGGAACTCATCTAAGGAAACAAGTGAGCGAAGGCAAAGCCACAGATGAGCAAGCAATGGAGCCAAGAGCTATGCTTAGGCAACACAAGCCTGCCTCTGGCACGTCTCCTGAGCCATCCCCAGCTGGGAAAGGCTGAGCAGTCACCTGGTGTGGACATCCCTGCAAGAGGCTGACCTTCCCCGAGCCCACACCCCGTGAGCAGCCAGACCTGGAGTGACCCTCACCCCACTTCTGGGCAATGTGGCAATGGGAAGAGTCTCCTTTTCCTCAGGGTGGACCTGGACTGACCCTCAGCCAGCCCTAACTGTGTCTTTCCCAGAGCTTCAGAAGCACCAAGAAAATCCATGAAACAGAGAGGCACAGGTTAACAGGAGCGATAGCAGTTTTCCAGCTCCAGAAAAAAAAAATGGCTGGGCTCAGTTCACTCTATTATTTGCCATTTGGAGGCACTGACGCTGCTGTTCTTCAAAATAACCTCAGCCCAAGTGTTTATTTATCTAGAAATTCATCGTGGATGCTTGCCGTGTGTTGTAGTTCTGTTTGAAAAGCTTCAATCATCAAATCAAGGACAGGAAAAACAAAAGCAGATCTCTCAGCTGGCCAGTCCCCACTGCAAAAAGGAAGCAAAGAAAACAAACCGGAGGCTGAATGTTTCTTGCTGTAAATGATCAGTGAACGTCTCTGAACACTAACTTTGTCCAAGGAAGCCAAGATCAGTTTGTGAATGACTTGCTAGGTTAAAAAGAACCATATTCATAATAAATAGCCTTTGAAACCATTCTTTCATGCACACTCCATTTTCACAAAGTCGTTTTTATAGGTAAACAGCCAAGCCCTCGCTACCCAGGAAGTTAATGGCAAAGATAAGGAGACCTGAGGCTGTGTCTCTTTTAGAAAATTAAACACGGCCTGGACCATTCTCTGGCCTCGAGGCCAACTGGCACAGAAATGCTTGCATCCATTCATTAAACTCTCCCACTTTCCAAAACAGAGCAGCTGTATCCAAGCTGCCAACAGGGAATGGTCCCTGGCTGTGCCGGTTGCCGAACGGTGCCTGGAAACTGTTTGGACGGATGTCAGAGAGCTGAAGCCAAAAGTGAGCAAGGGACCAGTCTGAGGACCAAAAGCAAATTAAAGCACCTGGGAATGCTCCTTTGCAACATGCAAAATGTGGATGTTGCCCAAGAATTTCATGTCATGCCTTGGAGCAGCACCACTGGACCCGTGTCATTTAGCCAGAAAGCTTTGCTCCTTCATTCATATCTTGACTCCACACATCCACTTTGGGGAGGTGTTGGGAAACCAGCTGGAGCTTGGCAGGTCTGAAGGCTTCAGGGCCTCTTTCACATCTGTATTTTCCTTTACCAGTGGCCCCACTACCAAAAAGGGACACCTGGGACATGAGTGTTTCCAGGTAGGCGTTCAAACCTCACCTGTGCTAGAAAGCAAAATTTATAGTACTTGAAAACCACAAAAATGTAGGCACTCCTGGGATTTTAAGTCTGATGTCTCATCCTTGTTAGCCAGCATGTCAACAGGCAACAACACTCATACTTCACGTTAAGGGTCCTCCTGGGGAACGTCTCAGTGGCACAACCACCTATTAACAGGGGAAAGAATGGGAGGGGACTCAAAATGCTTAACGGCTACACAGGCACTTCCAACAACCATCATTAAATTAAACCATTGAAAAGCCCCTCTGGGGCTGGCCAGGGCTTTGTGAGATCCCTCGTTTCCTCTGGATTAATGAATTACGCGAGTCAAGAGGGGCTGGACGGAAAGGTGTGAATAAGAAGCTTACTAATTCCCCACAGTAATCACCTGCAAAAGTGTTTAGGAGCAACATCTATCAGGCACTAAAAAGTAAGAAAAGGAGTAAAATATCTACAGCTCTTTGGTAAGAGACAAGGGGAGACACAAGCCAGGGAAGTGTCACCTTGACATGAATCTATTCTGGGCACAGAGCTCGCAGCAGTCATCAAATTGCTCCTCGTGGTCTCAGGATTTGTTCTGCTCATATGGCAGGCACCTGTACTTAGCTGGAAACTCATTTCTATTCATGTGAGAGAGTCCCAGCTTCAAAGCAAACCTTGTGATTTTTGGTTCCTGTGTGTGAGAAGGGTATTAATAAATGCTGTATTAATAGATCATCCGCTTGCACGCTTCCTGTCTTAAATAAAGAAGATATTGGATCAACCCCCTTTTCCCAGCACCTCCAGGCTTCTTGGATGCTTGCAGTGTGAGGCAAAGGCAAGACAGCAACAGCAGAAATGGACTTTGAAATCCAAATAAATAAAACCTCAGACCTTAATGAGAGGAGAGTTTGAAGACCAGTTCATAACTCAGTTACAGAGCACGGATGGATAATTTCTCTTGAAACTGTCTGAATCCAAGCTCAAAATCTAATATTCATCCTTGCAGTTTATGGAAGTTGGGAATCAGAGCCAAGATCTGTTACTCTTCAGGGGTTAACACTCCTTCTAAGCCATTTCAGCAGAGTGGGAAACCTTCCTCCCTTCTTATTTTGGTAAAAAGGGCTCTTTCCTCATCATCCTCCACAGGAGTTTTCCAGAGGACAGGAGACAAGCAGTATTCCAAAGACTGGATCCAGCCATGTCTCCATAGATTACATTCTCATCTTACTACAATCTACTGAAAAACTAGTGATCATCTTTTCCAATATCCTCCTTTTTCACAAAGCTTGGTGCAACTAAATTGAATAAAGAGAATACTGGACATTTCATTTCATCATCCAGCTCTTATCTGCAGTGTTTAACTGCTGTTGATGTTATCTTTGCTTTAAGAATTCACAGGACATTGCTGTGAATCATTTTTCATAAATACTAGAGTTGGTTGGCAATTTTAAAATCATTTTTCATAGCAAAAACACAATTCTTAGTAACCAAAACACTATGGGAAAACATTGGTTTCAGTCAAACTCCTGACTCAACATCTGTTGAAAAAAGAAATCACTTAAGTGCCTTACTGCAACATTAAAGAAAAATTAAGGAGGTTGTTTTGAGAACATTAGACTAAGCAGAGATAAAAAATAATTGAAAAATACAAAAAATAAAATAAATAATAATTAGTGACATCAAATATTTAATTTAGTGGATATCAACCTTTAAAATGTCTGTCCAGAGAAGCTGTGGCTGCCCCATCCCTGGAAGTGTTCAAGACCAGGTTGGATGGGGCTTGGAGCAACCTGGCATAGTGGAAGGTGTCCCTGCCCATGGCAGGAGGTTGGAACTGGATGATCTTTAAGGTCCTTTCCAAATGAAGCCATTCCACGTTTTTATGAAAATATGAGTTTTATTTTCTCAAGGTTTAGGGTTTTTTATTAAAATCCTGGGTGTTTGTATCTTTGTTAGGGTGCTGTACTGCAGAGCGTCAAATACTGTAACAAAACAACAAAATTATTTTCTGCAGAGCTGTAATGTGGACCTACTCTAAGGCAATGCTACCAACTCTGCTCATAACTACACCTCAGAGAAAAGCACAGGGAAGGCTTCAAGGGCAAGAAAAAGTGGTCTCAGAGAAAATAAATCTGTTTAGCTGACATTTGGCAGCGCATTCAGTGCTGTCTCATGTTGAGGGAAACTGCAGTTGTCATAGCACGCTGACTTCGGGGGGTTATTGCTATGCCTTGCCAGCAGGTTTAGCATCTTTTGAAGTCAGCCAGCTTTCCCTAATGCAGTAAAATTCATCACCAATCACAGATATGCGTGTCCGGCCGGCATCTTTGATCCTCAGCTTCTCTATCCATTTTGCTCTCTCTGTTCATTGGTCACAATGAGTTATGGCAGCTGTATCCTACATATTGTCCAAAGCTCTTTAGCTGTCCAGCACATCATGGAAAGTTCCCAGGAAAGCTCCCTAGTTGAAAAGTAACAACTCTTCAACATAATTCTCAGCGCCATGTGCAGTCATTCATCAACAACACTTCTTCTGTAGAAAGCAATGGGCAGATCAGTTACAGAGCAGAGCTGTAATGTGACCTGCCAGATAGATGGAGATCCCCACGGAGAATTCCCTGACTGCACAAAACAGAATAGAAACTTCTCTAGTGTTTCTGGAAAGAGGAAGAGCTCAGCACTTGGATTAGCCTGGGCTGAGGGTAAGAGAGTCCCTCTCCACTCTGCACCGCTCTGTTGCATAACCAGAGCTTCTAGAAATAAATGAGAAACAGAATTAAGTAAAATTATTTTTTAAAAGGAGCTGTTTTCCTCTAGGAATTCCAGTGACATATTAAAAGAAATAATTTACACACGGCTGCTCTGTGCCTCAGCTTTGGCTGTGCAATCACTCTTAGTGCTGTGCTAACAAGAGGCTGCATTTTAACAGGAGAGTCCAGCCAGGATACAGCCTGACATCCACTTTCTGAAATAAAACCCAAGACCAACCTTTTGTTTTATTTGTGCATTATCTGCCCAGAAATTTTCTTTTCTGAAAAATCAGTGTATTGAAACACTGCCTATTTTTATTACAAGTCTTCATTTTAAAGGGATTTTCTACTTTTCTGTTTTTTAATATACTGTTTTTTCATACACCATTTTTTCTTTTTAACTTCACAGTCACATCTCAAATTTTAACAGGTTTAAGCTGTGATGCCCAAGTCTACCTGCACCAACCCCAAAGCCACGAGTAAGAGAGATATATTGAGAAATGTAGAAATTCCTTCTTGTAATTTGGTTCTTCTCATAATTTCCCAGCCATGAGGCTGAACCCAGATATTCATAAGGAAGTCATATTACATGTATCTTGGTGAGCATTTTGAAGGAAACAGTGTGATATTAAGATTGGTTAATTCAGTGTACTTATAGTACAAAAGGCTTAAAAAAGAAACTGAGATCTCAATAACTGAGTAAAAACAGAACTAAGAGTCAGTTTATGTAATAGAGAGAGGTCACATGAAGTTCCAAGCAGATGAGTGTTGTTCAACATATTCATAAAATCTGGGAAACAGTGACTCATGAAATAACAGAGGTTGGAGATTATAGGATCTCATTAGGATCTCATGATGCTGAGTGATACTCGCTGTTGATGAGATATCATGGCACTGAAAGAAATTCAGTGTTGATAGATGCAAAGTAATGACTATGGGATAAAAATAACCCTAATTATATGTGTGTCACAATATTCTTAATTAGCTATGACTGTTCACAGGGAAAATGGGGTTTGTGGCTAATACTCTGAAAACATTAACCCAATGCTCAAAATCATCAAAGAGGCTGATAAAGCACAATGGATTATTAGAAAGAGAACAGAGAACAAACCAGAAAACCTCATTATCTCATAGCAGAAATCTGTGTGTATTCCTGTCTGTCCTGACTAAGCATGCCTGCCAGGCAGACTTCCTTGGGAGAGTGCAAAGAACTGGAAATTGTGCAGAGAAAGAACTGAAGCGAATGCTCTGTCTCACTGCCCAGTTCTGTCTCTCTTGTGCTCTGGATTAACAGGACAATGGGGCTCCCTGGACACTGTTCTGGACCAAAACCAGAAAAAACAGGAGCTATTAGGATGCTAACTCTGATGTCCTCCTCCCCCACACCTCTTGTTACCAGCAACCTTTGCAGGACTCATTCCTATGCCGTGAAACTTGTGTCGGGATTTCTCTTGTGCTGGGGCCACAGCGTGCACCAGTCACTCCACAGGACACAACAGAAAAAGCGACAAAATGTTGTGGATTTCAGAGCCAGAGGGTAGAGCTTTGTAAAGGGGAAATGTGAGATTCAAAAAGAAAACTGCGAATGGGGGAAAGCTGCTGAAAAACATTTGCTGGGTGATGGAACTAGTGCAAAGCAGATAAAGACTTTCATATAAACAAAAATGTTCACAACATTGTTCTCTATTTTTCCTATCACCTTCATAGAAATCTTTTTTTCCCCACAGATAAAAATCTCCAGATTTTCCAAATTAGCACATTTCTTCCATTCTGCTCCTTGCCGTGATCCTCCTTTACACTGAATACAGCAGACACTGAGGACTTCTTAGAGTAAAAATATCTTCAGTCAAGAATTTTGCTGACACTGGGTATAGAGAAGCTTTCTCTTAATCCGGTTAATCTTGCAGCTCTTGCACCCAGACAAGAAAGACTGTACACATATGTAAAACTTGCTTCCAATGAGTTCCTCCTTCCAACAAGTTTTGTGCTGGATTTGCTGCATTTCCAGAGATTTATGGTAAATGCATCAGGACTCTGTAAAATCTAGAAGAGAGAGATGCTGCAAAAAAGGTACATTCCCAAAAATCTTTAACATATGGTGAGAGAGACAGAGAGCGGGAGAGGGGGAATATATCAGAGCTCTGTATGCAATAAGGATTGAGCAGAAATGAAAGGGATGCTCTCTCAGGGGTGCTTTAATCTCTTCAGGGATGAGTGCCAGGACCAGAATTAACACTTGTGAGATCGTCCTTGGCACTCTGCACTTGATGAAGAAATCTGGCATAAGTCTGGGAATGACAGGGCTCGTCAGGCCACAACACGCCCAACGTGAAGGAGAGCTCCCAAAGTTCGGGAGCAGCCGTCAGAGTTGTGGTCACACCCCACCAGCAGAACTGGTGCCACCACAGGGTCCCAATCAGCGTGACCCTTCTGACAGCACCAGGCTGATCCTGGACACAGTTTGTGCTCTGATACACCCTGTCCCACCAGAGCAATCCTATAGCAGGAAGGGACACGTGCTGGGCCATCCATCATCTCCAGCAGGGTCCTCCTTGCAGCTGGCACAGATCACTCCAGAGCAGATGGGACAGGTCTGTGCCTGCATCCCGCAGCTCAGAGCAAGAGAGGAATATTCAGATTAACAGAAAATTTTGCAGTCAACCTTTTTTCCAACACTGATTTTCCTCCAGGGAAGCATGTGGTCCAGTGCAGGGAAATGAGAGAGAGAGCAATTTTTTTTTCTTTAATTTTACATTTCAAGTAATAACAGTTTTCTGGCTTCTTGTGCAGGTCACTAACAATGTTCCCCAGTGAAAAAAGTTAGTAGTTCCCATGTCTCTGACTCACTTGACTGTAATAAAACCTGAAGCAGAAAAGCTCTCAGACATGATGTGCATTTACACTACAGCCTTTTTTTGCTTTTTCAGTAGTATGAACTACCCTTCCTGCAGGCATCAATGTCAAATCTCGCACGTTATAAAGGGATGTGAGTGTAAATAAGATCCAGCTTCATCAATGTGTATGTCACCACTGTGGGGAAGGATAGGAGAATACTGACTTTGGGTAAGAACTGCAAGATTTTAAGGCAATAGAAGCAGAGAGGAGAATTTGGATTAGGCAGAAATAAATCAGTGCCAAAGCAAAGCTAGGATATGTGTGTGCCTGAGGGCACAGGACTGAAATCCTGATTTAAGATTAGCACAATGCAATATCAGTGGAGTGTAAAGAGAGTGAATTTGGGACTGGGTGAAAGGGTTCATTAATGGGGAATCCTCACTCTGTGGGGGGACCACTGAGGCTCTAAGGGAGGGCTCCAAGGTTTGGTACATTCAGCATTTCTGTCCATGAGCTCTGGAAATAAATTTTGCATCACTACTAAGAAAATGTGTTCAAGGATCAGTGGAGGGTAAACTAAGAGAAAACAGGAGTATGACCAATAACTCACTTTATAAATCAGGTCAGGTTCAGGGAAAACGTTCAAAATGAGCTGAATGGGAATGCAAAGGTTCAGGAACAAAGAATACAGACCATGCTTGTAAATGGGGGCTGTCTCCTGTCCCAGGTAAAGGCTTCATTAATACGCCACCTGCAGGAGCTGCAGGTGTTTCGCTCCTGGGCAGGGAGTGATGGTGAACGTCATCATGGCCTCAACTTCACATGTGGTTGGGATGGAAAGAGCTACATGGCACCACTGAGCACCTTCAAAGTCGTCCAGTTTGAGGGCCTTTTTTGCCTTGGTCTACCAGTGACACCAGGAATTAAAGCATTTGGTTCTGCTGAAGTGCCAAGTATTTCCCCTTTCAGCATAGACCCCCAGGGGAAATGTAAGGCACCACTGCTCCGTTCTGCTCTGGGCAAGCAACAGCAGAGCAGTGAGAACCTGAGGCTCTTCTCAGCCCAAGGCTTTTAGGAAAATAATCAGTTGAAGATCCTTGTACAGATAATGGTAGGAGGAATGGATAATGGATAAGAAGAAATTGTAGGAATTTTCACTGGGAGGAGGGTAACCAGTGAGTGCCATGGAGACATGTGATGGCAACAAATTTGTAAATGATCTTGAAATTAATAGTGAGGTGTTCACATCTGCTGACGACACAGTATTTCAGAACAGACAAACTTGTCCACGAAGAAAAGCAAAAGGGGAGATTTCTACGTCTGTATAAAATGAATGATGTGGAGACAATGGTAAGAGTCACTGTTCCCCATCTATTCCGACGCAAAAATGATGGAATATCAAAGTTAGCAGTTGGCAAATCCAAAAGAAAGATTTTTTTTTTTTTTTTTCCCAGAAACACAACATGTAGGACTTGCCAAGAGGATGCTGTGGATGCTGAAAATTCACTTCAAGGAGACACTGGAAAAATTTATGGAAAAGGAATCTCATCTGCATTACTAAAAAGAAAAAGAGAGTAATCTCTTGAGCCATAAATTGATGGATTTTGGAAGAGCAGCCTGGGGAAGTGTCAGTGCTTAGCACAGTCTGCTCTGCTTGCTCTCTGCCAGACCATGCTCCTCTTGTTACTCATTCAAAAGAGGAACATTTATTCTTCAACACCTCCTCAGCCCAACACATCTCCATGACACAGAAATGAGGTTTCATCCCCTCAGGACATCATCCAGGTTTTCCATTTTCATGGTGTGTGCTTTGCCCCTTAAAACTGCTGTGCCAAAGGTGGGCACCGATCTCATCTTTAACTGTGCTGGCCTTCTCCAGAATTCCCACTGCTGAAGCCTGGCGTGGTGCTGCATGCCAGAACAGGCACTTCTGAGCGTATGTGTGGCTGCAGCTTTGAAGAAACTCCAAGACAAACTCAGAGATGCCTTCAACATTAGACACCAAAGAGCCAATCCACTCGGTGTGAATTCCACCCCAAGAGCCCTGGCTGTTGAGCTCGGTGGCAAGGAGACTGAAAGAGATGATGTGACTGTAGCACATTAATACCTCTGAGTGAAGAAATACCAGATGCTACAAGGCTTTGTAGCTGAAAATGGAAAAGCACAACAAGACCTTAAAGCCAGGGAAATTCTAATTAGAAATGAGGTACAAATTTCTAAAAGGGATTGTGGTTAACCACTGGAACAAACTAGCAAAGTGAAGTGGTGGATTCTCCATCACTTAATGTCTTCAAAGCAGAAGAGGGTATCTTCCTGCAGCACAATATATAGTGCTCAGCTCAGGAGATCTGGATGTAGTTCAAGGGCTTAATATATTCCGAAACTCAAATTATCTTATTGTCCTTTCAGACCTTTTTCTTTACCAGCTTTAACTCCTGCAGAAGTCTTCTGTATGCAGTGGATCTACATGGTGATTTGAGGGTGATCAGGTATGGACAGGGCTGGGTTCATTAAGACCTTATTCTTTAGGAAACTCCTCACAAAAATAGCTCGAAGTGAAGCTTTCAAAGACCAGCCTATCATAAAGTAAATGTGATAAAACATGAGAACATCACACTGGAAAATCAGTTTACAGACAGAAACACGGTTTATATTCCTCTAGTGCCCACATCTCTGGAGCCATTTGTCCCCAACACTTTTACAGCGACCCAGAGAACTGCAATTTCATGTTGTGTATTAATTTCCAATGCAAATGGGAAAAACAGAGATGGCTTGTACATGGCTGGGAAACCCAGTCCCACCTCCTGCTTTCAGCCCATCAACCAACACAAGCAGTTTCCCTCAAGACAGTGATGCCACAATTTGCTTTTTCTCTGTCTGTTCATATATTCCACAGCAGCTGGATTTTCCCATTGCAGATGTCACCTAACACCCTTCAAACCACAACAGAGCAGCACCACCTCTTGTGCTCACCTTAGAGAAGGCTTCATGCTGCTCAGGCTAAAGGATTTAGTGTGATTATATCTATAGTAAAGATCTGTGATGAATTATGCAGTTCTGGTATCTGCAGATGAATCACATCAATGGAACACAAGGATGTGGTGTCAGAGCCAACCTTGGAAATGGAAAATGCCTAATCCAGCGTTTTAAAGGTTTAATGCAGCCAAGATTTCAGAATTTCAAGTATTTTTTTTTTTAATCTTTGTTTAAGCCTGGATTTGAGGAGGGGATTGGTTATGGTATTTAGATTATTATTTTTGCTGTAACAGGATTATCCTTTTCAGTAACTGTTAAGTCGCCACAAGCTTGTTGCCTTTTCAGTGGAGGAATCACAGATAGAGAAATATTATTATAATCATTTTACAGCCCATTTTGGCCAAGAACGGGACCAGGAATGCTGACTCTCAGTCACCTGCTTTCACAAGTGACCTAATAAATGAAGGCACTGTGTACACTAACCCTCGTATAATAGCACTTATCCCGTGCTTGTGTTATATGCAGGAGGTCAGAGGAGATGAACAGAGAAGTCCCTGCTGGCCACAATGCCAATGAACCTATTTTTAAGCATGAGGCAACATTCAATAACCTGCATCAGCTTTGATTAACTGTTCTGCAAGATTGAAAGCAACACAAGCAGAACTAACGTGCACAGTGGGCAAAAAAGACATCAAAAGCACAGCTCATGATGGCAAGTTTTTAGTGCCGAAATACTGGATGGGAACCTCAGCTGTGCAGTTCATGCTGCCCCTTTTGAAGTAGTTCATCATGTCTCCAGAACATTTTGGCCAAGGCTCTTACAGAAAGGCACTGACAACTGGGCACTGTATCTTCCTTCAGGTTTCTAGCTAACCCCAGTCTCTACCTCTTAAATACATAAATACATATATATATATAAGCAAATACTATATATGAGCTGCTATGAGGCAACTAACTCTTTAAAACATGCAAACAAGCTTAGTATAAGGTCTATAAAACAGCTCTGCTTTTTCTGGTATTGATTTTGCTTATTTTGAAGTTAAACGTATCCATAAATATGCTCTATGGTCCCTTGAGTTAGGTCTCATAAGGTATTTAAAAAGGAAAAAAAAGGACGAGGAGGAATTTTTTGGCAGCAATTACCATCTCAGATAACCTGCCTGGGGTTGGGAAAGTGTGCCAGCAATCTGCTCAGAAATAGCTTTCATTTGGGCTGTTTATTTTCATATGCTTTGTCTGACACTTTACTGCTGTGGCTGGGTACTTAACTGTCAGCTTCCATTAAATGCTTTGTCAGTTGTTTCCACTCTAGGCAGAAACCAAAATTATTATCTCCTATTATTCATTAAAGCCAACACACTGGCAGGAAGCAAGCAGGATGAAAAAGGAAATCATCCTTGTCCCAGATGGTGAGATTTCCTCAGGGTCCTTTGCCCCAGTGCTCCTCTAGTTCCTTGTCCCTTCCTTCTCTTGACTGCCCCAGTCACCTGCCTTGTTTCTGTCAAATAAGTGGGGCACTTGAGGCAAGCTGTTCCACTTTAAAGCAAAGCTGGAGGGACTGAACTCCTCTGTAGCGCCTAAAAAATTCAGATATTCTGAAAGAAAATAATGTGTTTGCTTCAAATTAGTTTGGACTTTCACAGCATAATCAGATGATGGGTGAGTATCCCTTCTTATGGCAAGACAGAGTACGAAATATGAATGGGATGTTAATAAAATAGCATTGGGAGTATCTATTACATGACTTCTTGTTTTGCTGTTTTAGGGTGTGTGGGTGGTTTAATTTTTTTAATTATTTAAACTAAGTTTTCCATGTTCCTATACATAAAGGAAGGGGAGTTAAGCAATTCCAGAAAAGGCAAAACATGTCATTTCAGGTCAAGCAAAACATTTTAAGATGACCCAGACAGATCCTCCCCCTTCCAAATTTGGTCCTTTCCAACCCAGTGTCATTGTCTCCCCAACACTCTTGTTCACCCTTTGAACCAGAAAATTCATTACATGCACTGCTCTAATTATGGTCTGGTTTCTTTTAATAAGCACATGTGGAACAGTGTAATCATGGCCCAAGGCTACTGAAATGGTGGACTCCAGCCTGGACCTGGACCTCCCATAAATTTGCCCTGTGCCTTGCCAAGGTCCCAGGCATATGACGTCTCACACACTCCTGAAGGAGATCCTATGGTTTTTACCACTCTTTTTGGTGTCGTGCACCACCAAGTTGGCCCAGCTCAGGTAAAGCCAGTGCACAGCTCCCTGCTGACTATCGCCTGGTAAGAATTAGCAGATTTCAATAAAATTACCCAGTGGGCCTTTATTAAAAATTAAAACCCTTTTGGTCAAGATTGCAAAGCGCTCACCTCTCGAGCAACAAAAGCCCCACCAAACAAAACCAAATGTTCCTCAACAGAGTATCTCTGTTACTGTCCTTTTTCCCTAAGAAAAACATTCAGTCTGAATGTATTTGTTCCCACTCATGCTCCTGGGGTTTTCAATGAAAGTCTTGAAGCTGTCCAAGCAGCTCATAAACTGGAGCCCCTTTCTGATTCAAGTGTGCCCTCCTGTTCAGATTTTGGGAAATGGGATGATTAATTGATTTCCATCATCAGACTCCCCATAAGTCACAAGCCAAGCTGCTATTTCAAGTTTCCACTGACAAAGATTTCATTATAAGAAGCCATAATTTTTAACCAGCGCTGTGCAAACTTTTTTTAGTCTTCAGCCTGAATTAGGCCCATATGTTACAGAAAAACACAGTGAGGGCAAGTTGTGGGGGTGCAGTGGTGAGGGGAAGAGAAGGGAGCAACTGGTCTATCTCAGTGGCTGAACAAACTTCCACCCACATCACAGCATAAAGGGGCTCTGAATTGGTCGTCTTAACCCTTATCTAAACAAAATAAATCAAAAATACAATTTTCCGATTGACGCTGAAGGATTTGCTTCCTTAGCCAAAAAGCAATTTTAAACTCCCTTGCTGAGTAAGCTCTGCCCAGACACTGAACTCCACTGAGAGGTCCTGGAGTCCAAGGTGGAATCGCTTAATTCGCCTTCTCGTGTTCTGCTGCTGGGATAGAAACGTCCTCAGACAGCACCTGGCACAGGATGCAGATCAAAGCACAGCTGAGTGTTGTAAGTAAACCTGATGGCTGGGAGACTCTCCCTCCAGAGGGCTTGTCAAGGCAGTCGAAAAGACAGGGAAAATGGGAAAGAGGCAGTGCTGCAGACCTTATTTCGCAGAGTCAAACAGGCAAGGTGTATTCCAACAAAGAAAACAGTTCACTGTCAATAAAACATTGAGTTCCAAAACCTGCCAAGATCACCTGCATTGTTTAGGATGATAACACAGTCCGTGGCCATGAACAAGGCTCTGTGAGTAAAATTTTGCCATTGCCACCCTGTTCAACTGTCTTTAGCAGGAAAAGGATGGACATAAGGATGCAAGGCACATTCAACCCAATCTGTTTTATTTAACTGCATAGACAGAGCCTTCAGCAGAGCAGAGGCTTCATCTGCATTGCAGCTCCAAATCAGGGACCTAGAGATAGATGGATCTGGAGACTGAGCACCCCCCCTTGTATGATAAATGCATCCCAAAATGACCTCTGCTCCACCGTCACCTGTGTTTGAGCTCTTTGGCAATATCAGATTGTTGTCTAATGGGATGGGAATTCTCTGAGTGACAGGGAAGGGGAACAGCAAGATCATTGTCAGGATGAACCAGAAGTACCAAGGTGGTAGTTTAAGGAGTTCACACTAAGCTGTGTGACTGCGTGATATGGCTAAGCCAAAAACTACTAGATATAGGAACTGAAAAGTCTCAGTCTCTCCTTCTCTCTGATTTGCAATACAGCCTTGGACGAGTCACTGCAATTTGGTTTTATCCCCTGCAAAAAAGGGATAAATGGTATCAGCCTGCCCAGAATGTTCTCTGAGAGATGTAAACAGAACCTGATGAACACGTGCTGTCTACTAATGCTCTTGTCATCTAGAAGGCCAGGGCAGCAGCTTGGCACAGTGCTCTCACACAGAGGGGCTACAGCACTCAACAGCTTGGGAAAGCCAGCCAAATTTTACATTCATATGATGGCTGTTTCCAGCATGACAGAACTATGGCAACAATACAAGCCATGTCAGGATCTGGAAGGGCCAGAGGTTGATTTGAAATTTCCCCAGATAAAGAAAAATATTTAGCACTCATTGAAAACAAACAGATTTTTCTACTCTGCCCCTTGAATGACAAATGTAATCAGAGCTCCAGGTCTTTCCTTATTTTCTTTCTTTCCTTATAGCCTAACCCAAGCTGGCTGGAAACCCTGGAACTAGTGCAAACTCCTGTGCTTTTAGGAATTTGCCTCAATTCAGGTTGGATTGGTCAAACAGATGATGTTGCAGTAAGGTTGTGGCAGACTGAGAGTAACACCCTGTATCTGACTTTTTTTCTCTCCTTGCTGAAATGTTGCAGTCTGCTCATGCAGTTCTTACCCTAGCAGCCAAAAATTTTTTACCAAAAACACGACTTTTGCCATGTTTCAAATTTTTTTGCCAAAAATCTAGTTGTTCTCATTTTGGTTCTGTCCTGATAGCAATATATTTGATGTCACAAAAATGTCATCAGCTTCAGTCGCCTCAGTATTCTGGATCAAGTCAGGCAAGTTGGACAACAGAAGGGGCAGAGAGTTTTGGGTACTCTCAGAATTTCAGAGAGCATGAAAGGTAGAGAAATGACATCCTTCACATACAGGTTTTGATAAGAAACTTCTGGTTTATGTCTCTCAGACTTCAGAAAGAGGAGTAAGTCCATACAGTCTAAGCCCAGAACAAACTATTTATCTAACACAGACCTTCAAAGATGACCCTCCCTTCCTCTTGCTATGACTTCAATGCCTTATGCTCAAGTAAACCATTTTTTAAGGATGATACACAGCCTAATTAAAAAGACCAGAGATGAAAAATCCCCCACTTGCCTCCACAGTTGTGGCTAATTATTAATCACCCCTATGGTTAAAATATGGCCCTTGATTCTTGTCAGGATTTAAGATCAGGTTCTGCTTTTGCTACCAACCTTTGTTATGTCTCTGTGTAGTTGACCAGATCTCTACTACTGCTGCTTATGAAGATGTTTCATCTGGCATAACCAAACCACCTCACAACATTGCTTTTCACCAAAACAGACCAAGCTCTTTTAAGTCTTCCACTGGAGCACATTTTCTCTGACCCTTAAATTATTTTTTTGCCACTTTGTGCACCTTAAAATCAAAGGCGTGCCTGAAACAGGATCTCCTGTCTCACAGCAAGGCACAAGCCACTGGGCAGATCCATCATCTTGGGGACATTCAGCCCAAGATGTCAGTTCACACCCCTCCTCACAATTCAGATGTGGATCTGTGCTCTCCAGATCATGCTGACATAGGAATTGTGCATTTCTCCAAATTTCCGTCAGGTTTCTCTTGAGTTGTAGTTCACGGGTAGTTTCATCTAAAAGCACATCTGAGCCCAAGGTTCAGCATCCCGACCTCAGCAGACTCTGTGCTGATGTCTGAGTCTTGGGAATTGCAGTCAGTCAGTAGCAAGAGGTGAATTCAGCCAACCCTTTCAATTCTGGACGTTGGCCTTGCAAGACAAATCTCCACTGAGCTGTTTTTGCGTCTCCGGTGCTGGCACACGGACACGTAATGTAGTATATGCCCTTCCCTACGGGACACTCCTCCATGAGTTCATTCCTGGCTTCATCGGAGGAGCTGGATTTTACATTATTAGGTATTGAGTTGCAACATGAAATTACCAAAATGTAAAACATGGGAAAACATACTGTAAATCACTTATAGGCAGGTCTCTCACCTCTTTACAAGTGCACAACTGGATACATATGAGTCTTTTGGAATTTCCAAATTAGAGCCCAGAAGACTTTCCCAAAGAAAGGTATTTTCTACTGGCACCAAAACGATTTTATCTGAGCTAAACAACAGAGTTAATGTTTTAGCATTCACACGGCCATTTGCACGCTACAAATCCAGACTTAATTTCACCTCCTTCTTGTACTGTAGCTCTATTATTATTGCTTTTTTAATGAATGTTATTTTTCTTGTAACTCTCCTGCTTTGGCTTCTCAAAGGAACTATACAGAGACCAAGGGACTGACAGGGAGAATGCAGAACCTTTTACATTCAAGTGAGAACAGTGATATCTTGAATGGCCTTATCAGGAAGTGAATTTATCTAAATGTATGTTCTTACTCCTGTGACCTCCAGCTCTTCTGTCCCCATAACTTGTGACCCTCAGCTTGTGGTGACAAAGGATGCTCTGATGTGAGGAAGGAGTGATTTTGCAGTTAAGGCAAAACTGGAAACCAGACATCTGCGATTTATTCCAGACTCTGCCAGTCTGCCTGTATGCAAGTCACTTAACCCTTCTCTGCCTCAGTTTCCCATCTGATGGAATAAATAAAAGTATTTTATTTTTTTAGTTCTTTGCCATTCTTGTCTCTGGGGCAAGAAAGACACCCATCCTTGGAAGTGTTCAAGGCCAGGCTGGATGGGGCCCTGAGCAACCTGGTCTAGAGGAAAGTATCCCTGCCCATAGCAGGGGTGTGGAACAAGGGGATATTTAAGGGCCCTTCCAATCCAGACCATTCTGGGATTCCAAGAAAGATCTGTCAGCCAAGCCACAGAACAGCTGAGCAGAGATTGTATTACATGGCTGTGTTTGAGTGTCCAAGGGACTGGGCCGTGCCTTTGGTTTGCTTGGGCTTTCAGATGGGCAGGGAAGAGGCAGATTTCTTGTTTCAGAATTTTCCAAGACATGTCATGGTTCTTCATCTGTGAAGACTGGGTCACAAACAGAAGCAAAAGGAAGGTTCAGATTCAGGATCAGAAGCTCTAGAGCAAGGATTCAGAGAGCAGAAGTAAATGCATGACCTGCACCCATAATGTCCTTCAGATGACTGATCCCAAAATGTACCTTGACCTGCAGTCCAACCATGACAAGATGGTTGATGGAGAGAGTTCAGAGAGACTCCACCAAGAGCCAGCAGTTCACATGAACACAATGAACAGCCATGCACCCTAAAGCAAAATTCTTCCTTCTGCATGAAGTTCACCAATTCACAGGGCTGATCACAGCAGGACACACTGCGACCTTTATCTGAGATAAAGAGTGAAGGCATCACCAGGAAAGGCTCTCAATAGCTTGACACCTGTTTAATTTTTTCTCTACTTGTTTTACTCTTAGAATCTAGGGAGTTGGTGGCATGGAACCTGGGCCTCAGTTCTTACACTCCTGTTTTCTGCTCTCTGTGTTTGAAAGATCCCTCCTGAGCACCCTTTTCCTGTAGGAGGAACTGGCTCACACAGCATCTAAAGAGAGGTAGGGGGGATGGAAAATAACAACTAACACAGCCTGATGGAAAGATATCCATTATCACAAGCTGTACCTCTCAATTCTGATCATCCCCAATTTTTTTTAAAACAAAGGAGGTTATTTAAAATAAAAGGAGTGACCAGGTACCTGCACAGAGCTGGTTGCTTTCTTGCTGCTGCTACAACCAGTTATTTTCTCCCTAAGTGAGAGAGACACATCTGCTGGCCTTGCAGAGAGCACATCAGATCCCCTGGATTAGCAGGTCTTTCCATGGATAACTTGACGTGAGGCTGGCGTCCCACAGGGGCTCCCAGATCACAGCACTCATTATGGAGAACACTACACTTTAGTGCTCAACTTGGATGATGTTTCGAGAGATAAAATACAAAGTTATCCATAAACCATCAAATGTTTCAGGCCTTTCAGAATACTATTTGCTGATTCCCTCGGAAATTTATTAGCTCTACCAATATTTTCTTTCTTAGTTTTGTAAAGCAAGCTCCAAGCCAGCTAGTACTGACTATGCAGAGCCCTGAAACCACATGTTTATTTTCCTAAGTTATAAAAAGTTTATAAGGGTAGCTGGTATCCTTATGGGCCACTGTACAGTGATTTGCTACTGCATTCCACACTGATACAGAAGAGCTCTGTGTTTTATACCAGAGGGAAATCCTTGTGATACAGCTGTCCAGCAGCCAACAAGAGTGCAGACACCTTCAAAAATATAACCCTGATAAAAAAAAATTAATAGCTGAAAAGGCAGAAAACATCCCTTCTGAGATAAAAGAGTTTGAACAATGTGATTACCTTGGGCACCACAAGATCTGTGTTTTGATACCCCAGTGAACATCAACAAAGTCCTTTCATCACAGATACAGTTGGTTATTTTCGTTGCTTTTTTTTTAACTAGATCACCATTTCTACCTGATAATGCTGTATGGTCACAATAATTTTCAGAAGTACAATGCAGTGGCTACTTTTTCTTTCTCCAGCTTACATTTAGCCCCAGGATTTCAGTTTTCACAACTTCATGTCTCTTCATTGACATGAGAAGGCTTTGGTCAATTTACACAGGAGAACGGAGAGACTGTTATTCATTTATCTCTTAAAATAGTGAGTACACAGCTGCACAACCTGAAGAATTAGGTCAGTACGTTGCTATGTCTGTCCTGGAATGAGAAATTCAGAGCAAACAAGGTAGATTTCAGGAGAGAGCCTGGAATGTGTGAAGAGTTAGCAAAACTGACACAGATTCAATAGCAAAAATAAGAAATTTTGCAAATCCCTAAACCACAATGGTTGGATTAGGGCCCTTGTCATACAATTCTTGGGCATGTGAACAATCCCTTTTTCACTTGAGTTCATTTCATTAGCTTCTCTCAGCTACATAAATACTCATACTCTCAATGGGACTACTCACATCAATAAAGTTCCTCAAGCGAGCAGGGATTGCAACCCAATTTTAGTGGAACAAACCCAACCTCTGACTTTGATTGCATCCCTCACTTTTCTAAAAAACTTTGTTTCCAGCAAGAATGAGCCCACAGTCCCTGTGGAGCTTTCTTTCACCACTTCCAAGCACAATCCCAGTTATTTTTCTTGTCAAATACGAAGGCAAAACAGGGCTCTTATAAACTCCCCAGCTTCACCTTCTTCGTAAAAACACTGCTGGGCCTTGAACAGGCCAGTTTGGATGTCTTTTAGCGCTCCTGGGCTTTGCTGTGCTCTGATTGATAGAGCCCCAGTTGGATTTTCCTGTTCACATTGAATCCCCACGTGCCTCAGCCAGCAACCTCTGAAAGTCAAAATACTGCTCACTGTAATACTACAAGTACTGACAGTAGTACCAAAGCATTAATTACTTAGACATAAAATTGTTTTCTGATTGTTGTCCTTTTTTTAAAAGTCTTTGACACTGTTGGACAGTGTTGACTGTGATTAATTCACTTACAGTTAATGCAAATGTCAAGGAAAATTGTCCCTTTACCTATCGGTTCCTATCGTTATTCTGATGGAGTTTAGTTTAAGGTTTGCTGCAAGGGAGACAGGATGGGCAGTGCTGGAGTGAGAAGTGCATTGCACTGCTGGAGGAAGCAGCAAAACAGACAATTTTTGCCCCCAGCTGGCAGCAACCACCACAGGGATCCCTAAATCTAAAAACAGCACATATTGAGTTGGACATCTCCTGTATATTTTTCAAGCAGGTTTTTAGTTCCATTCTGCCAAAAGCAGAGGAGGAATTTCTCATTTGTCTCCAATTCTCCCTGATCATCCAAAAATACATGTGAAGGGCTGAACAGAGCAAAAAGCAGAATTGAAATCAATAAATCGACTTGCTGGCTTCTTATGTCAGTATTTACCATCTTATCCAAAATAGACAATAAAATCAGGACATCTAAACTCAGCCATTTCCTCTCAGGACTGTGATCTTGAAAACTGCTGACGCACTGTGCTTCCACAAATACCCACCAGATGTGGCACATTTCAGGTAAAGGCTTCAGTGGAAGGCATGAACTCTCCCTTTAGCGTCCTCTCTTCCCCTCAAGATGGAAAAAAAGAAGTGGGAGGGCAATGAGGAAGAAGATGAAGCAAAATTAACTCCTTCCCTTCCCTTTGCCTTATGTTCAAAGACTACAAGGTATCTCCAAAAAGCTTTGCAAAGACTGTCATGGAAGATAAACACACCAAGGTGTTTCAGTCCCAGAGTTACCTGACACAAGTAAATAAAGTCTTAATCCACATACAGAGACAGATGGAGAGACCCATCTCTAAGTGCAGTTATGTTGCACCAAGTACAGGTTGCTGGAAGAAATCTCAAGGTCAGCAAAGGGCAGGAAAAAAAAAGACTTGGTAAAGTAGAATAGGCAATGGATTGTTTTGGGGGTTTTTATGTTTTTTTAAGTTCAAAGACTGGAACATACGAAAATGTTTTTATGGAACAAAAGGACAAGGACACCTGGAGTACCGGGAACCCTGACCCACTGATTCCCTCAGCAGGAATTGAGCTCAGCATCGCAGCATTTATTCCAATGAAAAGGACATATTTTATCCAGAGCTAGGAGTCACAGAAACCATCTGCAGGGTAAGAAAATTCTAGTAATATCCAAACCAGCTTGCCCTCCAAGATCCTGTGTGTGTACAGGCTTGTTGTAAGTGAGTACATGAAAGTTAAGATTGTGTTTTCTAGGGAAAGGGAGAAACCTTTTACATTGTATTACAGACGTAATGAAATGTAATTTAATATATATAAATGTGGAACTAGTCTCTGCCATGACTTTCTTGCACAGAACAGCATCTTACCATTCATACATTCAGATACATATGCAGCATATATATAATATATTCACATACATAAACATGCTGTATTATTTAACTTAAAGCATAAACATGTGCTTAAGAGAGACAAGTCTGACAGCCCAGAGACCTAATCTTTCCATTAGCATCCTTCCATCTCTATTACCTTGTCTCACTGGATTTCCTTCTGAGTCCCAGTGAGAATGGCTTTTGCAGCAGAACAAGCAGAAGAACACTCAGATTTACATAAAGACCTCGCTTGATGTTCCAAGATGCAGCCACGCCGTCAGCCAAGGGATGGTTTTCTCATCCAGGAGGAATCTCAACTGTAATCATCAGCCTTTCACAACAGATTCCTGGGAGTCTTTTACCTCCTTCACCTGCAATTTGTCCAGCTCAGAGATTTACATGAAAATGTTGAACTCAATATTGAACTTCATGTGGAAATGCATGATCTGGAATATCAAAGGGTATCTCTGGAGTACAACAATTTTGGACATGGCAAAAAATGAAATCCTTTTCTTCAGCCAAAATACCATTTACAAGAAGGTCACTTCATCTGGTTACCACTACAATTTCTTGTTCTTTATCCCATTTACCTCAAGTGCCTTCAGGACAATTAATATGAATGGTACTTTTAGCATTTTAGGAAGTGCTATGCTAACTAATACAGGGGTCCCATTAGTGGATTCTACTCCACTGAGTTTCACTGTCAGGACTGGAGAGTGAATTGCACTGAACTTAGATCATCAGCCTTGACTATCAGGAGTTAGAAGCTACCATGGAGCAGAATGGAGTACCAGCACCTGCAGATTAATAATCCAGTAATGCAGATAGAAAGTGAGAGGTGGTAGTGAGATGTGGGTCATCTTGAATGATTAATACTGCAAATAATAAGAATGTTTCTCTTTGGCCACATGGATGAAGAGAGAACAATGACTGAATTGTAGAGTCATAGAATACCCTGAGCTGGGAGAGACCCACAAGGATCATTGGCTTCCAACTCCTGGCCCTGCACAGGACAACTCCAAAAATCCTAATGTGCTTGAGAGCATTTTCCAAGCACTTCTTAAACTCTGGATAGATGAACTAGAGAAAATCAGAGGTACAGACAGACCAGAGAATGACTGAAGATATTAGGATTAATAGGCTGTTAGGATTTCCCTTTTGTTTTCAGTGGTGATGATGGAGAACATTCTTAGATGGCAGCAGAAGCCTCCCAGGCAAAAGCACATCTATTGTGGGTGACACCAAAGTCTCACTTGGGCCTTGGACCTCGCAGCTTGGCCAAAGGCTGGAGACTTTAGCACTTTTGGGCTTCTGTGAGTTTTCCTACAGACTTTCAGTGCATGTTCATCCCTGGCACAAAGGTCAGTCTGCCAGATGTCAAGCCCTTCCTGCAAAGTACAGGGGGCAAAAGAGCCATTCACATAAAGGTTGTCAGATTTTTTTTTGCATATTTTTTCTGATTTTGGCTGACATTTTCTTCAATGAATTCAGCCCGAGGCGTACACTCCACATGAAGAATTTAAATCCAAATGGTTAAAGCTTGGCAAAGCTCTGAGCATCTGAAGACAGGGTCTGGTAATGGGAAGTGTCAGACAACTTCAACAATAGGGAACCAGGCCCATCTGCAGCGTGCATTGTAACACACTGGTGATGGATGATATCAGACTGGAAATTTCACAGTTAAGTAGCTGCAGCAGCATTAATTCCTCCCTGGCAAAGGTCGGTGTTAAAGCCCATCTGGTCTGTGTGTACAACATCAGACTATGCCCATCACAACAAAATGAATTAAGGATGGAATTCAACTTTCCTGTTAAAGTAAGGAATAAAATTTGGGCACTGGTGATTGACTTGACAACACATACTTTGGTTCAATGACAAGTATGAGGTGTGGCAGCTGCCACAAGTATAAGTTCCTGAGTTTTGGATATTTTTTTTTTTTTAATTATTATTATTATTAAGTAAATATTTCTTAATTTTTTTTCTAAGGAACTGGGTTCAGCTTCCATCTGGACATTCCTATGAGTGAATTTCAGAGGCCTAGGATAGGACATTTCAGGGTTGAATGGAAGAGCATTGAGAGGCACAGAACCTTAAATGTGTGCACCTGGATATTTGTACTGGAAGACACTGCAGCAATATTTCAGTGAAACAGGCATGAAAAGCACCATGTGACTGGCTTGATCAACACATCTCAAATTTTGTTATTCATAATAAGCCAGAGGGCAAAAAAGGTCCTAATGATATTTGTCCAAGCAAGTACAGCATAGGAAACTGCACTTAGCTCAGAGCTATTCCCTCAGCAGGAAAAAAGGCTACATTTGAATAAATTATTTGTGGTGAATTATTCCATTAGCTGTAGTCATCATAATTCCATCCTGATTTTTATGTAGCATACATAAGAAAATTCTCCTTTCCATATTGTATCTTTACTTAATTTTCTGTGGCTGGAAACAACAATTAAACATTACTTTTAATGACTATCTTTCAAATGCAGATCTTAGCTAATGTTCGCTCCAAAGATGCTGCAAACAAAAGCAAATCTTACAGTGAAACTGAATAATGAAAAATATTTTTGAAGTTATGCATAAATAGCTCTGTTGGAAAAACCAGAAATACAAGGGCTAATAACACTATGCTGAGTGAGGCTCATCATTGTTAGAAGAGTTTTGTGAATTGTTATCTTGTGGAATATAAGAACTTAAAACAGCATCAGTCTGCAGCACTTTTCATAGAATCATAGAATGGTTTGGGTTGGAAGGGCCCTTAATAATCATCTCATTGCAACCCCCCACCATAGGCAGGGACACCTTTCAGTAGATCAGGTTGGTCGAAGCCACATCCAGCCTGGCCTTGAACACCTCCAGGGATGGGGCATTTTTTTTCTGAGTTCTTTAAAGAAGGCTTGTGTGAAAGTTTAGACACAAATGCCTTTGCCACGTGCTGGCACCAGCAATGCTGAGAGAATGCAGGAGCATTTCTACAGCTTCTGTCCACGTGTCAGACCAGAGTCAAGGTGTTGAGTGCTACAAAGACCAGAACAGCAAAAGTGAGGAGAAACAGAGACACAGACAGAGCAGAATGACACTCAGTAAGACACTTCACCTCTGGAGAAGCTGGTTGTATTCTTTTGTCCAAGTCAACGAAACCTCAAAGTGGGGAAAACTTTGATGGCACACCCAAGAAGCCTCGGTGGCACCCCCAGCCACCCTGGGGCTGGGAATGCCGGAGCTGAGGGGAGGAGAGGTGAGGGGTAACTCACCCAACGGGCAGGTTCAGCCTGCAGGCTCTCATGCAAGTCACTGCTTCTGCTCTGGGTTGTGTGGGCTCATCCCCTTCTGATTTTTGGTTTCCTGCAAACTCTGTAACTCTCAGCACAGCCAAAGCCAGTATGTTCTGCCTGGTTCCAGGTTTTGCACAGTGCTCATCTGTAGCCATAAACTGGCCCAGCTCTATTCAGATCTTGGCCTACAGCTGTTTAAAAAATATCATTTTTTTCATCACAGCAGACCCAAACCAGATCCTAATGGGATCATCACAAGGAAAGTAACTGGAAACAGCATGTCCATTTCCTTGGCCTTAAGTAAGTCTGGCACAGTCTTCTAGAGAGAAAGGTAGAGCAGTTTTGTCCCACACATGGTTGGATACAGTTGCAATTTGGGATAATCTCCGTATTATATGGTAGAATTGCTCCCAGTTTCTTCCGCACAAACCTGGATGTAACGAAGGGAGGAATCAATCTGGTGATGACCCTTGGTTAATGCCAAGGGTTTACTCTTCCCCCCACTCTTCACTGCCCTATTCTTTATTGTTCTTACGACTGTGTTGATAATGGCGTGAGATGAAAAATCCTGCAAATTATAAAATGCGTGCAGATGTATTTCTATTTGCTAACATACTGACTTCACAACCTTCTCCATGAGTCGAGACTCTGACAAACAAATCTTATGAGTAGGGGGATGGAGATTTATCTTTTTTGAGATTTTTTTTTTCCTTTTTTCCTAGACTTTTGCTTTAATACTGACAGTACTGCAAACAAGAACAGACAATAAAAGCATGATTAAAAGCCCAGATTTCCTGGTGTGGGTGCCCAGGTAGAATTCTGAATCAATCTTTACACGTGCAAATGAATAACATGTTTATCCAACATGCTCAACGGCCACTGGTCTCAGACAGAGGTGTGGGATGCTCTGCACTATAAAGAAAGGTCAGGTGTCCTTCTTTGGGCTGGATTTAGTCTCATGTGTCTTTATAGGTGTATATATCAACCACAGAGTTCAATTCCAGTCATCCTGGGCTCTCTCCTGTAGTTAATAATGGTGCAACTAAGCTGCTTCAGACATTTGTCATTATGTGGGATAGATTCCATGCTAAAAGTCTATTTATTTGCTCTGACTATGAAGAGATTCTACAGACCCAGGTTACACCTAGACATGCATCATCTGTCAGATGCATCCCATCATAAGTAAGTTTAAACGTGGCTTGAAGGGCAGCATTCATCTGATCAAGTGCAGACAGCTGCAATATTGACAACTACATTTACTCTCCTTTTGTACTCAGTACAAAGAAACAGGTGTCTTTAGGGTGTAATTCATCTAATATTAGAGCAGACAATTATAACAGGTCAGATTGATCATCCCCTGAAAGCTTCTGATTACACTGGCTGGAAGGGCAGTCTGTGACAAGGAGCTGAGGTATGAATGCTGTGTGGCATGAACTCCACACTAAAATTTCATCTATTCCCTCATTTTGCTTGGAATAAAGAACCAGAAGTAGCCAAAAATTAGAAAGCTGATGATGTGACCAAACCTGAGCAATGCGGGACAACCAAACTTTCCAAGATTTCTTGGGAAAACACAGGTGCACATGAACTAGCTCAGCACAAACCCCTCCACTTTTGCGGTAATATCATCTTACTTGGGGATCAGTACACAACCATTAGCTAAAGCTAATAAAACAAACTCCTCTGATATTTTGTCAGCCAGGTAAGAATGTGCAGTTGTAGAAGCTGTAATAAGGATAAAACCAATAATAGCTGATTCTGTATGATATGAATCTGAGGAAATTAATCCAGCTAGAAGTGATTTAAAACATTAAAGCTCCAAACCTTCATGGGATCATAGTATTAGGCAATTCCTTAGCAGAGTGCACATCACCCAAAGCTTATGAAAACATTTTCGGAAAGAGCCACAGGAAATGTTACATCACTGAAGACAGCACAGACTGTGACAAGTCAGGAAACGTGACTCCGAGCCCGTCTCAGCCTGGTGCCCGTGCCCTGCCTGAATCCAGTCCATTTGTCTCCTGATCCTCTTCCACTCTTTGCTCGCCTTGCCTGTGTAGGACTGTGAGCTCCTCTCTCGTGTTTATCTAGAGCTGAGAGCCCTGTGACAGCACCACTCGTGAAAAGCGAGAGACTGAGGATCAACATGGATTGACAGTCTGTCCTCCTCTGACAAAAAACCCTCAGCACCTTATTATTGTCTTAGGTGGTCAGAAGATACACTGGGGACACACTGAAGTCCCTTCATTCTTACTCCCAATGGAGATGCAGATTGTGGCAAGCAAACTGGTAAGGAAGTGTAAATAACTATACTGCAGCTGCCAAATCCTTGCTGGTTTCTGCACCCAGACACATTCTCTGCAATAATCATTTCACCAAATTATTTTTTTTTACGTAATTTTGTCTGAACCACAAGTTCCTCCCTGATGTGTTTGAATGCAGGGAAAGGCAGTTGAGTCTCCTTGTTGCAGCTTCATAGAGAGGAGTGAGCCAGATTTAAGATTTCCAGGTCAATCTCTCAAATGTAGAAATCACTCTAGAGAGTGATATCCCCAGTGAAGAGCCACAACCAACTTGAACTTGACTCCTCCATAGTAAACACAACTTTGTAATCACAGATTCAGTTTCTAAGTCAGACAATATCATTTATGGCCAGTGGTTCACCTTCACAGAGCAGGTTTTTTTCTGTCTCATCCACAGTTTAGACTGGAAAAGAATTTCTATTAGGTTTAAAAAAACAAAGAAATAAAAAAAAAAATCTACAGAGATACATAACCAGGGAAGCAATGTATCAGAAAAAAATATGATTTCCCATCTCCTTTTCCAAATTTCCCTATTACTTCCAATTACATTTCTTTTAACATGCAATCTCCCTGAGCCCTCAGGTCTCCAGATGCATTGTAGATTTTGCCACGACAAAGACGTCAAACTGCTGACTCAGATTCCTGATTCAGACAAGTGTGATTACAGTGAGGATCTGCATTCAACATTTGTCATGAAAGAAAACAGGAAAAATTACTCCAGCCTTCAATACTAAGCCTTGACATGTCAGAGGCTCATGACTCTGGGCTTGGTTTAATCACAAAATAAGTACATTTCAACACAACAATGAGAAAATTGTCCCATGTTTTTTTCAAAAACAATGTTTAGGTGGAAATTACATTATAACTACTGAGCTCTGGTGAAACCCCACCTGGAGTAATGTTTAACATGAAGTTCTAACATTATAGTTTTGCTCTCTCTGACTGCAGGTAGTGCCATGATAGCTTGGTAACAATGGCTATTTCAAGGAATACAAAGTGCTTCAGCCTCAGTCTGCATTCCAAAGTGGAAAAGTTCTTTTCAGATGCACATTCACGGTACAAGAAATTGAAAACTCATGAACAAAACAAGCCACGTATTTTTTCTATTTCTGCTCCTAGTTCTGTGGTGTGAAGTATCTCATGACCATCAGATTCTATCCTTATCGTTAAAGTATTTTAAATAACTTGACAGTTAAGCCTGTAAAATCTGCCTTGGCCTAGGAAATAGAGTCTTTTATTTATTTTAAAAATGGTAAAGAAGCAACTAAATTACAGGCTATATGCACAGAATACTCATGATACTGTGTTAGGGGGAGATAAATCATTTATCACTCAAAACTGACAAAATACTGTGGTGGAGAAATGGATATAAAACACAGCTGACTATAAAGGAAGGTGTAAATTTGTATTGTTGCCTAGCACTAAGAAGATTTATCCAGGCATGAAGAAGTACTTTTTACAGACCTTATATCAAGATTAAGGTCTGTATAATCCCGTAAAAAATCATGGAAGGAGAAAGAATCACAGGGTTAGAGTTAAAACTAATTATATATTTGATCAGAGGAAATTCCCACACTGGTGTCCATCAACATCAAACTTCATCCACAATAAAACTTTTATCCACAGGTACGTCATCTTTTTATCCATCTTCCACACCTTATTCTTTACCTTTTAACCAACAAAGAGCATCATTCTCTCTGTCGCTGCCTATTTGGAGTATTTCCTTTCCATCACTTTCATTTCCTTTCAAACCAAGTGTGACACTTACCACTCCAACATTAACATTGCTTTTGGCCTGCTCTCCTTCTCCAATGTCTCTCCCTGCTATAAGAAGGGTGAAACCCTTGTTACTGGATGCAGGAATGAGTCTGCCAGAAGGGTCTTGTGTGTTTTTCTCTTTCCCTGCAGAGCCTAGAGCCAAGGGTTGGTGATAAAGATGATGCTTCAGGCCTTAAGTCTGCCACAGCCCTTGGAGAAACAGCATTAAGGACTCAGTTCTACAAAGCATTGAGCAATTTGTGTCCCCCATTAGAGGGCAAATTATCTAATAAACTACAGGATGGAATAAATTCTTGAGATGTAACAGCTCTGCAGAAAACATGTGTAGAACCTGCACACCGTGACATGTACCAGCACCCCTCTGAATAGACTTTTTTATCTTCATACACTGACCATTCAGCCACTTCCAAAGGGAAAATGTATCCCTTCCTCCTACCACTTATTTAACACACAGTTGCTTCCACAGGACTCCTGCATCTCCTGTCTTTTGGACAGTATCAGCATCGGTGCTAAATTCAGACAACTTTAACCCTATTTAAAGAATCACTTGTCTTTCTCTCTAGGATCCTATAGGATTTGGTTTTCCCCTACTACAGCCTCTCCATAGCCACGTTAAAAATAGGCTTGGTAATACTTTTCACATTTGTAGGCTGTCACAAACGGTTAGCGGGGAAGAAGTCATTCAAACACACATGACTTTATAATTAAGGCACCTAACTCTTATAAACCCCATTTTTCACAGAAGCAGTGACTTTTAATAAAGTGCAGTGGAGCTATGGGGGATTCTGTGGTTTCTGCGTGGAGGCCTTGTGCGAACATTTCGACCCTCAGCCCTGACCACAGAGACCACAGTCATCAGGAGGAATATTTATTTCCACCCCAGCACTTGTCTGGTCTGGTGGACAAGCCCCTGAGCATGGAGACAAGAATGGCAGTCATTTCCCTTTGCTAGGCCTCAGTTTCTCCATCTATCAAATTGGGATGCTGATTTCTTCACCTTTTGAAAGCTGCCTTGAGAGCAACGGATGAACCAAGCAAGATGGTAATTTTCCAGGTGGGGTCACTGAGGTAAGCAGAGGCGATGGTAACACTGATGAAGTTGGAGGGAGAGCTGGAAAAGAAGGCCAGGAGCCATGAACCCCATTCCCTTGCATGCTACGACGGATGGAACTCCTTTTAGTCCCCGGCCTTCTGAGGAGTAGGATGCAAGAAATTAAAACGTGGAAATTAAACTGATGAAGCTCTTTTATCTGGATCAGGAGGGGGATCACATGATGAAAGCACTCTGGCTCTCTCCATGCATGTAGTAACAACACACTCAAAGCTGAAAAACCCAGATAAAATTAAAAGAGCCATTAGATAATCACTAGAAATTAATTTACTTTCATTGTCAGCGATATTCTTCTCAGTTAGGGAGAAGTCAGGGAAAATACCTGATTATCAGCATGACAACAACAGGTCATTCACAGTGTGAATCAGGAACTTTGATGCTGCAAGTGCTGCCTGTCAGCGTTCACTGACCTGTCACAAGAGCGAAGATGGGAAAATGGGATACTGGGGAGACACGGCCCACCTCTTGCAGGTCAGGGTGCCCCTCTCCATGACTCCAGCACCTCAATCCTTCTATTGCCCAGTTTACCAGCAGGCTGAAAAATCCTCACTTTTAACTAATCCTTTGTCTATTCTTTGACTCTACACAAAGTTTGACCTTTGGTGGCCGTTTGAACCCTTGTTTTGGGACCTCTGTGACAGGTTACAAGCCTTAGGGTGAAGGAAAAGGCAATAGATTCATCATTGGCACTTGCAGACTTCTGACACTGTCTCATATTCACTTCCCTAATCAGGTGAGGGGAACATGGGTCTAGATAAAGTTGCTAGAGAGTAGGGACAAGGCTGCAGATATGTGCACCCAGAGAGCAGTTATCAATGGCTCATTGTCAGAACAGAAAGCGGTGCTGGAAAGCCAGAAAGCGCAGCCTGGGAGGACAGATTGATCGAGTTACATTTATTAGCCAAAAGAGAGCCTTGGTGGGATGTAAGTGCCTTTGAGCACAGAAAAGGCTGCTCCAGAGCTCACTGGTGCAATCTGTCCTCACCGTTAGGGTAAGGAAAGCCTTTACATCAATGCAAAGAAAAAAAAATTCAAACCAGATAGGAAAAAAATTTATGAGGGTCTATAACATCAGTAGACTCAAGACTGTGAATCTCCATCCTTGGAGGTCTTTAAACACAGGCTGGATAAACTTTTGCCAGGAAAAACAGGTTTAAGGGACTCTGCTTAAGATAGGCAGCCCTGCTAAGGGCTTTCTGCGTGCATATGAATGATGCCCTGAGGCTTGATATGCTTCTGGCCAGGCTTCGTGCATCAGCATCCCTCGGGTATGGGCTGCTGGTAGCTCAGTGCAGCACACAGAGATAATCCACTCTCAAGTTGCCTAAAAAATAGGAGCTTACTTTACATCAGGCAAGACTGGGCTTTTGTAGGAGATACTGTGGTTGTGTGATGCTACTGAAAGGGCAGACAGGAAAAAAGCACTGTAGCCAAGGGCATGAGCCCGGGTCATGTGCAGGCCTGAGCCTTTTCTCTGTGATTTCCCCAAGGTCATCTCAAACCAGCTCTGGAACAAGAACTTGGATCTAAGCTGGACGCAAGGCAGGAAGAACTGGAAAACCACATAGAAAGGCATCAAATTTTGCAACCCACCCTGTGTCTGATGTCACATTCCTGACCCAGCCCCTCTGGTTTCATCTTTTGGCAGGTGAGCTGATGTGGATTTCTGCAAAAGAATGATTTTGATGTTTGCTGGGCTGCTTTAGGAATTTAAGTTGGGTCTTTGGCTTACTGGGGCGGAGTGTAATGCCCAGCTAAGCTAGCAGTATCGGAGAGTGGGAAAGGAAAATGGAAAAATCCCCCCAAGAAACACTCAGAGGGCAGGTAGCACAGAAATCACAGAATCAGAGAATTGTGGAGTGGTTTGTTTTGGAAGGGACCTTAAAGATCATCTCATTCCACCCCCTGCCATGGGCAGGGACACCTTCCTCTATCCCAGGTTGCTCCAAGCCCCATCCAACCTGACCTTGGACACCTCCAGGGACGGGGCAGCCACAGCTTCTCTGGGCTCTCTGTGCCAGGGCCTCACCACCCTCATGGTTTGCAGGTTTTCAGATGGGTAATCTTGGAGTTTTGGCAACCATATGGGACTGCAGTCATGGCACTGCCTTCACACACACACAAAACATTCAAGCCTCGGACTGAGTCTACATCTGCTCCATCCAGAGCGTGACCAGGACCCTTGAGTCTTGCACTGGCAGAGGGGAGCCCAGTGAGGAAGAACATGCACCTGTGACCTGCCCACAGTGCTCAGGGCTGGTGCTGCTTTGGGATAAGCCCAGAGGGACACAGAGGAAACACTGAGTGCTCCGCTATAGCTCTTTGGAGCTCTTCAGCCCACTCAACACTGAACTCACTAAAAATACAGTTACTGGGTTCATGCATCACACTACAGGTACAATTAACCCTAAATTAAAATTGTAATGCAAAACAGATTTAAAGATAAATTAGACCCAAAAATGTCATTTCTTTGGTCTCTGCTTCAGTGACCACTTGGTAGCAGCCGACATCTTTGAGTAAGGTGCTTTGCAAGGATTAACAGCCAGATGGGGGTTAACAGGCCACAGCTGTACTGTGATCCCCAACTCCACCCCCAATTAATGATCTTCTAAGGACATATCCTTAAATTAGAGGAAATGACAGGTTTAAATTGGCATGTGCCACACACATTGCAGTGGGAAGCCCAACAGTTAGTATAATTTTTAATATGGCCATAGAAAACACCTTTTTATACTAATGGAATAAATCATGTTCTCAACACCTGGAGTATACACTGGCCAACCTGTAATAACGCATTAATGCAGAGCAGTTGCACATCCTGTTCCAGAGCAGCTATAAAATGGTGAGAGACCCCAGGGTACAGGTATTAGCTCAGGGCACGACTCGCTGGCAGCTGCAGATCACCCTCCCAACAGTGCAGCTGCACCTTCTGCACCACACAACAGACCTCGAACTTATTTTCCTTCCTTGATGTCCACAGGCTTTTTTTATTTTTATTTTTTTTTTCCATTCCTGATTATACAGATTCCAATTCAGGAGAACATTATGTCCAGTCTTCCTTCAAGAGCATGCTCTAATTACACCAAATATCAAGACAGTTTCAGGTCAGATGTGTGGCAGATGCTGCTGCAATGGTGGCAAGATGCCCCATCCCTGGAAGTGTCCAAGGCCAGGCTGGACAGGGCTTGGAGCAACCTGGGATGGTGGAAGGTGTCCCTGCCCATGGCAGGGAGTGGAACTTGATGATCTTTAAGGTCCCTTCCAACCCAAACCATTCCACAATTCTATGATTTTGCACACTTAGCACTGTAAGGGTACTTCTGAGTAGACTTCATGGAGAAGTAGGTGGAAAAATGGATCACTTTCCTCCCTCAGAGGTAGATGGCAATGGTGTCAGGCAGACCTCAGTGAATTGGTTATGCACAGGTTTAAGTGGTGCTCTGAAAGCAGCACTTTTCTTTCTTAAATGAAAGCCTGAAATTCTGATTTCGCTGCCAGGAGGTTGCTGTACATTTACAAATATCATCAGTCAAGAAAACTCAAAGATTACCTTTTGAGTGGTGCCTTTACTGTTCAGCAAAAAATCACAGATCTGGAGAAATTAAACCAGAGTCTGTTTTGATAATTACGTGGGGTTTACATGACATCACACTTTAAATTTTTTGTTTTCTGTTGTGTAGAATAGAAGAATTGTGTCCAAACCACAGTGGGAACTCTAAGCCAGCAGCTGCCTTTATCAGGACTCAGTGTCTTCCCGAGGCACTAAAATGTCTGGGGTTTCCAAATCAGAAGAAACAAACCCAGCACTTGATAAAGCAGCTGCTGTGCTGGATTCATCTCTGTCTGTGCAAGAACAAAACTGGTTTTGCGAAGTTGTGGTGGTTAGTTTTTCAGCCACAGAGCTGTTGCAGCTTCCCTACCACCATCTTTTCACTTGAATTTTGGGACCTACAGCCTTCTCCTTACTATTATTATCAGTACTATTTTTAAAAGACTGGGTTCACAAATTCATTGATACAGAGATAATGAATTGAGGCACTGAGAGGTCCGCTTGGGAGCCCAGAAAACCATTTCAGTGCCTTCACCTTCAGCATGTGTTGGTAAGTGGGGGGTGAGGGAAGCATTTTTTTTCCTTAAAAAGAAATGGATCAGTAAATGTGCCAAATCTGATACGATGCAAAATCAATGCAACACCAAAGGGAGCAGCAGCTACTTAGGAAAAGCAGCAAACCCCCTTATTTCTAGACTTGGCGTGGTATCACCAACAACGCCTTTGACAAGGAGGTAAACAGGAAAAGCTGAGCTGGCTGAAAGTCTGTAAGGAACACGGAGGGAAAAGTCCATGTTTACCACGTGGAAAAGGACAGACAAAGGCAGCACAGAGCTGAATGTTATTTTCAACATTCCCAAAAGAGGATGAGACAGGAGAGAGGGTGAAGACACAACAACACTTAAAAAAGATTTTAAACAAGTACTTACTGGTGTTTCTTTCTGAATGGATTTAGACTCTGACTCCCTTTCTCTGTTCAAGGCAAGGAGAGAAAGAGCCACCAGATCATGGATGTTGTTGCAGTGGAAAATTTTTGACAGCTTTTGTACTTTTTCTTATTCCTGTTGCAAACCTTTACCCAGTCTGAGAGGGGTCTGATCCAGCTTGTGTCCCAAAGACATATATTTAGGTTTACTGTCCCCGCAACGTGACAGCTTTCCTCCTCTGGAAACACGGTAGGATTGCTGTCCTCATAGTTACATAGACAGTCACTGAATTTGGATGAAACAATTGATCAGGGAATGACAGAAAGAGGGAGATTTATTGGTTATCTAGGACCCAGTTCTGCAATAAAGATCAATACAAAGTCATTGAAATATGATAATAACTCTCTTGACAGGCTGAAGGAATTTGGGTTGTTCAGTCTGGAGAAGAGAAGGCTCCTGGGAGAACTTCGAACCCCTTCCAGTATCTAGAGGGGCTCCAAGAGAGTTGGAGAGGGACTTTTTACAAGAGCATGGAGTGGTCAGACAATGGGGAATGCTTTTAAACTGAAAGAGGGTAGAGTTAGATCAGGTATCTGGAAGAAATTTTCCCCTTGAGAGTGGCAAGGCCCTGGCACAGGTTGCCCAGAGAAGCTGTGGCTGCCCCATCCCTCGAAATGTCCAGGGCCGGGTTGGATGGGGCTTGGAGCAATCTGGGATAGTGAAAGGTGTCCCTGCCCAAGGCAGGGGGTGGAACGAGATGATCTTTGAGGTCCCTTCCCACCCAAACCATTCTGTGATTCTATGATGGTTAATGGAACACAAACAGCAGGGCCCTGCATGGTATCCATGAAAAAGTCAATATAAAAAAAAAAAATAGCCAATCTAGAGCTTCTGAGCAGAACCTGTGCCTCTTTTAATCTGACTGCCTTAGTTACTTGACCAGGGATTTCCTGCATCTGCTGGTTGTCAGATCAAACCTGAGGCTGCAAGATGGACTTGGCTGCCATAGCTGGTGCTACAGAACTGGTGCTCCCCACACACAGTGAGGAGCCAGCTGCCTTCCCCAAACACAGCATCAAAAAGTGGAACCTCAGACCGGGTTTCATGGGTCCTGCTTTTCAAGGAACCCTTTTTACCATGAGAACAAGAAGATACCGACCTGGGTGAGCAGAAAACCTACACTCCAAATTACGAACTGGAATAAACCATCCCACCAACTTCCACACAACTCCCAAGCTCTGCACCTGCAGGCTGCCAGTGGCTGTTCTGGGAAATGCTCCGTTGGGGTTCACTGCTTCCCCCACCTAAGCCTCAAGAGCTGTCATTTAATTCAGTGAAAACAAGGCTTGACCCATGACTACTTTTTTTAAGGGAAGAATTGTACCTTCTTTTCCGATGTAAGTTTGTATCACCACAGGACTCAAAACATATGAGATGATTTTAACTTTAAAAAAAAAAAAATATATATATATATATTACATGCAAATTGAGGGACTATCTCTGACCTTCCCAGTAAAGTTGAATAATAATGGTTTTAGTATCTGTAAATTTTTGGGTGTCACTTGCTAGTAAAACGTTGGACAGGAAAAACAGAGGGAAATAGCCTATCCATATGAAAACAATAATCATGTAATATTTATTGTCTGGGATTGAAATGTTTCAAATATTCAAAGCAATAAAACGTCAGGAAAAGCAAGACTTCCTGATGTAAAAAGGCCATAAATTTCTTCTCTCATAAGACACAAGGAGAGGGAGAAAATCAATGTGACATTTAAAGCTAAAGAAAGAAAGAGAAAAAGAAAGAATGAGAGAAAGAAAAGAAAAAAACCACACCACACTTAAATCTAAGCTAAAGCAGTGGAGAGCCCCCAGAGGGCACAATCCACTTACCTTTGGGAGGCTGCAGGAAGGAAATGGCAGCCAAGAGCACAGCTCATGTACTGTAAAATAAAAGGACATTTCAGAACAATTTAAGGGAGCAAAGAGGTATCTCTGCAGTGTCTGGCTCTGACAACTCTGTCCCAGCTCTTTGAGATCTCTCCCTCTCAAACCACATTCTATTGGACTTTGAAAACGCCCAACAAACCGTTACTAAAGAGAAAAAACCCCAACTATCTGCAGATTCAAAAATGCCTTTTTCATGCAGGTCAAAGATGTTTTTTCTACAACTTCAGGAGGTTTCACAATTCCTTAAAGATTCACAGTGTGACATTAAACTTTGTGCAAGAGAAAAATGACAGACAGCAAAGAAACCAAAGCTTACAATCAAATTACTTCCACAAAGTAAAAATCTTTTATCTTTACAAGGATAAACCACTTTCATTGCAGAGAGAGGGAGATATCAAAACAGGGTTATGTTTGCTTTTGGATTTAAAAAGCAGAGATGGTTTTTGGAATTCAATCTACATGACTACATATATATTCATATTTATTTAATATATATGCATATAAATGAATATGAATATGAATACATTTTCTATGCCTCTCCTGTTCACCTATGAATAAAGTTTTAATAACAGGCTCTTTAAGTGCTGCATTAATTTTGCCTTTCCTTCAAGACCACCAAAGAAACCAACTAAGATGCAAAATCCCTTCAGAGAATGCACCACAACTACATACCTAAGTGCAAATAAAACAAGCCTCGACAAAATAAAAATGAATCCAGCATCATCTACAAGCCCAACTTCAACCTTGTAAAAGCACCTATAAAAACCAGCCGTGGTAAAAACTGGGAAAGTTTGGACACTGGCCAAAAATTCAAAAGTTTGGCTGCTTATACCAAATTTTATCTTCACTACCATAACTTTGGGAAGACTGTAACCTGCAAGGGTGGCCAGTGGAGCAAGGTGGACTAGCTTAGATGGCCACACTTACTTATTTGGGTACTGTGAATAAAAGCAACCAACTCAGACTCTGCCCCAAAATACACATGTCCTTAAAATGTGAGAGGTTTTTAACCCACTAGTGAAAAACAACAGCTGCAGAAGGACAGAGAGCTGTTTACTACTGTATTGGCTCTGAAAGTTGACCACACATGAAAATTAACTATTCTCAACTATTTCACTGCCAAAGTTGTGATCACCAAAGTGTGGAAATAATCATGATGTAATTGTCAAACAGGAAAAAAAAAAGGAATCTTTTCCCAAGCGACCTGCTGCTGAGCCCAGTCAGACCAAGGTTATTTTATTCTGCCTTACCCTGGAATATTCAGTGTTGTGGTTCTTGATCTTCCAGTGGAAGAATCTGTCATGTTTTTCATCTTGGGCTTGTGCCTGACTTATACAGTGAGGAGACAAGTGGGATGCTCATGAGTTTGAGGGAGATCTCAAGGTTGACCTCAACTGTTTGTCGTACAAGTTCAAGCCTTACAGGAGCCATGTAGCAGTTTTGCCACCATCCCAGAGAAGATGAATAAAAGCAGCACCTTCCATGGAGAAAATGACTGTCAAAGACCCTTTCCCAGGTGCTCAAAGCACTCCTTAATAATTGTTTCCATTTATTTGTATTCTGTCTGCACCAAAATCTGCTGAGCAGTGAAAATTTAGGACTATGTTGATACTATTCCAAAACAGAAGAGTGTAAATTCTTTTAATATAAAAGTAAAGGCGAGCTGACATGGAGAACACTAGACAGATCATGTCTTGTTTGCTAAAATCATTCAGTTGAAGCTACAACAAAATCTGTGCACGAGCAGCAGATTTAGGCACTGCTGACCAGCAGATACACAATGATCTGAGCAAGGGAGCTCAGGGGGAAGCTCAGCTGGAGCCTTTCTCCTCTAAACACCTTCCTTCTTCTTCCGCAGTGATGTTTCAGATTTGTTTTCACCTCTGCTTGACATGCAGTTGCTGCCATTTCATTTGCAGATCTGAAGAAATCATGTCAGTACATGAAAGACAATAGTTTCTTTGGAGTTTTTTTTTGTTTGTTTGTTTTGCAGATTAATTAAATATTTATGGAAATGAGAGCTAAACAGAACTGGTTTGAGCCAGTTATTGACTGCTGACTATCTGAATCTCACTACAGCTTCCGATATCTTACACCTTCTCTTCTTCCAGGTCCAGTTATAGGATGAAGATCAGCCACCACACTTCAGTGGCATTTTACTGGGTTCAGACCTAGTTCAACTACTAAAAATTAACATTTCACTTTATCTTTGTCAACACCCATTGCAGCTGCTGCTCCATTTAAAAGAGGGCGTTTATGTTTCTTAATTGTGTTTCTCCTCTCATTTCTTTGTGTTCTGATGCACTCTGCAAAGGCAGGTTGGGAGGAGATGAAGGTAAGAATGCTCTGGCACTGCCAAAGTAGGATTTTTGTAATGAGTACATCCCTCATGGTGATTTCAGAAGTCCAGCATAGTTTGGAGGAAGGAATGTATCCCATAGTCCATGTTTTGGTGAAAACTTATCAATTGTGTTTCTGCACGAGGTCACCAAGAGGCCATGGCACATCTCAGCCAGAAGTTTTCAAAGCCTTGAGCCCTGGATTGGATCCAGATTGAGTGGTTGCATTCTTTCATGTCCAGTTCCTCTCGTGGACCCAGTTGGACACGGCCTTTGCCCCTTTCTCCCCTAACCTGCAGGGCTGTTGTGAGCTCTCTAACACACCTACTGCTTTCACTGCAGAGGGAAGGTATTTCAGAACTGAGAGCATCATTATGGATTTGAGAAATCCAGCTTTCTGAACTGTCCCAGGTTTCCCAACACATGTCCCATCACTCAGCCTTACCCCAGAAGAAATGGAGATAACAACACATTCTTTTAAAGTTGTGCTGCAGGCACAAACACATGGAAACCCGTGAGGCACTCAGATATTACAGTAATCAAAGTCATACAAGGACCAAAGATTGACGGATCACATCTTCACCAAATCAGTAAGAAAAATCTGCAAAGCATCTGGATGAAGACAAACCCAGAAATACACAGATATTGATATAAGATTCTTGTGCCAATATTTCTGTCTGATAGGAATTAAGATGAATTATCAATCACAAATATTGAAGAGAGCTATAAAATGTAAAATGAAACGGTATTATTATAATTTTGGTTCTTTATTTTCCTTATTTATCTTTCCATCTCTCACTACTAACCTATCTTGTTTAAGAAAAATAGTATATAAGTATAGTGGAGCTTGATTATTGAGAATGACTATTAATGTAGTGTCTCAGAGCACGCTCTAGACAGTTAAAAAGCTTTTAACAATAAAATATGACGGTTTCCTTCAAATTTGCAGCCATCTGCCTTCTAAAACTTTGTTTCAGTTGCCAAGATTTCAGTGATTTATAGAAGCCAAAGTATCTGATTTTTGTCTCCCCACAAGAGATGAGAGCTATTTTTTCTTATTATATTGTAAAGGCAACATCATTATCTTAAGCAAAAAAAAGGAAAAAAGTTGAGCTACATTAAAGATGCAGCTTTCAAAATAATTTTTAAGGCATCTGGCCTTATTTAAACCATCAAATTTACATTCAATTCCTTCAGGGATGGCTTTGCTGCTTTGTGCTGGCTCTGTGCCCTCTGAATAAACCTGGATTTAATGCATGCCACCACTGCATTTCCCTGCCTGCACTGCTGCCTGGGGTAGATATATAGCAGAGGTATAAAAAGTAGAGGTATAAAAACCCCAACTTTGGACAAGATGATTCATTCAGGCAAAAACACCCCTAACCCTGTAACTGTTTAAGTTTCAGCTGGAGGTTGGACTTGTGACTAATGTCACTATCTATTCTGAATTTATGATTAGAAGTGTTTATGTACTATGAAACATTCTCTGTGAGCCGGACGGGAAACTATAAACTATTTTATGAGATCTACACATGGCTGATGGCAGAACCTTAACGCAACACAAAGGTTCATCCACACCCAAGAAATGCCAAAACACACTTTTTGTATTTCCCCTCTCAGTGAGATGGACATCTGACAAAGAGAAGTGTGCCCTGAAAACCCAGGGGGGCACATTTTGGAGGATCCTGAGTGTCTCTGGAGAAATATGGAGCACTGTCAGCTTCTCCCAGTTTCCAGACAAAGACAAAAGTCTTTTAAAGGGTTTGATTTTCTCAGAGGAAACACTGACAGAGGATGGGCCAGGAAACGAGATGAAGCCCAACTAGAAATTTGTGTTGTGGCTCCCTTACCTCTGACAAGTTTTAAGCTGAATTATTATCCCTGTTTTGTGGATGGCTGGAATAGAAACTGAAAAACCAGGTAGCATAACCACAGATGAAGGCAGGCACTGCGCTGAGAGCAGAACTCACACTCCCTTAAATGTTATACAGTCATATTCCCACTGAAACGGAAGTCCTCCTTCTTCAGATAACTAATGTGAAATAATCAACATAACCTGATTCAGTACCTATAAATCCTGGCTAAGAATCAAAATGATTTGCAAGTTGAAATTCAAGCGTAAAGCTATTCATAGGCAGCCACTGACTGAATCTCAAGCTGAATTTTATATATATAATAAAAATGTGTAGTACCAGCCTAAACATACACCTCTGCTTCTGCAGCATGGGAAGTGGTGCTAAGAAACACTCCAAGTGCAGCACAAGTATCACTGTTGTGTTTTTGTTTTAAACAGTTAAAGAAAACTCTGAAGATGAGAAAAAAAGTGATTACTTCCCAAAATAAGAATAAACTGTGTTAGTCCAAGATAGGGAGACATAACCTACCTTGTTTGAGTCTAAATTCAGCTCCCTGACTTGTGCAGAGAAGTGAAAGGTTATTATATGGGTTTACTGGGCAAACCCAGATTTTATAAATAATTGCCTGTCAGGCTGTTCAAGATAGACAAACACACAGCAGACCAACAAAAACATGATCTGTCATATTTCTGAGAGAAATGTATGTTGAGTCTTCATTCTCTGGGACTTTAAGTAGACCAGTAAAAAATAAGTGCCAGTATTTTTCCTCCTTATGCATATTTTAAAATGTAAAATCTGGGAGAGAGACAGCAACAGAAGGAATTTTGATTCCAGTACCCAGTGCCTGAAATGGCTTCTTTGGTCTGTATCCCTGCAGATCGAAACCAAATACAATAAATGCCGGTGTCCTTTCAAAAAAGCCTGGATGTTTACAGCAAGCATATAATTTTCCATGATTAAGGATGCCAACAAAAATAAAGAGTGATGATAAAAAGAAAAGTTTAATCATATATTTCAAGAAGCACAGATGGAACATCAGAAAACTTCCCCCTTCCTTCGTTTAATACATTGTACACATTACTTTTAGTCCTTTACGCACAGAAAATTTCCAGAAAACAGAAGCGTAAGCAGATAAAAGAGAAAAGCAATTTATGAACGGCAGCAATACCGGACGTAAGACATTCACTTTTACAATATTTTGGTTGCAAAGAGACATTTTTCTGTTTATTTAAAAAATATACATATATTTAAGGTTTTTGCAAGCAGGTCCAGGAGAGCAGGACAACAAAACCACCTACAAACGACCACAAGAACACAGAGCAGGAGTGAAAATTAAGACCTCACATACTAAGCACAAAGGAGAAGGATGGCTGCACTACATAAAACTAATACTTTGCTGTTCTCCTCTTGATCCCTTGAGTGTTCTGTATTAACTTGAGGCTTCAGTTGGATTCCAAGCCTGAGCTCAGGGCGGCTGAAGAAGACCCCTGCCCTGTGGGTACCACAGGGACACCAGCAGGACGTGCCAGCAGATCCTGGTGACGGGCTGAAGCAGGAGCCCTTTTCTCTGCTCAAGCATCACCGTGGTTAGCTCTATATTTATACAGTTTTTATGGGAAGAAATGAATGTGTTTGCGAGGCCAGCAAAGGCTGGAGGAGCAAAGGGACGGGAACAAGCATAGAGGCAGGGACTGAGATTTAAAAAAAATAAATCTTGAAAACAAACAACGTTAGCTAAAATATAAAAAAAAAAAAAAAAGGCAAAAAGAGCTGGTTTCTTCTTTAACCAAATCCAACGGTAGTGCTGCCTTTGTCAACAACAGGGACAACATCTGCTTCCTGCAGCAAATGCTGAGCAAGTACACAACGTTAAGCCCTTGCCTAGAACCACTGAGACAGACACAGTTATTGAAACACTTTAGAATGTATTTTTCCAAATAGGGGTCCAATCCAGCGCCAAGTCACTGCAAAAGCTTTCTTTGATTTTGGACAATGATGCCTCAATCCTTAGGAGATGCCAATGTTGAAAATTTGGGGGTGAGCACTTAGCCCATCTTTGGGCCTGCAAAAAGCCAAGTCTCTAACTGGTAAAGTTTAGTTCACCTGAACTTTTTCTGAACATCTTTGCATCCAAATTTGATACTGATGTCATCAAAATCCCCTCACTGGATTAAACTGGGTTACACTCTGTGAACACTTATATTAACTCAGAGAAACAAGTGAAAATTAGTAGAAAATAGAGGGAAATAGTTTTTCTTTTTGTAAAAATTGCAAAAAACCCCTACATAACCTTTATACAACCTAATAAACCAACACAACCCAGTCTATCTCTGGCCTCTTCCTGCCCCATCCTGCTTTACAGAAAAACATCTTTTGGAGAACATACAGACTTCCAGACACTTAAATAAAAATGACATGGCAGTCAGAAAGTCCCCTGCAAACTCCAGCATTGTCTGAGCTGCATTCTTGTCCACCTACACCCTATTCCAAACATCCTGCCATTAATTAGCTAAATGTTCCAGCTAGTAAACAAGAATAACGATTGAGGGGGCTGGAAAAAGAGACAGAGACAGCCAGCAGATAGTCACAACAAACCAGCCCACTCACTGGTACATGGAGACATTGGAGCTTGTATTTTTTTTCCTTCCATTGAGGGGAAAAGAAAATCACCTTAATATAACACTGTCTTTCCTGTTGCTGCAGCCACATCCACATCAGCAGGCGAGAAAAGTCATCCCGTTCCTGCGGTAGGCACTCTGTCAGGGAAAGAGAAAATCTGTAGTGAATTATCACATCAGCTTCAACAAGGGAAGGAGGCAGAGAGAAAGGCAAGGCTTTCTTCCTGTCTTGTAGGCTATTCTGGCTGCAATCTAATAGTGTGCTTAATCTGAACATTTCTGGTGGGGAAGCTGTAAGCAACCACTTTGTCTATTAAAAAATCAGTGTGGTTAACAAGTGGTTAGTGACTCTATTTCAGGAGAGCAAGAGATAGGCAAAAATGTAACATCCTACTTTGTTAATTGCCTGCAAAATAGATGAGGCCAAAAATACACCATTATGCTGAATCTGTTTGTCCTTTATAAGCACGTATTCTCGATTCACCATGTTCAAGAATCATTTCTAAACTGAATACTCTATAAATTATTGAATAATTGCAGTTTTCCAAACTTAATTTATACTCTGAGTCTAAAGTTATATAAACAGACACTGGTATAATCCCCACCAGTCCAGACCCAAATTAATCTTAAAGACTCTCTGGTCAGTAGGAAATAATTTGATATGCCATATATTGTAACCTGGGATGAAGTGCTTCCAATGGTAAAGAAGCACAGGAGTTATGCGGCACTTGAGAAAATAATTTTAAAAGATCCTGTGACACTCCCTAAAATACCTTTCATGCATTTTTAACAGCTCTTTCTGAATCAATATAGGAAACTATACCTTTTAATGCCACTGGAAACCCTCTATTGTAAGGAGATATTCTCAGTTTAAAAAATACCTTTTTTTTTTATATTAACAATATCTTTAAAAAAGCAAAGGAGTTTAAATAGCTTTGCTTTATTTGGTTCACCTTCAGCAGCCATCCTGTTTTAAAAATGAAAATGTAGTCATCTATTTCATTACAGTTAGGGCTTTGTCAGATTTATTTTGTACCTCTTCAGTCCAAGCACTTAGGAAGTGCCATATATAACCACCATTTTTAGTGGCTCTACCAATTTCCTAATTAATTTCAGCCAGATCAATTTCTCCTCTCTTAAACTAGAATTAGAGTAACATTAGGAGTAAAGGATAACCTCAAACAACTTTGGATATAAATAGCATTTATACTGAACTGTAAAGAAATCATTTCAAAACCAGCAAGGATGTATTCAGAGAGACATTTTACAGACAGCGAATATGCAAAAGGAAATATGTACAAGATGTTCATTACAGCATCCTTTACATTAACACCACACTTCAGTCTAGAGACCTAGCAGCACATGGCACTGAAGTCAAAGAGCAGAACATCAGCTCTGGGATATACAGCCAAGACACGACAGTATCACCACAAACAAAACACAAAATAAATCCAAAGACTCTATACCCAAACACGAAATGCCCAAAACAGACTAGCCAATAATTTTGAAAGGATCCAATATATTCCCACAACCACAAGCAGAAAGTCCAAGGCAGTTTGGATGTTCAGCTTGCCCAAACCATTATGGCTGGCATTTGGAAGTCGATGTAAAAGTAATGTTTTTAGCTGCTTGACCCTGATAGTTTTACAGGGCTTTATAACCCACGCGACAACCTTTAACACATAAACAAAATATTCAGGACTACTGAGCAGTTTGCTTGGAGACAAATGATCCCGAGTACACAGCTGGATCTACATGAAAGATAAAAGGTTGAATTTTGTGAAAGGAATTTTGGTTGCGAAGCAAAGTTGGGCTTGGCTGGGCTCACCTGGGAAATAATGCAGCTTAACATTTTCCAACACAGGCAGTGCTGTACAGTCAGTTATATGCCTGCAAAGGTCATTTCAGAAGCCAGTTTCAGGGCGGGCAGGATAACACCTTTGGAGAGTTGGGCACACCCACCAGTCTATATTTAGTGATATATTGTAACAAATGTGACTATAGTTAAGATTGAAAACTATTTCCTACTTCACTCCCCGTTTCACATACTTTAAACTTGCTGAAACATTTGCCCTTGGGCTGAAATTTCCTTTGCTTTAATCTCTGCCTGAAGTTCACTTTCTTTGGAAAGGACCAACAAAATTCCTGAAGCCATTTTGAAGTTCAGCAATAATGAAAACAACACACTTTTCCTTCCCAAGCCAAACAAAGTGATTCTGATATATGTATATTTTGTTATGGAATTTAGCCATAAATTGAACCATTTTACCCAGAAACCATCCATACCTTCAACCTCAGCATAAAGGTAACTGTTTCGAAAATCAGTATTTCAGAGGAGGGAGTTTGATTCATCCCATTCCGTAACAAGATAACACTTCATTCTCATTTTGATACATTACTAGATAATAAAGGTTAACCTCCAAAATGCTTTTATGAAGAGCAAAAGTATTTTACAGACATCTCATCCTTCTGACTTATACCAGATTTCTTTAAGATCTATACAGCTGAATTTGTGATACTGAAAGACAGATCTTTACATGCCAAGAATCATGAAGAGAAACAGCCAAATGTTTTTCATAAAACTCACATGTGTATGTGCCCTTGCAAGAGTTTAGACATATGTGGCAGACATTTAATGTGGTTGGAGATAATTCAGAGGGTTTGGATAACACTTCTGGGTGCTTTATGCCACTTTGGCAGCATCCACATTTTTATTTTTTTTAAATATGATTATTTGGCTCAGAATTACAGATAGAGGATGATGCAGGCTCTTGATGTGGGATTAAAATAGCTGTATTCATTTTGCTGGATATGTCTTGCTGTCAAGAGATAACATAAGCCCATGGTTCCTCCTGGAGCCCTTTCTGGAAAAGTGTTTAATGCATCCAAATTTTCTGTGTGTTCTCTCTTAAAATTTACTACCAGACTACGCTTTGACTTTTCCTGCTGCGGGCTAAGTCTCTGCTATGGTTGAAGTTCTGTCAGCCTCCTGCTGTACCCAATATGTACAGGGGTGGTCAAGGAACCAGTTTTCAGACATGGGGAATCACCTAACTCAGCACAAATTACACAGTTTGCCTTCCCAGAACGGCTTCTATGCCCTGAAAAGTTGATCTAACCTTATTTGGCTGGTCTAGCTCTCACAGAAACTCTTCCTGCTCCTTGATATCACATGACAAGATTTTTCTTCCTTTTCTCTGACCCAGAGGCTGCACAGGCTGGGACAATGTCAAAGCAGAAGCATGACCTTCATCTTGTCCAGGCCACTCTTACCACCTGCTCCCATTTAGGGAAGAGTTGTGATGATTTTGCTGCCTAGTTCTTGCTTCAGAGTCCTACCCTGATCCAGCGTATGGCATCCCTTCCCATGGCACGGGGGCTGGAACCAGATCTTTACCACCTCTTCTAACCCCAACCATTCTATGATTCTACCCCATGAAGGCGTCTTGTGAAGAACCTTCTCACAGCTTCTCAGGCATCCTCTATACAGGAACGCTCCCTTGGAAATGTTGCTCCTTCAAGTTGTCTAAGCACACTGGATTCCGACACAGGATCCTCTCTGGAAATACTATCATTATTTAATAAATGAAGGCAGGCTTTTTTCAACAATCTGAAAGGAGGTACAATGAAGCAGAAAAGATGAGCAGTGTTCACTGCTGTCAGTCGCCTAAAAGCAACACCTTGCTTTGCCCTTAGTTTGGTGAAAGAAGGAAAAACTAACAGCTAAAAAAGGCAGCATGGCACAAGGTGGCCAAGCAGCTCCTTGAATTTCATGAAAAATCATCCATTTTCTACTCCTCTTTTTTTTGGGTCCCATTTCTCTCCTGTAGTGGTAGCCCAAGGCAGTGTCATTACAAAGGACCAAAAAGAATCACTCCAAGAAAAAGGCAGCAAAACTGTCCTCACAGTAGGTCCCATGAAATGGGACAGCTTACTGAAGAGTTCATAGGACAAATTTAGAGACAGATAATTGTGTTTATTAGCAATTTAGGACTAGGAAAGTGGCTTTAAACTGAAAGAGAGTAGGTTTAGATTGGATATTAGGAAGAAATTGTTCCCTGTGGGGGTGGTGAGGGCCTGGCACAGGTTGCTCAGAGAAGCTGTGGTTGCTCCATCCCTGGCAGTGTCCAAGGCCAGGTTAGACGGCGCTTGTAGCAACCTGGTCTAGTGGAAGGTGTTCCTGGCCATGGTAGGGAGTGAGAATTGGATGATCTTTAAGGTTCCTTCCAACCCAAACCAGTCCATGATTCTGTGATTTACAGAAATAAGTCCCAGCCAAACATGAAGATGAGTGAGTACTCCTCAATGAGGGAAGAGAGTAGATTAGAATACCAAGACTTCTGAACAGGCACCTCAGCTAGAAATGGTTTCCAGTTAACAATTTACACTAGTGCATAATTTCACAGCTGTAGCATGATGAGAAAGAATAATTTTGGCAGGAGAAAGAAACAGCTGTGATTTTTGAGTGGGCTGATGCTTAATTTTTATTTGGGATAAAATTTGGAAAGTCTGGGCTAAAACATCTCCAGCGGGCACCCGAGACACCAAAGTTTATTGGGCCAAATCCTCGATTGGTTTAAGTCTGCAGTTCTGCTTGCACTGCAGTTAAGCACAGTGTCACACTGCAGGCCTGTTGTATCACTTAGAGATGTTAAATCCTGAATTATAAGCCCTGTATAAGTGAGTTACAGAACAGCATTTATAAAACTTGAAGTCTCCATTTCTTGCTGTCCTCTTGTATGTGTGTGGGCAAGTGGTTTAATTACAGTGCATAAAGTGGAATGGCAGACAGAGACATCCAAATCAAAGAGCAAGTCCTGGCTGAAATTCATTAGCAAACATAAATGCAAATAGGCACATCTTGTTTGTGACGTGCCACGGTCCTTTCTGCCTTGGGTAATTTTACTCCATTCTCTGACATTTGCATAAATGTAAATCGAACCATATGACTTGAGCAGGTTTATGATAGGGGAATCCTATGCAAAACTTCTTTCCATTAAATAATTCTCTTCATGCAGCCTTACAGTGTTACTGTGAAAATTAGGGAGGGTTGGATCTCAGACAGTGAGAGCCTTTATTTAAGAACAGTGGAGGGAGCCCTGCCCTTTAAATAAGAGATACTCTTGGATCAGACACTGGCTAGCAGGATGGAAAAAAGGATGTAGCATTAACTTTCATTCCATTCCAAATAACCTGGAACCCATAAACCACCAAGATTCTCTAATTCTGAATCTGCTCCTTTTCTCCCTGTGTCTTCTTTCCATTTTATTTGGGGAATGTTAACTTTGAAATTTCATTAGCTTGCCATAATATCAAACAGGTCATCCCGGACAGATTCATAACTCTTTGTACATAAAAACATCTAGATTAAAACTCCTGTGATTAAAAGGTTACTCCTTTAATTTTTCCCAGCCTGAAGAGAAAAACCACATGCAAAGAAGTGTCAGCTTATTTAGAGATTAAAATAATAATTAGTTTAAGAGGCAAAGTATAAGCAACATTGTTTGAAAAAGAAAATCCATGTGTTGTTTAGAATTAGTTGCTTCTGTTTAAGTTTAAATAAATTTGGGTATAAACTCTCTTTATTAAAAGTGCATCCATATTACAAAAGAAATATAATGGATAATTCTCCCACCAATTTAAAACAATAGCACTGAAGGCTCTAATTCCACAAACCCATCTTTAATCAGTAGCCAAAGCACAGATGTCTGATATTACTCAAAGGATGAGGGAGCGCTTTATGTACGTAATGTCTTGTACATGGTCAGTAATGAATAACACACCCCAAATATGTATCTATGGACACCCAGGTTTAGCACGTTACAGACTTGTACGATGCTCCGGCTGATCTGCCCTGCTGTATCCATGAAATCTCATGGATTTCATTTATGATGAGGCCAAACCAATGTGCTGAGAGCTACAGCATCCGTGTATCCATACCGTAACAGTCCCTCTGGAAGCACAACCACGTTGGTGCTTACACTGGATCCCAAGAAACCTCAGTTAGGTGTAAGAAACACCAACAGCTGCATTCCTCAGGTCTGTTCCCTGAGTCCTCAGCCTGGTGAGACACCAGGGACAGCAGCAGTGTCCATGCCAAGAGTACCTGCCTCAGAAAGGGGCCCAAGATCACAAGAACACTTTGTGTAGGTGCCCACAAACATCACCCGCTGATAAAAGCACTACTCCAATAAACCACCCATCAACAAAATGCTTCCCAGCAAAGTCAGCTCTGGGCTTTGGTTGACCTTTTATCTGCCAGTGGTGTAAATTTTTTAAATAATTATGGAAAACTGGGCTGCTGTGTAAAGGAATAACATACCCAGGATATATCATCCAAGTCTGTTAAAGAACATAGCCTAGATCTCAACTATCTAACTTTTTTATTGTTGTTCTCTGCTCCTGGGATAAATGACATTCCCAAGGCTGATGGAAATGTAGGATCACTGGAAAACAAGGACCAAATGAATTTCTCAGACACGCCGTGCAGTACCACCAGTGGATGGAGAACAAAATGTAGGGGTTGTACTGCTGTCCTCCAGTGTATTTGGCCAAATTTGCAATGCTGCAGTTAACCAGCAAATGCTGTTCTCAGGGCTGGGCTGGTATTGTAAGAAAGAAAAACAAGGCAAAAGGATCATGGCCTCTGTTGCAGCAAGAACCGGGGTGTGGGAATGGGGTGCCAGTGTCTGCCAAGAGAAAAAAAGAACAAAATTTGTGGGGAGAGAGGGATCATTTTAAGTCTCTCAGAGGGTACTGTAAACAGTGGAGAAAGAAAGAAAAAACGGAACTATAAAACAATACTTGGCAGCCAGCTTTGCAAAACAAACATATTTTCACAAAGTCCTTCCCATCACTGCCACCAGCTTTAATGGGCTTTATTTGTCTGAGAGCAAAAACCCTTTTTAATTGTTAGAGGAAAGGCGACACTGCTTTACATACTGATAGAAATTCCTGTTCTGAGCCCTACTTTCACCACAAGCTGCTCTCCATTCACAGTCGGGGAGAGGAATCCCTTCCCCCAGGCTGCAAAACCTGTAGCAGGGCTCCATCACTACTCTTCCCTGGACAGCATCAGCTGCTTCTCCTGTGGAGCAAGTCGAAATCCAGCAAGTTCCTCCTGCCGTGGGTCTAATGGCCCGTAACTGTCTGCCCAGGACACGCTGCTGGCAAAGCACACAGCGGGTCTCCATGAGGCACCAGACCTTGATGGATACTACCTCTTGGAATCCAGCATAATTGGGAAAGCTTAATCCCTTCACCACACTGGAAATGCAGTGGTTCCTGAGTGTCCCTGATCTCCTCATGAGCAGTGCAATTAGCTCACTTATAATTTTACAGCTTCACGTCAAACTGGCCAAAACACCTGGAGTTGTTCAAGGGTCAAACTCTCCTCTCCTGATGTGCCTCAACTTGCTGCTTTAGCTGTATGGCAGCAATAATGTACACAGGGAACTTTATTACGTCTGAGAATTAAATTAAAACTGGAAGTCTTGAGACTTTAGGTATGGTTGCACACTGAAACCTCTGGTTTCTGACTCAGGGCACTGCACAGTCACAGAACTCCCATGTGAAAATACACCACTAACAATAAAAACTCCCTCAACCTGAGAGCAATTCAGCATCAAACAACCTGGATGGCTCCCTGTCTCCAGGGATGACTTTATTTGACCTTTTAAGGTTTTCTTCCAGTGCTGTAGAAGCTCAGGGTTTTTTTCTTTAGGAAGTGACAGAAGAGGTTAAATTCCCCCTCTGTGTCACTACTGCTCATGACCTCAGCATAGGAGCTAAAGAGCAAATTTATTTGGAAACAATATAGTGTGGTACAGTCATCTGAGTACAAGGGCAGGAGCCAGGGCTGGGCTCTGCTCCCAGCTCTGACACTTACTTGCTGTGTGGCCTCAGACAAACCACTTAGTGCCTCTGTGCTTCAATTTCCCCTGCCTTTGAAACAGAAATACTACCACTCACTAAAAACCTTTTTTTGAGGCTTGCTTGATTACAGAGCTAATACATGACACTGTGAATACATTGTATACTATGCCATAATTATTATTTTCATTTCATTATATCTTCCATTGTAATGGCTAAAACACCAGATGTACAGAAATGGATGCGGAAATTTGCAGCTATTGCACAGGAGCAATATTTTATAATTTTCAAATTTCATAATTTGAAATCCAATTATTTGATGATTGATTTGATTGAAACCAACAGAGTTCACCTATATTTTTCCCTTAGAACTCTTGAAATTGTAATGAAAAGCAGCATCTAATGGCATTTTGCAACACACTTCTCCCCCACCTCCTGAAAGCATTCTGCAAACACTCTCTGCAGAGGGCACAGCACCTCTGCTCTCCCTTTGATTCAACGGAGCATTTCAGTGGGGAAATGAGAGCCCAACCAACAGCTCAGGTATGTGAAGAGAGGTATTTTCTCAGGCTCTGAGGCCCTTTGCTGGTGGCAGCACTGGGGTGCGGCCACTTCTCGCCCTGCTCAGCCCTGACTGATGTGCTCTGTCTGCAGCGGGGCGCCGGCGCACCGGAGCGGTGGGAGGTAAGAGGAATTAAGGTAATGCATCAGTGGTTGCCAGTGAGGGAGATGGGAAGAGAGGGGGGGAAAAAAGAGAAAAAAAAAAGGCAAAAGAAATATACTATTTCAATCAAAGTCTGAAATTTGTAGAAGTGGTTTTGGTCTCAATATAGAAAAAATATTTATCCAAGAAACTCCTACTCGGGTGCGAACATCCTACTTCTAGTGGGATTTTGTTTGGCAAAGTGCTGTGAAAGAGTGGAAGCTAATACAGAACATGTCTATAAACAAATATATTTATTTAGTACAGATTGACACATTCACTAGAGTATTTCAGTGATTACACGTGTAAAACTATTTCCTATAGTGGTTTCCTTTTGTGATTCTGCTAATTTATTCAATCCACCCCATTTTCATGCATTGAATGCTATGAGCCATTTCAGCCACCCAGACTGAAACGCGTTTGGAGACTACATGCCTGTTTTTTCATTTCATCATCTACACATAATTATTTGGTGATATTAGGAATTTGAGCTCAAATGGAAGCCAACCAACATTTTAATAGCTTAAAAATCACACAAAATGAAGTCTGCCCTGAGGTTAATGAATAAGAGCCAAACCTTGAGGCTCTTGCTCAGTTTTTACTCACTCCTTATTCAGGCAAAAGTTGAATCAACTGTAGTTGGACTGATTAAAACCAGAAGAACATATATTTGGACCTTTCTCTCAGGTAAAACTGATTAAATTACCTAGGATTAGGCTGCAGAATAGCATCCAATCGATCTTTCATATGTATTTCTGCAACATGCTAGAGAAAAAATCCAAGTGCTGAGGCAGTTTAACCAGTTAAACCAATATTTTAGCAGCAGAATAAATTATTATACACTACCAGGTTTTGTGACATTTATATTAGAAATAGCCCTGAATCAAAATAGGTTTCCTGGTCCCTCCTGGACTTCTGAAAATCAGGATCAAATCCAAACTTAAAAAATGGTTCACTAAGCATGAAAGCCAAATGCCCCTATCCTTCAAAACAAAGCTCCATCCCTAATTTGAACTTTAATCCAGGCGTATATTGATATAGGTAGTTGATTTTTGACGACAGCAAGCATTTATAATTTAGGAAATTAAAGGTTATTCTTTAATTACATGCAGGATGTCCTACTCCTTATGCAAAGAATGCAATGTGCCTGCAAAAAATACAAAGCAGAGCAGTTAATTCCTTTGAACAGTTAACACTTCAGCAGTAATTGGTGATAATCACAGAAGGATGCTTCTCCCTTAAGTCACAACCCATTTAAGTATTGGGCCAGTACTGGCAAAGTAATGACACATTTAACCCATTCAAGCCAGACTTAAGCATGAGGATTTGGAAAACAAATGAGTATGAATGACTGATTTCTTCAATATATGCAAAGCAAATAAGAGAAGGAAAAAACAGGTAACAAGAATGAAATAGTCAATATGTAGATGTGGCATTTGTGGACTGGTTTTAGTGCTGAGCTTGGCAGTGCTCAGTTAATGGTTGGATTCAATGATCTTAGAGGGCTTTTCCAACCTAAATGATTCTATGATTTGTGAAAAATACCAGATCCCGACTGGGTCTGGGTGATAGTGGCCTTGCTCACTATCTGCTGACAGCCTGCAATTCGATCTCAATGCTGAAATACGCTGAGCACATGAAGAGCTGGACTTGGGGATGGCTTTGTTTGTAAAGGAGAGAGTTGGGACATGTGAAGAGGGCAGTCCCCTCCCGGCTACCACTCACGCTGCAGCGCCTGGTCCTGCTCTCCCCATCACTTCATACCTGCAGGACAGACAAACTCCTTCCTGTGTTTAGCAGGGTCTGATGAGGACAAATCATGCCAGTGGCACATTGTGAGGGTGGGAACACTGCCCAAAGCCTCGCAGGCTCCTGCGCTGGGCAGCCTGCACAGAGGAGAGCCCTCAATGCACTTTCAAAGAGCTGCTGGCAAGTTATGAGCTGCAAGAATGCGACATGGAACTTGGGATCGCAAGGAAGGCCAGGCTTTTTGTTACATTATACTTTTTAAATGACATTATATCCACATTCATATGTTGGAAAAGCTGGTTCACAAGTGGAGATAGACTTCAAATCTCTCTAACGTGCACTTCGAGTTATCTTCAATCTTTCTAAATGTCTTTCTGTCCATCTATTTCTTACCTGCCTAACATCTTGGCCAAATGGGTCATCCCAGAGACACTGGATGGTTGCTGAGAATAGCAGGATTCCAAAATGTCCTTCCTAAAATTGACTAAAAATTCCTTTTGATAGTTTCTGACTGATTGGTTGTGGGTGGGGGGTGGGCAAATAATATTTACTTTGTGAAGCAAATGAAGTAACTCTGCAGACTCAGAACTTTCATAGTATACGCCCCCTCCACAGACCTAATTTCACATGTCACTTCCTATAGCACACGTTACTTAAATGAAACTTATTTTGAAATGTAAGGACAGACCAATGCCATTAACAATATCTCAGTGGTCTGACTCATTACATCAAACTCTCTTTTCTTCTTTACTGCATCTCATCTTTTTCCCTTGTATCCAGTTTAAGTGCAGACACACATTTATATGCACATCTATAAAAGTGATACTCATCTGAAAACAAACTGGCCAGGCCATGAGATTCTTCTGGCTGATTGCCATTGTTCAGTCACTAAATATGGCTTTAGGAATAGGGAGATGGATTACTCGCTTGTAACCTCACCGTGGGCTTTTCATGATATCACAGCCCATATTTTTTTAATAACATCGAGGAATATTTAAATCCTGTATGGAAGTTTTTTCATACGTACTTCTTTGATGTTAGAACATTTTGATTTGTGTGCATGCTGACACCAGAACATCTCGATTACTGCATGTTCATTTATCAGGGAGTGCAGGGTCGATCCCGTTTGGATATGCAACTATTGCATCAAATAGATAACATGGGCTAATCATGCTGACAGCAACATCCCCACTTCTAGTGGCTGGAAATGCAAGAACACTAAATAATTACTGCAAATGAAGATTTAGTTAGGTCTCATTAAATATTATTGTTAACTAAAACAATAAAAGAGTTCATATTTTAAAAAGCAGAAAGGTGGTAGGGAAGTAACTGAGCCCCAAACCTAGAACTCGTTGCAGTTCCTGGATTTAAAGCTAATGGGACCCAGTGGATCCAGGCTTCAGCAAAGAGAGAGCTGTTGTCTCCATCACATTATTTATTGTAATGGTGTAACTCCCTTTTCCTTTGTTTCTCCTCTTCCCCCCAGCAGAATGGCTGTTGGTAAGATGGGAATGTGAAATCCAGGTTTTCATCTCTCCAGTAGCTCTGAATTTCCTGGCTTTTGTGGACTGAACTCAGACCCTGAAGCTGCTTTTGTGCATTTTGTTTTGGGTAATTGACATTAATTTTTAGGTTGCATCACTGACATCAATCAGTGCTGCTCTCAGAGGACTAGAGTTAAGGGGCCACAATAAAAGGGCATGATATTGTTTCTTTTGTTTTATTTTTGGAGCACTTTGACTACTCTATACTTTTCCAGTGGATGTTACATTCTTTTCGGGTGAGACAGTTTAAAACATTACTGACTGTCTTGTTTAAAAGAATACTTTGGCATTACAGTGAATGCCTGGCTCCAGAGGCTGCAACAGTCAGTGCTGGCAAAAATTCAAGTTGATACCTTTTGTCTATGTAACACTTTGAAGAAATTATGAAATGGCAACACATTTCTTTAGAGAGAGCCCTGCTGCCCATTACAGATGTTTCCCATATGGTAAGGGGAAGGCTGGACCCTTCCCCCTCCACTCATCAGTGTTCTCACATCGTAGCAGGAATCTACAAAGACAACACGGCTGTAAATGACACCGCACAGAAGCCTCCAGCAGCACGAACTGCCAAGGAAGAAGCTGATTTTCATTGTCAGGGCAAGAATACACTCCGCTGCAGCCCACTGATCAGGAGCATTTTGACTCTTTAGCTTCCCGTTTCACCGGCGTATGGCACAAAAACCCTGGAGTAAGTGGCCAAGAGAAGCCAGACTAGGATTCAGATGCTAAAATGATGAGATGGAGAAGATAGATTTAATCAGTAGAGATTACTGCAGATTATCATCCTGCATCAACTGGTGGGTTCAACACCTTCTCCCTCAAACCCTCATGGGTGGGAAGAAAATTCTTTCTAGCACAAGATCACGATTTTTAGGGAAGAAGAATCTGAGGCACTTCCATGGGACTAAGACCTATTTTTTGGACACTGGGACATAGTCATACACACAGGTTCATAGGTAGGTCTTGGAAACAGACAGCCATAGGTTAGAGAATTGGCCTGTTGCGCCATATTTTGCCAAGGAGTTCATCACCCTAGGTGTACTCAAGATGTTCATAAATCTCAATACCTTTTTGGATGCTGGAGCTATTCTAACACTCAAGTCTTGAATGCAGGTGTGATTTCCTAAGAGTAATCTAATGTGCAATCTAAGAGTAATCTAATGTGTAATCGAGACGTTTTGTCATCTCATTCACTCCCTTCCCAAAACACAGTTATTTTATTTCAAAAGTAAACTTCAAAATAAGTAAGAACCTGAACATACATGGACTTTTTAATAAAAAAAAAGAAAATCCCTTTTGCCTATTTCCCTACACTTTTGGTTTTAGACAAGGTATAGAACTGTCTATACTAGTCTATATTTAATATATAACGGACCATTGTTTCTTCATGCCAACCAATATTAGTAATACACATACATACTAATTGGTATATTTTGCCATTGGTTATTATATATTATTGCAAATTAGTAATATAATATCTAAGATTTCTACAAAATAAACACGAATGCTGAGATTTTGAAAGCCAACTACTAATCTTACCTGGCCATTTCACCGGTAGCTATGTGGCTAAAACCTTACACAGACTAAGAAATAAACCTTAAATAATATCTACTTAAACATTTCTTGTTTGCTTTCTCATTATTACTTCCTTCTCAGCTTTCTAAAATGTACACCACTATTAGCTCATTTCTTAGAAACTACAAGATATTCCCCAATAAATGGAATAATTTTCATTTTTTTCTCTCAATATATTTTCCTGTTCACCTTTCCCTGTTCTTCATAACAGCATTTTTTCCTAATTCTTTATTACCAACTCTACTCTGTTTAACTTTAATTAAATCTATCCTTCTATTTATCTGTCTTTGCCCTTCAGTTCAGCTTATCCACCCCTTGGTTTCCAGCCCATTCTCCCATCTTTCCATAACTCATCATTTCCACTCACTTTTGACCAGCCTATCTCTGTCTCTGCTCTTTTTCTTTCCAATCTGATTTCTGCAGGTCCTTGTCTCTTATCAACATCATCTCCTCTGTAAAGAAGCGAAGGGTGCCTGTGTCTTAAAATAATTCTATCCAAAATTTACTTCATCCTCTCCAAACCACAACAGGGGTCTACAAATATATCTGCAGTTGTTGCAGAAACTGTAGAAAACCAGATCCACTGCTTGTTGCAGGACACATGAAGAGTTTTGGCAATACCAAAGAGGGCATTGCCCACACAGGAGAGAAATTCAGTGTTTGTGAATAGGAGCAGGAGAACCCTAAACACCAATTTGGGGCAGCCAGCAGTTGGTACTCAGGGCACAACAGAGCCCTCAAAAGCTTGGGGGAGCTTTCATACTTCCCACAAGCTAAAGTCTAGTCTTGGATATTAAATAAAAATGAAGCATGTATTTTTCTCTCTTTTTCCCCCCCCTTTAATTATCAGTTTGCTTAAGGAAAAAAACGTAAGAAAGAAAGAGAAAAAAAAAGGCCACAGAGAAGCCTGCTGGTGTCGAGTCCATTGAAGAAATTGCTCAAAACCACTTCACCTTTGTGAGAACATTCTCCTGGTGAAAGGCTGGGCCCAGAAATGGTGACATGAGGTTTGCTTAGACTGGATGAACTTGCAAGCCATCTTTACCACCAAACTTTTATTTATTCTTGATAAACTGGTGTCACTTAGTGTCACTTAATTGCTCCATATTTCCTTCATTTGTCTTTAGCTGGGCATTCTTCAACTGAAATGCATGACTGAGTCTCACAGAGCCCTTAGTAAATGAAGAGATATTACAGCAGAGCATGTTTGAGGGTGATATTTATTCCTCCAGGGGTGCTGTTGATGTGGTAAATCATTGATCCTGGCCCACTGTGAACCACTGATCTCTGCTGGAGGAGGAAATTCATTCATCCTCAAGAAAACAACCCTTTTTTGCTGTGTTCCATGTGGTATTTCCGACAGGTGTTACAGAGAAAAAAACCAGGGACAACAAAATATAACAAATAAATAAATAAATAGATAAAAAGATAGATGAGTAAAACATCTTGGTCCTGATCTGGAAGACAAGACAGCTGCAGACTGAGCTTTGGCTTTTGAAATGACTGGGTCAGGGAGCCAAACGGGGGGGACATTTTTGTCTTGTGGGCAAATTTTATCAGGCACCAGGCAGAGTCAACCAACCACTTACTCACAGGCCACTTGCCCACTCTGAAAAGGGAACAATTTTCAGTCTTTGACAGATTGGACTTGAACCGGCACCAGAAGTGAAAGCACCTATTGTCCATTATCCATCCCAGCCCCGAGACTTCCAATTTCTCATTTACCACGTAGCCTGTTCAGAAAAGGTTTGTCAAGCAACAGCCTCTCTAAACAAATTACATTGAAATTCCTTATACTATGCCACATACTTGACTTGCTGTTCCAAAAAGAGCCACATAATATGTTCCTAACAAGGACACTGGTTACTGAAGCACTCTCCATTTTCTAGGTCAAAGAGGTGAAAGGCAAAGTCAAAATAATTGAAACAAAATATTCTATAAATCATGTGTGTTTACTTACCAAAAAAAGAAGAAAAAGATATGAAGAGACCTGCTGCAACACTAACCAAAACTCAGCTAACTATTTTGAATTACCACATTCTTGATGAAAGCAAAATTTAAGGCATTAGAGTTGGCTTTTGGAAATACCCAAACAGTTCAAAACCAAACAGAGCTTAGCAGAAACTGGATCCTTCTTTCTTTCCCACTTCTTCCTCCAAAATGTGTAAGACAGACATGGCAAGAAATACACTGGTAATGCAAGCTGTTCCTTTTTTATTCACTTAAATGTGCAAAGTAGATACCTTTTTAAACATATATGTTTGCTGAGGTAACCCAGGGATTTAAACTGAGAAGTGCAAAAGTTCTTAATGCATTTTGCGAAGATGAAATTTTTTAGCATTGCAATCTGTATCTCCTGCTTTCAAGAAACATTAGGATCTGAGCTTTCTGAAAAGAACCTTGTATCATCTCAGTATATTTTGAGACATTCTTTTTCACAGTGCTGCATCTTTATATTAGTAGACAGGAAAAGTATTTTTTTGCTGCAGTTTTCTTCTTCAGAAGACACCCCTTATTTATCAACTTCTCTAATGTGTTTGAATCCATATTTACAGTGAAGACTAACGCAGTTTATCAATTTTTTCAAGGAACATGCTTTGTCAAGAATACAGTTGGAAACATCTCCCATTTCTTAGTTTTCTAAGTTTTTATCTGTAATGATGATTTTGCAGTGGTTGAGCAAAACTCAGTGAGAATGCACATGCACTTAGGGAATAAAATCATAGAATCACAGAATGGTTTGGGTTGGGAAGGACCTTAAAGCTCATGTCATTCCAACCCCTTGCCGTGGGCAGGGACACCTTCCACTAGACCAGGTTGCTTGTTGATTTAACAATAAAAAGAAAAAATGAAGAGGAAGATTGAGAATCTAAAAGGAGGGCAAAGGAGCTGCAATCTGCCTTGTGATTTGGGGCGTGGAGCAGCCCAATACAGGTGACACAGTGAAATGAGAAGGAAGTGGGTAAGAAGAGCCGTCGACGCTCCCATCCCATCAAGACTCGGAGCAGTCACTGTTGGTGGGCTCCAGGGACCCCCAGATGCGATCCTGCCCCCACCCCACACTTCCTGGCAAAAAAAAAAAAAGCAAAAAAGAAAACAGTTGGGGTTGGCTGTGGTAGCACTTGCCTTCCTTCTGGGTGAATCCAGGGGAGGAAGGGATCAGGATAAATTATAGGTCCCTGCAAAAGCTCTGTGTGTTTCTGTTGACGCCATCTGGAAGCAGTGATAATGCCACTATTAGTGGGGGCGTTACTACAGAGGATCTGCCGCCTCTATTAAAACCAGCCATGCTGTGTGCTGGCTCATGATGCATGTTTGCTCTAATTTCCTCCCTGACGTTTCATTCTTAAAGCTGTCAATATCCCATTAACCTTCCTGGCACTGAAACTCTAAAACCAAGTCCTATTTCAGCTCTGATTTTGAATCTCAGTTGTGATAAGCAATACCAAACGCTAAGTTTACAATACACAGCTGGCCTAATCTAAATCATGCTATAGGTGGTGTGGATTTTTTTCTTGCTTATACACATCATAAAGCATGAAACAACAATGTGATATCCTAAAATGAATTCCTTGATTTGATGGCAGAATAGCAAATGTTCTTGACTGGTAACTGACAGCTCAATCCTGCAGATTTCAAAGGCCAGAAGTGTCCTGTAATCAGGAGAATTGCTCACATTCAGTTCATACAGTTTAAAGTCAGAAGGGAAAATTAGATCATCTAGTCTGACCTCCAGCATACCACAGACCACAGAATTTCAGCCAGTTGCTCTTATTTTGGGCCAGTAACCAGTTTAACAAAAGCATATTTTCCAGAAATTGATTTGACCTCCACTTGGAGTCATCAAGAACTAGACAATGCAGAACTTTACTTGGTACTTTGTTCCACTGTTAATTGCCTTGTGCTTATTTCTAAGTTGAATTTCTCTGGTATTACTTTTCTACACAAATACAAGTTACAAGAACAGCAATTACAATTGTCTCCACAATAATGGTGACATTAATGTGAAAAGAGTGTGTCCAAGTGGGATGCTAAGAAGCATTTTGGCCACATGCACAGAAATATTTAAGTACTAGCTGATCCAGATGAGCCCATTATTGTATTTACTAAGATGTCTGAGTCAGGTACAAAAGGATCCATCGATGGGAGTATTTCAGTTTGGATCAGGGGTGTGCTTTTGAAACAAATCTCCCATTCATCCTCACTTACTGCACATCATTTTGTACTGTAGCATGATTTCAGAGCACACTACCTGGTCTTTTTTTGGGTAAAAGCAAATCAAAAGATGCACTCCAAACACTGACAGGCATTCAGTCAACGAGGCTAGACTGAACCTAGTGCTAGACTGAAAGTAAACCCCACAGAAATGCTCATCATGTGCATGGAGGGTGAGCACCAACCATTTATCTTCTACACATCTGCTCCTATTTGTACTGCTAGCAAACGCACAGAATCATGTAATCATAGACTGGCTTGGGTTGGAAATGACCTTAAAGTTCCAACCCCTCTGCCATGGGCAGGGACACCTTTCACTAGACCAGATCACTCAGTCACAGCCTGATTACTAAAATTCCTAAAGCAGTCACAGCCTAATTCTCCTCAACTTTAGGGAACCTCATGCCAGCAGCAGTAGAGAACAGAAAAACAAGATTTAGCAAATAATTTCAGAAGAATAGCAATAGAAGAAATTTATTTATTTGAACAATAGCTGGGTATTAATCCATAATCTAAAGAACAATGGCAGTGATCAAAAGGTACTACAGTCAAGGGAGTTCCTTTTTTTTCAGTAGTATCCTTACATATAGGAAATAACAAATATTGTAGACAAATTCACCTGGCTCGTCCTGAAAAGATCAAGCCAAAAACTTAGGGGTTCTAGGAGAACTGCCAGGAAAAGACAACAGGAGACAGTGACACGGAAAGAGGACAACAAATCTGACGTAATAAATCACAGAATTAATGATTCTGAAATGGCTATTCCACAAAATTTTGGAGATAATTTGAGTAGTTGTTCGAACTCTTTGTTACCAGTCAATGACCTTCAATATACAGTCCCAGGGAAGAAGAACAAAGGAACATCTTCAGAACTTGTACCCATTTACACAGTGCAGAGACACAGGCCAATTAAGCATTTTATGCTAAATGAGGCTTAAAATGAGACATGCAAAATGAGACATGCAATTCCACACAAGACCACTTAAGGAAGTTGTTTTTTTGTGGCTGCCAGACCAGCAGTGCCATTCTCAGCAATAAGAGTTTCTGAGTGGGGCAGAAACTACCAAGAAATGAGCAAAGAGCAGCAAGAAGATGGACGGATCAGTGGCCATTTCAAAATATTTTTTAATTTTTGTTGACAAAACATCCTGGAGAGAGTATAAAAGCCAATGCATGAGTGACCATGGCAAACCAAGATTTATTATGGAGCTCTTGAGGGAAGTGATCAGCACAGCAGAAGTAAGTCTTAGTTCACCACAGTTCCCTCCATTTTTCAAATCACAATTCCTGTAAGTATTACTTCGCAAGAGTTGAATGGCAGAAGAGGTATCAGATTGGGCAGTACGACCCCTTTTATAACTCAATTCCTAATTATCCCATCTTTTCAGAACACAACAGTAGCATAGAACTTTTATAAAGAGAATTAATAGAAATTTCAGCTTGCATTTTTAGAAGAGCACAACCTCTAATCGGTTTTTTTATTAAAAGAGAAAAATCTATTTTCTTCTAATATTTGTAATTTTCCAAATGATTGATCTATTTCTCATTTCTTTTATTTTTGGGATTTCTCCTTTCTGAGATGAAGAAATAAAGCACTGAAATATTCCAAAAACAATGAAAGTACTGGTTCCAGCCAGCGCCAAGTACCAAGACGAAACACACAAAAGCTCTGCTCTCAGCCATCCAGCAAAGGTCTGTCAATCCCCAAGTATGAAATACACTTCAGAAAAGTGCAAATAGAGTTCATGCTGATCTAATCAAGGACTTTTTTGGATATCCAGGACAGGAAATAGGTGCTAATTTAAAATGTGATTTTAGGTTTTGGACCGTCTGTGAAGGTAATTAATATCTACAACAACTTTTCAAAATATAAACTTGGCCTTTGAATACTGATACAAATGAAAGAAAAAAGAAATTCCCAACAAAATGGGGAATCTGAAAAGACTAACAAGGTGATTTTGAAATCCTTGTAAGGTTCCGAGAAGTCTCTTTGGTCTCTGACTCTTTGGCTGGTGATGCTGGATATATGCAAACAGTAATCAGTTCCAGGCCTGCAGTAGCAGTGCTCACTCATAATAGAATAAAATTACAGCTTACATAGGAACTCAGAATTGAGAGAAATCTCTGACTATTTGGCAAAGAAAAGTATCAGGAAAGCAGAGGGGTGGAGAAGGAAAGGTTGCAAGGAATAAGAAGAGAAAATTATACTGTTCAGACTAATTACACAACATAGAAGAGAAGAGGGGCAGGATAGCAGCAGGATAGCAGCAGGATTACAAAGAAAGTTGAAGAATAAATGGATGTGGCACAAGTCAAAGAATTTGACTATGCGGACATTCAGGGATCCTGGTCCACACATCATTACCCGTGGAGAAATGTCCCTACCACTGCAGTTACGTTTTCACCAGCAGATCAACACAGTGTCTGATGGACTGGCACACGTAATGGCAGTCTTCAAAATGAAATTCAATATACTCCTGTTGCCACTGGAAACCTCACCTTCTTACCCAGTCCCTGCTAATGCAACCAGTTGGCCTGGAAGGATGCCATGTGTGATCATCTCCTGCATTACAGCTTTCTTTGTTAATGCTGGAAATGAAACCTCAGGCATGACAATACCAAGAGTTAACACACACCAGCACATCTATGCCAGCTCAAACCAGTTACATTTTTCTGACTCTGTGGTGGTTTTGAGTTTTCCTTCTCTCCTTCCACCTCCTCTGATCAAGGACACACATGGATACCCAAAAGCAGCAAAGCCTTTCTACCAAAATTACCCTCCTTTAGTAAAGAGACCACAAAAGGCTGAAACACACAACACTGTCTGCCACCACCCTATTCTGGCTGATTGTCTTTTAATAGCTACAATAATGTTGTGCAAAGGAATAATATTCCACATCCTCAGCTCACTGGTGAAGGGGCTGGAGCACAAGTTTGATGAGGAGCGGCTGAGGGAGCTGGGGGGGATCAGCCTGGAGAAAAGGAGGCTCAGAGAGGACCTTCTCACTCTCTACAGTTCCCTGATAGGAGAGTGGAGCCAGGTGAGGGTTGGGCTCTTCTCCCAGGTAATAAGTGACAGGACAAAAGGAAATGGCCTCGAGTTGTACCAGGGGAGATTTAGCTTGGACATTAGGAAAAAATTATTTATGGAAAGTGCAAAGTACTGGAACAGGCTGCCCAGGGCTGTAGTGGAGTCACCATCCCTGGAGGGATTGAAAAGACATATAGATGTGGCACTGAGGAACATAGTTTAGTGATGGATTGACAGTGCTGGGCTCATGGTTGGACTTGATTATTTCTGGGGTCTTTTCCAACGGAAACAATTCTATGACTCTCCCAGGCAGCGCATGGACAATCCCAAAAGAAAGTGTGCCTTAGCTGAATCTGCTACTTTATGACTAAAACAGGAAGTTCAGTCCCCTTTTATCGTACCTTTTTATTTTTGAAAGGCTGCCCAAACAGTTCCAAGCTGAGTTGAAGCAAAGTTATTGATGTCAAGAAGCCAAGATCTTTCGCCATGCCTTGCTGAATGAGGAAGGAAGAAACTGTTTGTGCTCAGCTGTCCTTTGCCTCTCCAGGCTAGCTTTGAGCCAAAGGAGCAGGAAGAGGAGAAAGATGAATAAGTGAAAAGGGATAATGTTTATCTTTTAACAAAATCACAATGTTCTGCTCCTAGCTCTAGCAGCCAAGACTCACTGTTGCATCTTTAAGACAGATAGTCTCTTCTCTGAGAGACGACAGGCTAATTATAGCCCTCCTGCCAGCGGGAACTCACACATGCAAACCATTATGTAAAATATAATTTTTTTCTTTAAGAATACTCAAGATCATTAGACATGGTTTTTTCAATGCTAGAAAATCAAGCCAAAAATGAAAATAAACAGTTTCAAGTATTCGCAACATAATTCCCTCATGCATTTATGGAAATATAGTAAAAAGCGCCTTAAAAATGTGGTTTGACATTTCATGCTGGTCTGTTTTTCTGTTTTTCCAGTTCTCAACATTTGCCCTCTTGTCCTGTATCATTTCAGTTCCACAGCAGTTTGAAAGAAATGATGATGGCAGCCTTTGTCATTTCTACAGTGCTTTTCAGCCTTGTTTCAATGGGTGGGTGACAGGGAATATCCCAAGGACTTGGCGTAGATGACAAAAATGCTTTATAAATTCTACTCTGCATAAACCAAATGTTAATTCATTGTATGCAAACACGGTAGCACCATTCACCAAGATAATTACAGGTACAGCATTGCTTCCCTAACAACGTGCTTTGGTTGAAGAGATGATCAACCTAATTTAACAGGGAAATATCATCCTTTTTTTTTTTTTTTTCCTGAGCTTCCCTTCCTCCAGAAGGTTTTCTGAGTATGCTATTACCTTCAAGAGCACTTTAAGACAAATATGGAAAAATATGGAAAAAAAATCCCCAAGTTTGGCTATGATAATGTGACATGACTTCACCTCTTTTTTATGCAGGGAGAACTGAACTCCTGCCTATCTAAACTAGTTGGTATTTTAAAGGTTTTGTCCAGTTTATAAAGCACAGGACTATTGACAAACCAAACATCATGGTCTAATGGATTAAGCAAGCAACTGCATGCCACAGATTCCTAAATTTTAATCCAGACTCTCTTGGTGCTCACCTTCTTGTCCATAAAATTGAGATAATATTTATCCTCTACTTCATGAGGGTGTTGTGAGAGTGAGTAAATGTTTGGACAGCTCTTCAAAAGGTCAAGTCCTAACCAGGCACCTGTATTTTACTGAAGTAAACTGTTTCCTCAGATTCCCATGATATGATCACGGCACCTTCTCCAGAGCTTCTCAGATCACTTCAGAATAACCATCAACATTCATAACCATCCACATGCATAAATCACAGAATGGTTTGGTTTGGAAGGGACCTTAAAGATCATCTCGTTCCATCCACTCTGCCATGGGCAGAAACAAAGTTATGCACTGATTTAAGGCTTAAGAGTGATATCACCTGTAAACTTGTACATAAATTATCCCCTGCCACAGGAATAATCCGGAAAAACTATGTGCTAAGAAACTTTTAATTCATTACTGAAGTAGAAGTGCCACGTCCGAAGGTGTTGCTAATGCCAGTTGATTTTAAAATTGTCATTCAGTATCTAAATTGCATAAAAATAGAGAGAGGAAAAATAATATAGTTTTAAGAAAACCTTTTAAGAACCACTTTCCTCTAGATATGTCAGCAACTGATGCTCTGTAAAGGTTTGAAATAAAAGCTGTAAAATCCCCTGCTTTATTAGAAGGGCAATTCCAGAGACTCGACACACTGTATAATCCCATCAGTGGTTAGTTCTCAACAAACAAGTCACACATACAGCAAAAATACTCTAGACCAAGGCAGGAGGCAAAAAGAGGTTAAATCGGTCACAAGCCAGGTTTTCCCTCGGTTTTAACTCATAAGTGATGACATAAAACCCAGAAAAAACCCAGCTCCAACTTGAAAATGATTTAAATTTGCCAGCTCCAGCCACTTCTGGAAGCGAGCCAGCCTTAATTTGGATGTAGGCTTCTCAAAATTTGCACAGCTCTAACTTTAACCTGCTGCAGCCTAAAAAGTGGACCTGGTGAAGAAACACACAAAAAATATTCCACATAATTCAACACAAGTGATGGTCTGTTCTCTCCACACACCCGAGCTCAGGATCGGCTGCTTCGTTCCAGGAGTGGACGGTGCTGTGTCTTTATGAGCAAAAACTGTCCACCTTCAAAATTCCTTCTGTACCAATCTAATGCTGCATGAGGATAATGCTCACAAGAGGGAATAGGACTTGTTTTCCAGGAGGGAATATTTTCAGAGTCAAGCTTGTAATTTCTATTTGCAAATCTCCAAATTCAACAATTTCTCAGCCTCTATAAACTCACAGATGGAAAGATCCTGTATTTGGAATAAATAATGTCTGAGCTTCACCTTCATTACAGGGCATTTTCTGTTAGAAGAGAGCTATATCCTGACTCCTGGAATACACAGAAGCCCTTTGTGGTAAAGCTATCACACTGGGCGGCTCCAAGTGTGCAGCTAAGGAGGTTCACATTAGTAGTACCACGGAAAGACTGGGGGGAAAAGAAAAAAGAAAATATCATGACAAGCATCGATTGGGAATGCTGATAGCTCTCTCAAGCTCCTGCCTAAAAATAGAGGGTATTTTTTTATTTTAATATGTCAAAATTAACTTTTGTACTTGATAAAAAAAATCTCAACTTTGAAACATAAGTACATTTATCTTTTTACTGTTCTTCCAGCCCTTTCCCCACAATCTGTTGGTTATTAAAACACTGCTGCGTAAATGAAAGAGGTTCTGCTTCATAACTTGCCTTCTCTTTTCCCTGCATACACATACAATGAGGTCATCATTTGCTCATTATGCTCATTCTCACAGGGACAGGCTTTGATGTCAAACAGCAAGTGCTGTGACTTCATTGTAGGTATCCAGAGCACACAAGGACTATGTGAAAACATTACCAGTCCACACAAGAGCTATCCAATGCCTGGATCAAAAACCAACTGGAGCTTTGTACTAGGTCTCTGACCATCAGGAACATATAAAAAATATATAGACCACACTGAGGCACACAAGAACATCCATTGCAGCCACACAGTGTTTGATCAGAGGATCTCAAAGCATGGTTTGACATCAATCCTCCCACTCATGGAATCACAGAATGGTTTGGGTTGGGAGGGACCTTAAAGGTCATCTGCTTCCAACCCTCTGCCATGGACAGAGACACCTTCCACTAGATCAGGCTGCTCAGGACCCCATCCAACCTGGCCTTTAATGAAATTAAAGAAGACAAAAGATGTTCTTACAGGAAAGAAAACTGGGGGAAAAAATTGTATCATCAACATTTGCAGTTCAGACAACCCTGAGTTAAGCAGCCCTGATGTCTGCAGTGTTCAGTAACTACTATTATCAATAAGCATCATGTGGAAACGGACTCAAGCTGTGCCAGGAGAAGTTTAGATGCTAGGAAAAAACTCTTCACAGAAAGGGTTGTGGAACAGGCTACAGGCTGCTTGGGGAAGTGGTGCAGTTACTGTCCCTAGAAGTCTTCAAAAAATGTGTGGCTATGGCACTTGAGGACATGGTTTCACGTTGAAAATGTTGATGCTGGTAGGTGGACAGTTGGATTTGATGATCTTAAAGCTTTTTCCAACATCAACTGTCCTGTGATTCTATATAACAAGATGCATCAGATACTGAATGCTGTTGAAGATCTGACATGCCAGTTCTTCAAGACAACTGGAATTTCTATACTTCAGTAGTTAAGAATGACTTATTTATAAAACAGAATTGACCCCATAAAGCCACTGAGGTAAAGGCACATTTTTTCATAGCTCAAACAGCATGTGGAAGCCCCATGAAACCACGTCTGTGGCTGCTCTGAGGGTCAGGGTTTAAGACTCCAGCTTTAGAGCAGACAACATTTTAAGACTTGACTTCAAGTTCAAATACTCTCAGGGAATATTCCTGGACTCTCAAAAAAACCCTTTACACTGAAACCATTTTACTAGCCCTAGGAATGCTTTTGGCATGGGGCAACTACTATTCCCCAATGCCAGGACACAGTTCAGAGGTATTTGGAGGCCAGAAGCCATTCTCAAAAGGCAGTCTGGAGATGGCCACCCTATTTTGGAGAATAAGAAAATGGAATAATATGGGCATGGGTCATGCCATGCTTGTTAGCCCGAGTGTCAGAGAACACAGACACAGTTAATCTCCTGGTACAGACACAGCTTTATGTAGTCAGGTCCTATGAAAAACCTCAGCCCTGATAGCTGGAGAAGTGTCCTAATTGAGTAGCTAATAATCACAGTGGCAGCCAGCAGACTTTCTACCTTAAAAGCTATTATTTTAATAGCCATATGAGACAAATGCCTTGGTGCGGGAGTCGAATGTGAGGCAAAACAGGTATCTTTGTGTTGCCATGCAGGCTGTGTTTCTATGCTGATAAGATCTTGTTTCACGAACGACGGGGAAAAAATAGCCTTCACTTCCAGAAAAGCAAAGGGCTTTATCTGACACGGCCTCTCAGGAAAGCAGTGTCCTTGCGCCTCAGGACGGGCAGCCAGCCAGCTTGGGCTAAACTGCCTACAAGGCAGAAGACATAATATTACAGTTAATATCAGAAAACACTGTAATTTGCTTTTTGCTTGCAATTTTATCTGACAAAAACAAGGCAGTTGAGGAAAAAGAAACAACAGAAGGTGTGCCTGGCTGCTGGCTACTCCTTCAGCCTGTCTAGCGGGGAATGCTTTGCTTGATTCGAAGCAAACTATCACAGGGCTGATAAGGACAGAAACAACAAAAACATTGGGTTAAGATAGCTGTTCATCAGGACAAGACAGAGAAGAGCTCAGCATGGCAGAGTTTAGAGGGAATAGCACTAAAAATTGGAGAGAAGGTAAACAAGGATCTACTGTTTCATCTCTCATGTAAGAGAAGACAGGAAAATAATTAGATAATGACATTTCACAGAACCACAGAGTTGTTAGGGATGGGAGGGACCTCTGGATACCATCCAGTCCAACACCCCCGCCAAGGCAGGGTCACCTGGAGCAGGTGACACAGGAACTCATCCAGGTGTGTTTGGAATGTTTCCAAAGGGAGACTTCACAACCTCCCTGGACAGCTGTCCCAGTACTCTGCCACCCTCAATGGAAAGGAGTTCTTCCTCACGTCGGAAGTGAAACTTCTTGTGCTTCACTTTATGGCCATGGCTCCCCATCCTGTTACTGGGCACCACTGAAAAGAGTCTGGCACCATTCTCTGACACCCTCCTTGGAGATATTTATAGGGATTGTTGAGATCTCTCTCAGTCATCTCTTCTCCAGATTAATCAGGCCCAGCTCTTGCAGTCTCTTCTCATAAGAGATGTTCCAGACCCCTTGTGCCTTTGTATTAATTATTTAATCCTATCACTGAGAAAGTTTAATACATGAATACTTAGATCAGACAGAGTTCTCTTACAGGAAAACCTCTTCCTGGGAAGCGTAACTTACAGTAAAATCACAGTGATGGTGGTAGACTTTTAGTCATTATTTATTCTTCCATTTTCTCTGTTCAGTCTCGAATGCTATGAGTGACATTCTTTACACTTCATTGCAATATTCACATCCCATATTTGAGTATCTCAAAGCATAAGAGGCACTTCTGGGATGCAACACTGTGCTGAATAACCGAATCCAAAAAGAAAGGAAAAGTCAAAGATCATGACAGTAAGATCACTAAACACAGAAGCAAATGACATTGCAAACTACCAAGGACTTTCTGGAGCTATTCTGGATGGGTAGGCAAATTCTTTCTCCAGCTTGTGGAAGAGAATATTCAACTCCATATTTAGATTTTTTTTTTCTTTTTAAACATGCACATCACATAACCTGGTTAAATCATCTATTTTGGGTATATGTGTAATGTACTGAATATTTTGGTTTAAGCTGTAATCCGCAACAGGCAGGACATTTCTGAACAATTATAACATGTCTCTGGTAGCATTTTAAGGCATGAAGCCAAAAGACTGGATGAGTTGAAATACCTGAGACGTGCAACAATCCCTTGGAAATGCTCTGGATTGTCTTACAGCTATTACACAATGTCATACTTATATTACGTGTATAAAACCCCAGAGTTTGGCTGTGTATTTACCAGGTTTTATTCACAGTATTCGGCTACTTTGGATATGGTCAGTTATATATGGGAACAAACTTTTTATGAGGGCCTGTTGTGGTAGGACAAGTGGTAATATTTTTAAAGTAAAAGGGGGTTGATTTAGATTAGATATAAGGCAGAAGTTTTTTACAGTGAGGGTGATAAAACAATGCTGTCCAGAAAGGTGGTGGATGCTCCATCCCTGTAAACACCCAGGGTCAGGCTGGAAAGGGCTCAGAGCAACCTGATCTAGTGGAAGGGGTCCCTGCTCATTTCAGGGGGTTTGGACTAGATAACCTTTAAAGGTTCCTTCCCCCACAAAACTATTCTATGATTCTACATCCTTAAAACTCCAGCTTTCTTTAGCAGCTGTGACTTTATCCTCTCCCCCACTCATCATTCACCTCTCATCATTCCTTTAGGATTTCCATTTAAAAAACTTGCTTCTTCAGTCCTTTTCCCTGGGGTCTACAGTAATTCAGTCTTCTTCTATTTATCTACTTTTAGGTAGTTTCTGTGCTGGCTTTAGCTAGTGACACGTGTGTCAGTAGTGCTTACCCTTGCCCTCAGACTGCTCGCTCCTCTCTTCTGCCTGAGCCTCCCTCTCCGTCACTGTCCTTGGCAGCTGCAACCAAATATTTCTCCTTTTAACCCACTTCACACACCTAAAATGAGAGTTGCATTCATACTCTGCTCACCTCAGTGAGCCTTCAGGCTGCAACTAAGGGCCTTGGGGTGTGATTTTAACAAACGTGACAATGAATGAGAGAAATCATCAACAGTACCATGGATTTTCAAATATCACATTTTTCTGTATTTGGGTAGTTGTCGTGCAAGTAAATATCTGTCCACCCATAACACTGAATCTGATTCCCATAAAACATACTATCTAATTTTTCTATCTAATTTTTATCTATTATTCTGCCTAATTCTTGACACATAACTTGTTTAAAGGGCTAGATGTAATAATATTACATTAAAAAAATTTAAAATAATCCATACAAAATACTTAGAAACAAAATATTCTGTCCACGTAGAGTTTTCAACAGTTACTATTAACATGAGATGGAAAAGTCCAACAGAAAAAAATCAACTTTTACCTAAAAGTATTTTTACTAATTACTTTTATAAGTGAGAGTTCCCATAACTGCAATTGAAAGAAAGAATTTATTTTCATGTAATTAACAAAATGGGATTATCAAATTGGTAAGGAAATGCAGAGCCATAACGGATACCAAACTCACTTTTCAGATGACTAACAAACACTGAAATATGAAACAAAAATCAAAAAGTAGTATTCTAAATACAAAATGACTTGAATTATTCATATTTTAGCCTTCATAAAACAAAATTTGTACTGTATCTAGCAATCCTATCACTAACATCTTACACTGCTGTCTAACATCACCTTCTATAGCAAATAAAAGTAAGACATCCTGAAATATTTGTCACTTATTTAATGTGCATTGATATAAATGAACTTTTTTTGGTTTCGACCACAGACATCTCTCAGTCTGAGCTAAATCACCCCCCTCCACTTACAGTCAGTGCTGAGAAATATCTCGTTTAGAAGGTTGTGCAGCTCTGAAAGCACCCTCTCCTACATGCCTACATTTGGCAAGATGAAATCCAAACTCCTTGTTCTGGAAAATCTGAACTTCTTTATTTTAACCACATGAAACTCCACAATTTATTTGGTTATAGATGTTATTTGAACCCTGTTAACCATATGAAGTTGAGCTTGCTGAGAAAAAGAGTGGCTAATCATGAACACGTTCCTCAAATGATACATTATTACTGTTTTCTTTTAAATATCAAGTCAGTTGATTTGTCAGCAAATCAGACTGTTAATGGAAACTCCTGGAACTGTAGTTCCTGTTTTTTCAATGACTGACAGAGGGAAGGTTTAGCTTAGGCATTAGACACAAATTCTTCCCTGTGAGGGTGGTGAGGCCCTGGCACAGGGTGCCCAGAGAAGCTGTGGCTGCCCCATCCCTGGAAGTGTCCAAGGCCAGGTTGGACGTGGCTTGGAGCAGCCTGGGATAGTAGAAGGTGTCTCTGCCCATGGCAGGGGGTGGAAGTAGATGGTCTTTAAGGTCCCTTCAGACCCAAACCATTACGTTAATCTGTAATTTAGACCTTACAAACAGCATTACCAGCTTGCTGCACCTTAAAGACAGGAGTTCTCCCTATGAAAACAAGACTGCACAGATCTACTTTTACAAACAGGAGAAATTCAGGTCCCAGGATATGAACTGTTCTGAATTTATACCCCTTACAAACTGGAAAGTGAACAGTTCAGAAAAGCAAACACCTTTCATTCACATGTAGGATGACAAAAGCATTACATTTATAAAATCTGAGGCTAGAATGAGGATTCAGAGAACCATCCTTGTGCCTTGCTTAGATCCCACCACCACAGTATATTCAAGCTGAGGCACTGGACTGCATCCTCTGCAAGTGCATCCCACAACACTCACCAACCCTCAAATACTGTTGTATTTAAAAACATATGTAAGATTTAAATGAGCTGCAGCAGTGCCCTCCTACACCAGGAGTCATCCGGCACAGCCACCTGGGTCCCTGCTGGGGGGCAGCAGCTGGGTGGCCCTGCAGCCTGGTCCAGTTTGGGACGCTCCTCTCTGCACCACCTAGGGATGTGTTTCTGGATGAGGTCTCGTGCCTTTGCAGGACAGACAACATACCTTATAGTTAATAAAGTGCCATTTTCAGCATTCTCCTCTGACAGTCCTAGGGCTGGCATTAGTAGAGTGTAAAGGGACAAAATTAACCTGGCTTTGCAGCAGAGAAAAACAACGTTCAGATAGAATCAATAATAATAATAATAGTAATAGTAATAGTAGCAGTAGTAATAATAATAATAATAATAATAATAATAATAATAATAATAATAATTCATTATTATAATTTTGTTTTTTAATAAATCAATTTTTTCTGGGAAGGGCAGACATACAAGATATATTTTATTAATGAACACTCTGCCCAGAAAAGTGCACAACTAAGTGTTAAAGCCTTTTAGTTTGGTTTAGAAAGAAACGACAAGCAGATAACCAAATTGGTCCTGAAATACTTAATCCCGGAAATAATATCTCAAAAAATAACCTTGAAGCCATAAAATAACTGTTTACCAGGGCTTGCTCCAATTTGTTATGAACACTTTGAGTCGGTGCTAAATTAAGAAAGCGCCTCAACAAGGCGCAGTCCATAAGATACGTTATCGGGTTATAGGGTAAAAACAGGCATATCTTGCCACCAGGAACAACAACCTCGTATGAAACTCTAGGAAAAACACGTCTCCAGCTTTTAGTTTTTTAAAAGCTCATTTCCCTATGAAACTCTCTCATAAAAACACATCTCTAGCTTTTAGTTTTGTAAAGGCTCCTTTCTGACTGGCCTTTTCTGAAGCACAAACTCCTGCAGAAGGGCCACCTAAACTCCTTGCTGCCTGTGGATCCCTGGTATTGAAATCATGGTATATTTTGTGCTGCCTCTATAGAATCTACTTCATAAACATGAATGACATCCAGGACACTCCAGTAAATTGAAAAGCAGAATATGACAGCAAATTCAGACTTTTGCACATCGGTTCGAATTTCAGGCTTCATAAAGACCTACAGTTCTGGGAGGGGAGGATCATCTTTAGTACATTTTGAGACCAGATGATGACAGACTAGCTGAGCTTCCGGAGAAGTCCTATCAACACTTTGGTGGCTGGCAGCACAGCTACTGGGACCAATTAGGTTAATTAAAACTACATGGCATGCAGGCTCCATGTGCAATTCCTAACATGGTTAGAAGGGAGGCAAATGGGCTACAGCACGATTTTGACTATAATGGGTACATCTATAAAGTCTTTGGAATGAAGGTCTTGAATCCAGGGAATGATGAGAAGACAGAAAACCTGAATTTACACAATCCTTAAATAGGTACCCAACAGCACTCTGAATCTCAGACTCACCGAGGCTGGAAGCCCCCTCTGGAGATTGTCTAATCCCATCTGAGCAGGTTGCTGAGGGATGTGTCCACTCAAACAAATGGCCAAACAATGCCACAATAATTAGAATAAAATATCAAAAAACTATGCAATCTGTCTCCGTTCGATACAAAAATTACACCATACATAGAATTTCCCACATAGATAAATTATTCAGGAAGAGGTACGTGTGTGTGTGAAACAGGCCTCTATGAATTCACTCCCATCACTGCCACACATTTGGTTTACACTTTACACACATTTTTGTGACCATTAAAGGCTTCCATGAATGGAGACATGAAGTCTGAGGTTCAGCAACATCTCTGACAACTGGTCCATCCACTTCAAATTATGGGGAATTTTGCAAATTACAGAATCACAGAATCATTTAGGTTTGAAAAATCCTTCTGGTTGTACCATTTCTGGGGTCTTCAGGACATGGAGCTCCTGGAGTGGGTTCAGCAGAGGGTGACAAAGATGCTGAAGCAACTGGAGCATTTTCCCGACAAGGAAAGGCTGAGGGAGCTGGGGCTGGTCAGCCTCGAGGGGAGACACAGCTGAGAGGGGGTCTCATCCACATCTGTCAGTGTCTGCAGGGAGGGCTCAGAGCAGGGCCCAGGCTCTGCTCCGGGGGCCCAGCAATGGCACAAGAGGAACTGATCCCAGGAAATTCCACACGAACACGAGGCAGAACTTTCCCGTGCAGTGACCGAGCCCTGAACAGATTGCCCAGAGAGCGGGTGGAGCCTCTCTCATTTGGGGTATTCCAGAACCCTCTGGAAATAATCCCGTGCCCTGTGCTCTGGGTAATTCTGCTCAAGCAGGGAGGTGGGAGATGATGATCCACTGTTGTCTCTCCAACCTGAACTATTCTGGGATTCTGTGATTTCCTAAAGCAGCCATGGTCACCACGCTACCTGCAAAAAGCAGGTGCTTGAATTCCTCTTCCTCCTCTACTACTACAAATCCATTCCAGCATGATTAGCGTGGAAGAGAAAACGAGGTTTACACTAAGACATTATCTTGTCACTGCTCCTTGCACAGGAATTCCTACCATTTGTTCAGAAACACAGCACACGATTGCTGATATTAGAACTGAATGTTGTTCATACCTGCACTTAAGATCTACCTCCTCAGTTTGTGTGTGTTGCTGCTGTCAGGATTTGGGCAAATACAGAGTAAAAATGCATGCACATGCTCAGTATATTCAGCATTTACATCTATTCATAAAATAATAACATATATTAGAAAATAATACTGAGCCAAAATGTTAATGTAGTCTCTTCCATGTGCCAAAAACTCGTGTGGGTATGTGCATAAAGAATGTACATACTCAGAGAGACACTAACATCTTGTAATGCAATATGTTTCTGTTATACACACTCCAGACTTCCTAACAGCTGCATATTTTAATATACATAAACCCATACTTGAAAAATAATAAAATGTATCAGTTTTCCACATTAGGCATTTATGACCTAATTTAGGAGAGTATTACATCTTTATAACTTTTAAAAGACCCATTTTGATAAAACATCCCCATAAACAGACTGAGAAAATCGGGGTAACAAGCATCTGTTGCTGCATTGTTTTCTTAATGGGGTAATAAACTAATAACACATTTTTATAACTTTTCACAAGAATATAAAGTATTAAAATTGAAACTGATATTGAAAAATGTTCTCATGGTCCATTTTATTTTATTTTTCCACTATGTAAAGTTACAGTACTTACCAGATTAATATTAATATATCTTAATTATGTTGACACAATGGAAATTTGCCAAAGACATTCAAAGAATGGAAATAACTTGTTATTTCCACTACTCTAATTAAAGTGGTGTATTTAGCCCATTTTATTCATAATATAGGAGTAATATGAATATTTATAAGAATGTATAGAGATACCACATACAGAAATAATGACCCGAACTTTCTGAAGGTTCTAAAAAAGGGCTATTCCATTGGAAAGAAATGGTGATTTTTTTCTTTCTAATCTATCTGTTTTAATAAATAATTACCCAAACTTTATTTCTAAAAACAAATGTCAAAATTACAAAATCAGTATCTACTTTCCAAAACCTTATGTTACATTGTTGTGATGTTTATTCTTCTTTCTAGAAAAAAAGATCAGACTAAGTTGTGTAACACAAAACTAATGAAAATGTATTGAAAATTGTAACTCTTAAGTGGAATTGCTATACTTAGGAAGGAAAATTTTGAATTATTTCCTTTGAAACTACTAATGTGAACATCAGGAATTCAAACCCAATAAGCTGCTGACCTGCATTCAAAGTGGATTTTCACATTTACAGTTTACCAAAGCACCAGCAAAGGATGATTCATAGCTCCTGGGGATGGAAAGGACCATCTAACCTCACTGTGCTCATAACACAGCCCACACAATTTTCTTGAATTGGCTCTCCAGAACCAATAGCTGTGGTTCAGCTTAAGCATGGCTTTTACAGAAACATGTCCACTTGATTTTAAATTTTCCAGTCATGGATAATCTGTCACAATCATTGGCTGAGTTATTTCAGCACTTAGTTATGTTGTTATAAATATATAAGCCTTATTTCTAGTTTGAATTTGTCTAGCTTAAATGTCAAGCTGCACTAGAAGAACTCCTCACACACATCATCCTGTCAAGGTAGAGAAAAAGGCAATTCTACAGCATGGTCCATTTGACCCCTCTTAAACAGCTACCTTATAGGAAGAGATAAATCATAGCCCAGAAATGCTTGTTCCTCTCAATTGACTATGAAGGAAATCATAGAATCATGGAGTGGTTGCATTGGAAGGGACCTTAAAAACCATCTCATTCCAACCTCTGCCACTGGCAGGGACACCTTCCACTATCCCAGGCTGCTCCAAGCCCCATCCAACCTGGTCTTGAACACTTCCAGGGATGGGGCAGCCACAGCTTCTCTGGGCACCCTGTCTAGCTGTGCTCACAGGTGTTTGTCACTGTGCTCAGACACAAATATTTGTATCTATCCAGAGGAATCCCACCATGAATATCCGCATAGCTTTGCATGCAAGGACTGAAAAACCCTAAGACATGAGATTTGTCTTTTTGATGGGTCCTTAATGACTGGCTACACAACACGTTCTTCAGTTTGACGCACTCCTGTCGCCGTGTCAGTATTCGCCAGTATTTCACCCAATTGTTGAGGTTCTCACTAAAACACAAGCACACATTTTAGCTGTGCTTGCCCCAGTACAGCAGAAAACTCTTCTATTTCCTATTCCCCTTCCTGCCTGCCCAAGGACTGCCCAAAGACTGCCTCAGCTCCTTCAGCTACAGCACTGGATTGGCCCCACTGCATTCAACTGATTCCTCAAGACTCCAGGACGCTCTTTCAAAATCCCTACTCTGCAAGATATAGCCCCAGAGACTGTAAACGTTGTCCATTTGCTTAATTTGCAGATGAAATACTTAACATCTGGCTCCTCTGGAACGAAAATAACTTGCTTACACTTCATTTATCAAACGGTAACTCAGTAACTCTTTGTCACTACCTTGTCCTCTTCATTATTTTACAATCCTCAATTAACTTCACTCCAAAAATATTTGACAAGGAAACTAGATCCTAAATAAACTACTTTTGGAGAAATGGAAAGTTGAAGAGTTTGCAATGTAAATTTTCCAAACCTGCAAAACTCACTATGAATGCAGAGCTCCAGCCGCTCTGCCTATACAAAATACAGCAGCATAGGGGATTCCTCAGAGCAACCAGCAAAGCCTCATTCATACAATCTTGGAATCATTTAGGTTGGAAAAGACCTCTGATATCATCGTATCCCACCATTAACCCAGCACTCACCACAAACCACGTCCCCAAGTGCCACATCCACACATTTATTCAACACTTCCAGGGATGGTGATTCCACCACTGCCCTGGGCAGCCTGTTCCAATGCCTGACCACCCCTTCGGAGAAGGAAGTTTTCCCAATGTCCATCCTAAACCTTCCCTGGTGTACCTTGAGGCCATTTCCTTTTGGTCCTGCCGCTTGTTACTGGGGCGAAGAGCCTGACCTCCACCTGGCCACAACCTCCTTTCAGGGAGTTTTAGAGAGGGATAAGGTTCCCCTTTATTCTGTTTACATCGGTGTTACAAAGTCAGCCTCAGTTATAATGGTGACAGGCAGAACTTCCCAGTATTGAGGGCTATTCTTGGGATTTATGTCAGTAAGTACTAAAGCCAAACAGTTGCTGCTGACTTCAGGCAGCTGAATAGTGCCACATCACTTTAAAGTGAAATATTACTTTTTTTTGGAAAAAGACATTATTAGAAACTTTTAACCCGCAATTTCTTAAAAGTACACTTTATGAAGCTGGGAATGAATTCTTTCCATGAAAAAATAAAAAAATATAAGGGTTTGCTTCAGCAACCTAAAAGGAAATTGTGCTTTGATGAATTGGGAAGTTTGTAATAAATTAGGGGAAGCAAATAATACTCTGCATTGTAACCTTTGCTCACAGACATGGCTGTGAGTGTTTCTTACCCTAAAGTACAACTGATAAAGGTTCCAGGCTGAATAACTCAGGACTAGTTAGATTTTTATGTCCTCTGAGAGCTCTCATGTCAAGTTGCCAGCTCAGGCTGAATGTGGGTAAACTGAAATTCCTCATCTCCTGCCTACTCCAAATCCCCCATTTCTGTTCATCCAGAACCTTGTGTCCCTATCCACCCCCATCATCAAGGTGTGTAACATGGATTTTATCTCTGACACTGGATATTCTGTTCACTCCAGGATTGTAGCTGCATTTTATATTTTTCTTTCCAGATAACAATCCCAGTGGCACGTAACATCCTTCCTTACCCTTCATCCAGATTCCAGTCTGCGGAAGTCACAGAAACACTGAGGAATCTAGCTTTGAAAAACAACATTTTCTTGTTTGTACCAAGTCATAAAGATCCTGCCAAGCTCATTTCTCCCACCCATCACTTGGACTTTCCTTTCAGCCACATGCGTTAGAAGCTGCTTTCCATTTCCCCTCATGACACATCCTCCTCCCGTGCAGCAGCACACCTCCCATCAAATGTCAGATTCCAATCTGGATCCCCTCACTTGCCACTCTTTGCTGTGCACACACCAAACATTCAAGCCAGCACATCTCCTGCAGCATCTTTTTGGTAGGAAAAGCCAAACAGCAGATGAACATTATCACCTCCTGTCACTTCATTCTTAAAACTCTTCTGTGCTGTGACTCGTACAGGAAAGAATCTCTTACTGACTGGATACTTTATATACTGAGACCATTTCCTCACCAGCTAAACAACACTATCTTCTTTCACTCTTCTGTTTATCTTATCAAATCTTGTAATTTGTCATGTCTCTATATTGCAAAATCTATTGAGCCATCATTAACTTCTGCTCTGCATTTGTGTAAGATGAATAATACAGAAATACAGAGGAATCCTGGATCTTGACTCATGTTCCTATACTGAAAAGCATTACTGATGAGATTGTTTTCCCATCTTTTTAAAGGTAAATGACAGTTTACTTCCATTATAGAAGTTGAGACTCCAGAAAAACAAAGCCCACTTTAAAGAAATGGTATTATGCACTTTGAAAAAACTACAATAAAACCCAGTATTCTTTTACGTATTCCAGGTTAAGCATCCAAAATGTCTCATGACTTCTGATAATTTGGAACTGGCTATAAAATTATGTCTCAAAATTAGCATTCCTTGATCACATGAATGGCTTTCAACATGTTCTAAAGAGTCATAATTAGTAGCTTTTTATCTATTTGTTGAGCCATCTAATTTCTCTCTTTTTTACCTAGTTAACTATTTTTATCACCAAAATATGACTGTAGTAAATTATGGACAAAGATGGGCCTCATCTACCCTGTGGGATATTAAATCCCAAGCTTCCTAATGTGGCAACAAGCATATACCTTCCTTCTGTACCATCTGCTCCTTTTTTTTTAAAAAAAAAGAAACCCTCCATGAACAATGGTAAGATTGTTTTAACTTTCTTGTTAACAGATGCAGAAACAGCTGAATGCTTTTTCTCAGAAGCACTTAATCCACACTCCAAGCCTCCACTATATCTTCTGAGGGTAATTTAAGCATCGTATCTAAACACCAATTAGAACTCGAGTTTTCTTGATGGTAAATATTAATAACCTGTCCTTCTTGCAAGGAAAAAAAAATACCCAAACCCTTCACCACTGACAAAATTACCTCATGAAATTACTGTTTCTCACTTCCAGGCCGTTTGCATTGCAATAATTCTGCACGGAGACTGCTTGCTTCCAGCAGTTTTAGCACCTTCTGCAGTAAAACTAACACATGTGGATCTCTGGAGAGTCTTATTTTTTTCCTGTTGTCCCAATTCTTTGCCATCAAAAATGACAGTCCTGTCAGCACATTAACATCTTTTAAGACTGACCTGTGCCAGTATACAGCCTGGAATATTGCATTAGTACAATTCCTCCAGGCTGGACACCAGCCTCTCCCCCACCTACCCAATCTGCCAGTGTGAGCAACCCTATGCAAATATTTATTGCGTGATTCTTCTTCTTGTTTTTAATTTTTTTTCCTTATTATTTCTTATTATTACTTATTGTTATTTTTCTCCTAGCATTATTGGAATTTAAATTATGTGAAATTAGAAACATGTAATTCTTAGGCAGAGCTCTTGGCTGTGGAATTTTTTCCTAATTAGTAAAACAGAACTGGTGTTTTTTTTAATCACTCAGGTATACTCCAGGTTCCATGGTCATTCTGCAATCGAAGCTTGAAGGAAACCATTTATTTCATAAATGTTCTCAGGGCTTTGCAGAAAAGCTCAGGGTCTTTCTGAAAGCCCAATATCTTATATTTTCATCCATGTGCATATTAACTAACATAAATACCCCCAAAGGCAGGAAAGTGTCTTACCAAGGAAAAATCCCTCCTCATAGTTCCTCTCCTGTGACTGTCATGGAGGAAAGAGTGTAACTTCTACCAATAAGTAACTAAAGAATTTAATTGCTATGAAGGGAACTGAATTATCCAGGGGGATATAACTGGAAGGAAGAGTCTTGGTTTAAAAGCAAGAAAACCATCTCGATTGTGAAATTTTGTCACTGTAGAACGGCAGATACAAGAGATGTACCAGAAAGCCCTGGCTGAAGCTTAATCCTAAACTGGAAAACACAGTCACAAATATAAGTACAGCAGCACGCAGCACTAAAAACATGACTGGTACTTGATTAACTGTTTTCATTTTCTGAAGTCTGATATCCCTTTCCAGAATTTTCCTTCATTCTGTGATTTTTCCTTAGTTCTGCTAACTCCAAAATATTGACAAAGTGCTGTATCCTATATAAGTTTAAAGTCTTTAAGTATCTTCCAAAACTTTCCAGTGAGTCAAATATTACAAGGCAAGAAAAAGAATCTGATCCTAATTTCATCCCATTTTATGTCCTACAAGTATCCCTCTCTCCTTTTCTCCTATGTGCAATAAATTAAAAAAAAAAAAAAGCTGAAATAACAGATGAATCAAAACTTATATTAGTAATAATACCAGGAGGCTCAATTTAGCCCATACTTTCGTCAGACTGAAGGTATAGTTTAAAAATTAAGCAGATGACTGCTTTGCTGAATTGAGGTTTACACAACCTTGAAGCTGAAGTCTGAAAGCTAGAATAATACAAAACCTCAGGGAAGGAACACAGAAACCCCAAAATAAAATTCATAAAATGCATTCGGTTGCCTCAAGCCTGGTGTTTTCACTGGATTTTCCTAGAGAAATATTTCCAAGCAGTACCAACTGTGCAGCCAGGCTCCCTGAAACGGGTCTGGTTCGGAGAAAAGTAAAATTTTGGTGTTAAAGAGATTTTCTAGCAACCAAATCACAGTGTTGCCTTCTGATGCCTGGAGGTGTATCAGAGGGATGAGGGGAGAATGAGCACCTCGCCTCAGGGCATGGAGAGGACAGGGGACACAAACGAGAGGCAATCAAACATCATTTGTACTGCTGCACACTCAGTAACTTTTTTTGTTGTTAGTGGTATCAAAGATTTAAATGAGAAGCGACACCTCACTGAGTGGGATATGATAAGTGGAGTGAAACAAAGCACAAAATCCTAGCTTTTATTCAGGAATCTTTTGTCTTCTCCTGTGTGCAATGCCAAGCTGAACAAGTATTTGAGTTTAAGTATTATTATAGGACTTAAGGAACAAGAGTAGGTGACTAAAATGGAAAATAACAGATGATAAGAGTTATAAAAAAATATATCGACTTGGTTTTGGTGTTCCTATATTATTATCTGCCCCTTTCCAGATTTACTCTGCTATTCTAGAGGGTTTACATTCTTTATTTGCAAAGTGACAAGTCAGGGATGCCAGAGATGTCCACGGGTAAGAGCTTCTATCATGGAATCACAGAATCCCAGAATGGTTTGGCTTGGAAGGCACCTTTGAGACCATCTAGTTCCAGCTCCACAGTCAGGGTCACCAGTCACTAGACCAGTTTGCTCCAAGCCCCATCCAACCTGTCCTTCTATCCAAGCCCAATACAACAGGACACATCTGTCAAGCATCAGTCGTAGAGCAGCACCTAAAATGAAGATCCTGCTCATGAGAAATTTAATTCCATGCAATTTTTCTTCAACTGTAGGTTAATTCCAAGTCAAACAGCCTTATGACATGATCCTAAAGTTCTCATAATGTTTCATCCAGACAGCTCACATCCTGTGCTACAGAGCTGGGCAGCTCTGCTGCCGACTCACAGCTGCTGCATCTCAGTCTGAGCTGGCTCAGAGCAGCTCTGAGAGTGAACTGACAACTACGAGCAGCTCCAGTTCATAAAGCACTTTCAAATCTTTCAAGGAGAAAAATATGAATGAACGCTCATGTTCAAGGGAAAGCTGAAAGAATGGTACAAAATACAACTACATCTGCTCTTGTATTATATAATGGTGTAAGTACATAGTATTGTCCATGATCTAACAAATTCACAAAAACATGAATCCTACAGGGAGCTGCACTATTACTCTGTGCAAATATAAGTAAAATAAAGACACTTTCCTTTAAAGATTCTTCCATTTTGTTCTTAGGATTCTTTAACAAGCAAGTATCTATTTATTAACCCTTGTACCAGAATGTACCTGTTGCATGGATGCAATGCCACTGTCTTTACAAAAACTAATGCAAATTATGGAAGAATGACATATTTATGTTCATGAAGTATCTTGGAACACTTAATTAGGTTACCTTTCTGTCCCAGTATCTGCTCTAGAATTATAGTTTTCACCTCACCCTTGAAATACGTATTTATGTATCACATGTTAGATTGCCTTGAGCAAAGTACCAGAAGTCAGATTCTCATCCATACTGAGGTTTTTTAAGCCTCTCAGGAGGCACATAAGAACATACACTTTTAGAAAGTAACATATTCTTACCCTCAGATCCTTTCACATCAGCACAACTGTGCTTGAAATGCCTCTAGTATGTATTTGAATCTGGCCATACAGTTAGAAAATATAATTATATAAGGTTTATGAGATTAGGAGTTGCTTTTGTTTATATGAGAAATTCAGCTGATTGCAAACCTTATAGTTCACTTATCTTCTCATTAGCAGAGCAAACAAATTTATCAGACAAATTAGATTTTTTTAACCATTAGATATGAAAAATGGTAAAATTTCGCAGTGTGAGCTCCAATGTTGAGCAAGACACAGGTTTTGTTCAGCACTCCCAGCGTACCAGGTTTGAACAGGTGGTGACACAACGGAGCACAACTTTCTGTGTGGTTGTACAAACTGCATTAGCAGAGTCACTCCATGCCAGTGTCTCCTGCCTCAACAGAACCACATCTATGCTGCCTGAAAGCCTCACGTGCTGCTTGCAACAATTCATGTACTGTGTTGTGTAGTAGGACACTGATGTATGTACAATCCAAGAATTTTAAATATCCCCACAGGATATCAAATACTATCCAGACCGTTTGTAAATACTTTCCTAGTGCTCTGCAGAAAGAGAGCCAGTTCTTTTCAAATGTACTTCAATGACATTTTTGTCTTATCTAAAAATCTGTGTTCCTGTTCAATAAAATCATCTGGGCAACTTACTGCTTCATCAGTAATGCAAGCTTGTGCCCTCATTAATAAATTCTGTTGGAGCGTTAAGACTACCCCCAGTAGGGACAGCTGGGAAATTGCAATAGAAAGTCAAGCAGCACATTTAATGACCAATGAACTTCTGGAAACTTAGTCCAAAATGATACATCATTGTGTCAGACACTCTTAAGCATTATGCAGCTTGGTCTCCCTCTTTAGAAACATGAAACCCCCTGAAACTGCTACCACAAATTGGGAACCTCTTAAATTATTGCCAAGCCACCTGCTTTGCTCCAAGAAACTTCATAAAACTCTCCAAATTAGTAATGTCATTAAGTAAAGCTTACAGAACTGTTGTTATTCTGAAGGAGCATAAGCTGTTTAGCTTAAGGAAACCAAAAGGGATTTTTATAATGGAAAGAACTGTCATATACATTGTATAATCTATTCCAAATATTCCTGAATATGCTATTCTTTAACATTTGAATCTTTCTGGGAGAAAACCCTATTAACCATATCATTAGGATTAAATTTATCTAATAAAGAAGTTCAGTTCACGAGAGGGGACGTGAAAGATTCTCAATCAGTTTATGGGTCTTCAGATGGTATTAAGAGCCATATAAATCAAATGTCCCATTTCACATTTCTGAACAGCACTGGAAGAAATAGTGCTGGGATCGAAGAGGGAGCCCCATTTCCCCTGTTCCTTCTCTTTTTTCAATGGCCCTACACAGAGCAGGCGAGGATGGATTATAGGAATGCCTTCTGTTGAGGAGTCGGCCAAAACTGTGCCATCTCATCTTGGAGCAATTTATGCAATAAGATGATTTAGAGGACAGTTCAGTGGCACCATTTTTGGAAGGCAAAAGCAGAAGGGAAGAAATATAAATCAAAGGTGACTGGCAGGTAAAGGATATATGCAGCAATCAGCCAAACCATGTGCACACTGGCACAAATTCAACAAGATCATTTATAAAAATTTTAAGTCAGGAGTACACAAAAGGGGGTCTGGTGCTAACTAAATCCACAGATAGATTACACGCCACTGAAATAAACACTTCCAGATGCTGGCATACAAAAACCTTTTACAGAAAGAAATGTTTTCTTTCATAAATTTGAAAGGAGGAACCTTGGGATGGGGGTTGGGAGAGACGGGAACAAGATTTCCAAGCTGAGATTTGACTTCCTACTGGTTTTATAGAATAATAACTCATCTTTTTCAAACACACAGTGTTAACACTGTAGAATTACAAATAACTGCAGACAACAGCTTGAAGTATAGACAAAGACATCGTAAGTATGTAACTGTTTAATGAAATAAAATGCCTCTTTTTTTTGCTTTCAAAATGAGAAGAAAGCATGAAAATGTCAATTTGACTTTTTCTACATCAGAAACTGAATGTGTAACCAAAAGGAAAGTTTTCAAATGCCTTTTGACATAAATACATACATTTCATCTTTGAGAAGTGATTAAGAATGAAATCTCGACTTCTTCCAAATCAGTATCAATTGATTCTGAATATCAATATGGGCAGTCTATATTTTACAGGACCCTGAGTATCAGAGATTTTTTATTTGGTTTCCATGTAACTAATTTCTTTCGGAAACAGCATTCAAAACTTTTTATCATTCAAGTGCTTTAGAAAAATTTAGCTGCCCTGTATTCCACACTGTGTCTATTGAAGCAATTATTGAAGATTATATTCCAGAACTTCTTCTCACTACTACTTTGATCTGAAACATGGAAAAAGAAATTTCTTTCAGTTAACAGGACTAAGTTGCAGACCAAATCCTCTGGGCGACAATTCCAGGTTGCGGAGTCTCCTTCTCCAGAGATACTCAAAAACCTCATGGACACGACCCTGTGCCCTGTGCTCCGGGAGACCCTGCTTGAGCAGGGAGCTTGGACCACATGACTTCCAGTGGTCCCTCCCAACTGACCCATTCTGTGACTCTGTGAATGTGAAGCTGAATTTTTCTTGAAGTTTAAGGCACCTAAACCAAACTTGCTTTCCAAGATGTCCTCTTCCACAAATATCATACTGCCACACTGTCCTTTGTATTTTAAAAGTTTCCCTCTCTTCTTTCTATCCCCTGAATCTGCTGGTTTAGTCTCTCATAAGCTCAGCTTTGCCAGGTCTCCAGCTACTATTCCACAGATTTTGTTTTCTATGGAAATTTAATAGAGTCAAAAGCATCTTTGTTATATTGAAATTATTAAAGATCCATGATGAACCTCAGTGTTTTTCACCACAGAAATTGATTTAAGCATTTGCATAAAAGCTGAGCTCAATCAGGATCAATAACAAGCACTTTCAAAACATCAGAAGTAGAAGACCTTGACTAAGTATATAATTTGATTGTGAAACTATGATTACCATGTACACGTAACCTACTGAAGTCCACATGAGATACTTGCATTTACTATTTAAGAACCTCTAAGAGTATAGGCAGGCCTCTGTAAGGCCCAAATAATCCAAGTCTCTGCCAAATCACATTCTCTGGTGTTACATGTTCTTCGTGCAGGGACTGTCACAAGCAGTATTATAAACACAGGTTTGTAAATATTCATTGTTTCATGCTGTATAGGCAATTTTATGAGACTGAAATATTTAACAAGAGAAGGTTTAGACTAGCAAGCCTTTTCATACTGAAATGGCTGGGAGGCTGAAGGAACGTTCTCCCCAAAACATAAATACCCAAAGAAATGTTGTTTATACCCCTGTTCATTCAATACACCCCACTGACACATGCACAGGCTGCTGAATAATGGTCACTGTCTGCCGTGAGCCTGCGCAGGATTACAATTCGCATCTGTGAACTCAGTTTCTCTTCACTAAACATGCGAAGCATTTCATTTCAGAGCTGGCATAAACTAAAGACAAAGGATCTGCATAGGAAACATCTTCTTGTTCTTTTTGCCTGTGGTCTTCCCCTGTTGTAGCTGACCACTCTGCTTTTCATTTCAGAGCTAAGGATCTCAGCTCTCCTTTTTGCTAGAGCTGTTCTCATGGTCGCAAGTACTCCTTACAGACTGTTTGTGCACCACTTACAGCTGCTCCTGTAAGATTCCAGGCAAGCACTGTGTATTGTTCACAGAATAAATACTCTTTAAAGAATTATTTTGTTTTTACCCCAACTGTCTGAAATACAAAAAATTCAAATAACTTAAAATAATTTCTCTAGAGACATTGTGCTTGTATTCCTGGTAAGAAACATCCAACAGACATTTTTGTGAACACCTTGGCACAATAAATACTATTATTTGGAATATTATTTGGAAGAATATTAGGATTATTCCTACAGGCCCAGTCAAGACTGGATATCATTTCACTATGCACTTCCTTAACTTAAATGCACATAGAAATAGACACAGGTACAGCACATGGAATTGCATTATCCCGTATGATGCAGAGTTCCGTACTTCCCATTCCTGTCTTGCAAAATTACATGGTGCTATTGCTTAATATTTCTCTGATTTTTGAAAATCTAGACCATGCTTCAAGGTAGGAAATACTGAGCACCATCCAATACTGTTGATAGAAAATATTGGGATAAAACATGTCTAAACTACCTGAGACATGATACAATGCAGAAGAATCTAGAGTACACTTGCTGCTTTCCATTGTGGCTTGCACTTGGAGACAAAACCTAAATGCTCTAATTATGTTAGTCATTCTGACATAGCTATTAAGGTCAAAATAAATGCAAACAGATCATTTTCACTGGTTTAATGTTAGTTCTCATTTACCATATGATTATAAAACTTTTAAAGTGTTGTTTCCATCCAAACCAACATCCATCAAATGCTGCTAAAGAATAAATTGTATAGCTTAACTCTTCTTCCAAAACCAACTCCTTAGGAACACTTATCACCAAATCAGATGGAAGGGAGTGACAATCATGATGAAACAGCAAAAAAGAGAAGGATGTGAAAAAATATCACTGTTCGTGCTTTACAAACACATATTTACTATCTTAAGAAAACAAAAGTATTTGTACTTTTTCAAAAAGAAAATATTCTCCTATGTTTTCTTTTTACAGAAATTAAATCTAAATTCTACGTGTGGGACTGAGCTATTCAGCAACATGAAGCTTTTTCATTCCTCAATCTGTCTTTTTACAAGAGTGGCTTCCCGTAAGAACTGCTGGGATGCAATGGGCGGCTGTCCTTCCACATCATCCATCTTTGTGTAGAACAACACAACTGTTAAATTTCATTTTTTCAGTTAGAAAAACCATCCCCTGGGCTGGGTTCAGATATGAACTTTCTGAATGCAGCAGGCCCTTGACAATGGCCAGTCTGTTGGTTATTACACTGATCCATAAAAATATCGCTTCTAGTTGCTTCACAGAGTTCAGGGCAGGGTTTAGATCCTTCTGATACAATTTTCCCCTCAGACACTTCAGAGAGCAGCTCAGACTTCTAACATTATCCCAAGGTTTTGCACTGCCTACATAGGCTATGTCACACAGTTCCTGCTGCTGAGATCTGAGGAAATGGCAAAAATCTGCAGTAGTACTGTTAATCCATTTCCTCAGGTTTGGTAACACACATGAACCAGACCTGGCCATCACTGAAGTGTATTTGTTGTGGAAATCTGCATTAACGCAGATTGCAGAGGGTACTCAGTGCTCCATCCACACTTGTGCCAAATTAAGACACAGAAGTCCTGGTTGCTGCATGATAATTGTCATTGCCAGGTCCCTCCCCAAAACTGCCAATGAGGACACTCACAGCTAAATGCAGACTCTGCAATACCTCTCAAAATACTTTTCCTGAGCCTTCTCATTAAAAGCAGAATCATGTTACAGCTCTACAACATCTGTAGGCATCCAGAAGCTGACCCAAGATTCCCTCTTATTCTTGGCTTGTTCAGAGGGAACAAGATCTGCTCCTCTCATCAACCACGTTGACTGTAGGTAATGTTAACAAATTAAATTGTTCAGTTGCACTGTTTGGGAAGTTCACAAGAGTGGAGGACATAAAAAACCCCAACCCAAACCAGGGTATTTTATTATACCTTGTGGTTGAAGAAAAAATTTGAACTTTGGTTAATAATTGACCAAATCACTTCTAGTGAGGGTCAGGGAAGGAGGATTCACCTTTCTGCAACTGTTTATGCGAGCTCTTTACTTTTTTAAAATAAGGTTAAATATATTATCTGCTTTCAGAAGCTACTGCCATATTCTTAGCTACATCTCTTAGCAAACTTCTGCTAAAGATATTTTTCTGTTTTGGACTGGAAATTCTATCCAACACTTTACATGATATTAATCTAGCATTTTTGAGTGGCAAGAGAGAAAGGTAAAGTTATGTAAAGACAATTCATTGCAATTGTGTCTTGACTATCATTAATAAATCAAACTTTCACTGCCATCTATAAAAGCACTAATTAGTTTTGGCACTAGGAAAATTATAACTTCAGATACGCATTTTCTCTTATTTTCTCTTGTTCCTTGCCTCTGAAGTCCCACTATTTCCTTTATATTTATGGCCTTCATCTACTTCTGTATCACTTTTATGTAGATGAGTTTCATCCAAATTCAGAATAAATTTCCTTTCCTAAAATCCCTCAGAAATGGGACAATTTTTTCCTGAGATCCTGTTTGGTGGATTTTGCTTGGTTTCTCCTATAATGATTTCTTTGACATTTATTCTTCCCTAAATGCAGACATTCTGAGGTAAGCAGGATATATGCCACACAGAACAGCAGACGAGAAGAAAATTACCCCAATTTATGTCATTGGAGATGGACTGCTTTCACATTTTCATCAGCTGAGAAAATTAAATAAAGAATTCGTTTGGCTGCTCCGAACAATGGATTTGCAATTTGCATAGAAAAAATGATGGCAAAACCTCAGAACCCATCAGTGTTTTACCACAAGCTGAGTTCTATTACATTTCAGTGAAGGTTCAAAGTTGTCTAAAAAAACCATTCTCTTCTTTCCCCAACCGTAAATGTGTCACTTGAGAGTTCAACTTCCAATAGGAGCAGTATCTGACACACAGCTAATTTTAGAATATAAAGTGCTCTTCACCATATTGGAATACATATAATTTAAAATAACTGTAAACCTAAACTTTGGAAAAACAGAAAATTCAAGCACTAACAAAAAAGCATAATTTGTAATTGAAAGAAAATAATATTTAAAAGGAAAAAAACCCTTTTTTTTTGTCTTTCCAAAAAGAGACAGAAATTACTAAGTTTTATTTCCCAAGAGAATTATGCCACTTTTATAAAGAAAATTACAGTCACCACAAATTGCTCTCAACAATTCCAAAGCTTCTTCATTTGACCACTTGAAAATCAGAGTTCTTTAAGATTATAAATATAACTTTTTATAACTCTGTTATTACGTACTGTGAATGGGGAAAGGGGGCCAATCTTGTGGCCGTAGCGTCGAATGGCCTCTCTGATGTGGCTGGGCTGGATGGCATCACTTTGAGCCTCCATCCCACAGGCTGCAGTGCTCTGCAACAGAAAAACACATAAATTGTTACTAAATCAAAAACACACAACAGACCTACAGTGCATAAAGTATGAAAATAAACCTTTATAAAATGGACCAACTTTTCTTTTCCTGAGGATACACATCATTGCTGCCACACACTACATCAGAGAAAAAAAGCTATTAACAAATTAAACAGGACTTTTACATGAACTTTGCTTAAGAGACCCAAAGAACACCATGTTAGTCCTTTTAAATCTTTCACCTAGTGCTGCTCTATGCTGCAATTCAAAAGAGCAGAAAATGTTCAAACTAAAATGAAAGGGTCATATAAGTCATACTGCAATAACCACAGAAACTATTTTTAAAACATTTCAGGCTCTTATTATGATGTCAAGGGGTGGGGAAAATATTGAACAAGCACCTGAAGTTGAAAGCAATCTGACACCAAAATCACCATTGAGCAGTATCAACTTGAAATTTGAAGCTTAAACATGTGACATAATGGTGATAGAAGGATGCAAAAAAAAAAAAAATTAATTACCTCAAACTGGAAAGTTTTAAAATTTCAAATGACTTTTTGGATTATGGACCCTAAATAGGCAAAAATAAGAATTCACTGCTACCGGCACACTGATTGTACAATAAATTTCCTGGGATTTGAAATGAAAAGGTTACTCTTTTCTCCTTGCTAGCCAACCTGAAATGTTGGTTTAGGCTACACCTAGACACAGCTGCTTGCCAGAATTCAGATGACTTATCTAATGATGGCTGCTTGGCTATAAATTCATGAGAATTGTGTTAGTGAGTACACTGAGAATGACAAAAACTTTAATTATACACTGAAGTTTAATGTACACACATCCACGGCTCCCTCATACATTCACATCATATCCTAATGCTCTCAAACTTGGGATATTTTTTACAAAATGTTTTATTTTCAAGAGCACTGAGTCCACTGGAGCCTGTGAGTACACACAGAATTATTCATAATATGATGGCAGATTCTTCTCCTGCTGATTGACATCCATAAATGGAATATGAAACTCGAATATTTTCTGCTGGACTGGACCTTCATGGCCTAAAAATAGTATTTTTCACCAAGTTAACTTGTCTGTCTCAATGCCTCAGTTATATCCAGTAGATACCTAAACAAATTGAATAAGCCATGAGAACATTTCATTAAAACTGTGCACATTTTGGAATATAATTATTTTCAAAGGCACTTAGTCAAACACTAAGAATTTAAAATAAATTCACAGCATCAGTAAAATATAATGCATCAAAAACTACACCTCCACTCCATCTAAATGTTTGTTCCTAGGAATTATAATGAAAATCAGCCACAGGAACAAAACATAACCAAATATATCATAAAAATGGAAGAGGAAAAAGCAGAAGTCTTTCCAGGATCCACTAAAAGCTTTCTAACCAGTGTATAATAAGGACAGGAGGAAGTTGAACACTTCAGGACTATCCACAGAACTGATGACACCAGAAGGAGAAAATACATCTTTTTCTACCTTATCACTGTAGAAATCACTGTTTTTACTCTGAAAAGTGAGTATTGTTTAATAACAAAACACATGATAAAATCCCAAGTCATTCCATTGCTTTTCAGCAAAATGAGCACTGCCATCACATTTCTTCAAACCAGCCCCAAGTGACCGGCACAGACCTCCCTATACAGTTCATTTAATCACATTGATTTCTCCTGTGGCCTTTAGGTACATATATCCCTCTCAGGACACCAAGACTCTGCAGACAAGAATTGTAACACTTATATTTCACACTCTGAATATGAGACATCCCTGTTTTATGCAAAGTCAACAAATATTTAGCTTGAATGCAACCAACTGGTATAAAAATAAAGCAAGTCAAGCAAAGCTGTTAAAGGCAAGGGCGGCAGTCATCTAAGGCTGCTGGGATCAGGAAAATCACAAGCACCTCTTTGCCTATTTTGCTGATGTTTTGACCCTTAAAACCCGTGCTCACTGCCTCTGTCAGAGAAGGGGATGATCATTTGGGGTGGTGACAATTGCTGTGCCTGTAGAGGAGCAGGTTATCCTAGAAGCAGCAGTTGTCACCTTAATGAAATTCAGTTTGCAGACATTATTAGGAAACTTTAGCATAATTTTGATCGAAAAAAACACCAAAGCACTATTTGGCCCCACAATAACAATGGTCATTAATACATGATATAGGCTAAAATTAACATGTAAGAAGAGACACATTATTTACTGTCAGAGTGGGGAGGCCCTGGCACAGGTTGCCCAGAGAAGCTGTGGCTGCCCCATCCCTGGAGGTGTCCAAGGCCAGGTTGGACAGGGCTTGGAGCAACCTGGAAGGTGTCCCTGGCCATGGCAGGGGGTGGGAACTGGATTAAGGTTCCTTCCAACCCAAATCCTTCTGTGATTCAGTGATGATTTCCTGAGGATTTTTGTTTGTTTCTTTCTTTCTTTTTCATTTTTTTTTTTCCTCCAGGATTGTGCAAAATACCTTTTTTCTTTTCCTTTGTTTGGATTTGGTGGAGTCCTGTCCAATTCCACCATTCCCCAAGGCTCCTGAGGGAGTTTTCCCAAGGTGTTGCTGCCCTGCTGATGCTGGCGGGGTGGGTGTAGGGGGTGGTGTGTTCTCAGGGGAGTCAAGACTGGTCTTCACACTCGTAGGCTGCCCTAAGAGATGTGGCTGTAAAAGCAAGATGTCAAACAGCCACAATATAATCAAATAATGAATAAACCCCACCCCAATTATTTCCTTCTCAGATTTCCTGTTGGAAGAGATGCAATACAGAATTTGCTTTTCTCATTCTAGAAGTTATTATAATATCTGTATAATATCAATGCGTGCAATACAGTACTTAGTGAACTTGCCAGTTTTGAAATCTTTAATCTCCAAATCTGCAATAGAGTTTTGAATATAGGGAGAAGGAATTTTCACCCAAGAAAAGAGGATTTTTATTTAATTGTAAAGATGCCGCTAAGAATTGAACATTCAGAACTATAATTTTATATCTTTCAATCTAAATCCATAACTTCAAAGTTCATAAACTCCGTAACAGAAGTCTGTATCAATACCACATTCAATAATGTCAACTTCGGAAGAAAATACATGTAAAAGCAAAACATAAAATGCATTAATATGTGAAAAAGCAAGTTTTACCTCAGTAGAGTTGTGGTACTGTATGAACGTGGCAGATATGGCATGACTGAACGGGTCACCAGCTTTGGGAGCCATGTCCTGTTTAACCAAAAGGGCCAAGTCCACCAGCTGGAGGGGCGAAACAGGTGGGGTTATAGACATGGTACTAAAAATGCCATTGTAACAATGGGAGAGTGAGGGTTGTGGGTTGAAGCAGAATATTCTCAGTGTTTCTTAGATGAAAATAAAGTTATTCAGATATTTCAGCCTAAAGAACCTTTATTTTCCACTTCTGTAAATATATGGAGCAATCTATCTACCCAAGAGGGCTCGTCTTGGCACTAAGGTAATGTTTTGTTTTCCAGGAAATCCTTCTTTCTAATCCACTTGTGCAATGGGATTGAATGAGCCTCAATGCACTGCCAAAGGTCACATAGCAAAGTGTGTGGTTTCAGTTTGGACTTGAAAAAGGTTCGTGCTGGACTCCCCTCTCTTCTGCAGCCATTATAAAACATTTCTATTTTGTATGAGATGGATGAACACAGTACAGCACACATCTGTCACACAGCAAATTGAAGGGCAGGCCGGATTGGATTTTGGAGCTGGTCTAGTGGAAGGTGTCCCTGCCCACGGCTGGGGGTTGGAACTGGATGAGCCTTAAGGTCCCTTGCAACCCAAACCACTCCATGACTCCATGAATCCAGCTAGCCTGGAGAGCTGAAGTAGTGACTGCACATCTGAAGGGACTTACAACACAGTCACTGAGGCTGAAGTACCTCCAAGAGTAATTAATTCATTTTCATTAGAGTTCAATCAGTCCCTTACCTGGGCCACAGTCTCATATGCTAAATATGCCAAAATCTCCATTGCAACTGCATTTGGCTTTATTTCCATACTGCTACAGTCCAGCCAGTCACGGAACTTGGATGCTTTCTTTGCTGTCAGTTAAAACCATAAGGGGAAAAGGAAAAGTTAATGACAGGTAGGCCAAAATAATCCATTTTTTTTGGGTCGCAGAAGTACTGCAAAAGTGAAGCAATTAGTGTGAGTGTGATCTGATTGGCCAAAGAAGGAACTATCAAAATGGAAGCAGTGGTGAAAGACTATTATTTCATACATTTTGGAAACCTGTAAGCACATGGAATAAAGAGAAAAAACACAAGATAATTGATCACACCGGACATTTCAGAATAAGGAAGGGTCAACCTCAGAGGAATGTGGACAAGACAAACCTGGTTTAGAATATATTGCTGTAAAATAAAGAAAATGATTGCATCACATCTTTGACAAATGAGAAAAAGCACTAAAAAAAATCAACACAAATATGAGTCCAGATAAAATTGATATAATTGTATTAACAACAGCAAAGACAAATAAAGGACAGAAGAACTTGGAAGTCCTGGTCATAACCTTACACGGCTGAGATACTTACAAGTGAGCCAAAATTATTTGTAGAAGAGTGTTTAAGTGTGCTTTGGATATAAAGAAATAAGGATAGATGAAAAATCAACATTCATATGAGAACTTCACATTGGTAATGGGGGAGATCTCTTCAGAAAAAGGGCAGAGAAAAATATGGGACAATGAAATGTAATATTTGCTTAGAGAGTAAAGGAGGGAAAAAGAGGATGATCTTACTTAGGTCAGTGGTGGACAAGATGATCACAGAAATCTGTGGACAGAAAGGAGCCATTAAGACAGAGGAGTTAATGAGGGCTGTTTGTGAGACAGGACAACTAAAATAAAGGGAACACAAGGTGGAAAAATCATCTGAAACAAACGGATACAACTCTTTCAAAAAGAGTTTTCAATCAGGACTAAAAAGCTACAGACAAGCCAGGTGTTAAACAGAAAAGAGGTCTAAATAATGGTTATTTTTATTTAGGAGGGAAGGAGAAGACTACATTGCATCACTAAACAAAGAAAAAGAAACAAACCAACAAAAAAAAGAGAAAGAAATATGAGAAGTGTGAAGATGACAAAGTGACCACAAAATGTTCCCTAGAATTTGAATTTGCAATTCTGTAGTACTTGATCCTTTGAGGGACCTATTCTTTTGCCTATCTTTAAAAGTGCAGAAATATCTGGAGCTGTGATTGTTAATATATATTTTTAGAACAGGTTTCTTGAAGTCCCTTCCAGGTTTATTCTCTTGTGACACAGTTTTTATGGGCTTATATTACAGTAATACACTTCGTTAAACATAGTAACACAATCAATTTTTACTGAAATAAATAAGCAAAAAAATAGCCTTTGAACAAATGTTCTGCATGGCCTTTAGTACATTCTGTCTAATTGAGCTAATTCCGTGCAATGGAACCTTGTGCCCAAGTCTCTCTTGGTCCTATTTTCTAACCACTGTAATTCTCTTATTCTTTAATGACATTAAATGTCAGTGAAAAACAACTGTATAGACATGGTCATTTAAAAACACTGTGAAAATAGCACTGAGATATTTTTATAGATCACAATCTCCTGGTCAGCAACATTCAATTTTATTTTGCAAATTTGAGATTTTTATTTGTTCTGTCTCCAGATGGCAATTTTTGGGTTTTAAAAATGACTTTATCACAAACCTCTAATTTCCTGAAGTCACCCTAATCTGAAGTATCATTTATCTAATGGCTCACAGATGTGTGATGCCAAATTATAACTAAACATAAAAAACATATTGAATTAGGAAAGAAATGCTTACAAAACATGTTTTCCTGCATTTGCTGACACTTGCTGACAGAGAACAGTATCTCAAATGTGTCATTTATTTGCCATAAATGAGTCACTCTTTCTTTGAATTTAAAAGGAAGAACAAGATAAGGTCTCTCCTTTAAAGACACCACTGTGTTCAAGTCTGTGTTGTAGGATCATGTGCTGTTTTGTCATGATTTTTACTGGCTCCTTCACGTCCCTTTCTCTGACATTTGACCTAAAACCTTAGTCATCACTTAACTGCTTCTGTAATGATGTTTTGCTACATGATCAAGCCCATTAATTTACAGCTCATTATAGTCATGGCCCACAAGTACTTCTAGTAAGTTGGTTTTCAGTGCTAGTAAAGCCCTAATTCTGTCATCATGTTATTAGTGTTGGAATGGCATATACTGATGAACTTGGCTAATGGTGAATAAATTCCACAGCAGGAGCTTACAGCTTAAAATAGAAAAGACTCTTTAGTAAGTTCTTTGTGTCTGTGCGGATCGGGAAATAAAAGCAAAACTTGCTGCTCTTCTCTAATTTTACATGCATTCCGAAAAACCTGCAGCCATGAAACTTTGCTAATATGCCAACTATAGCACCACCACGACAGACTTCGGGCAAGTGTGGTTCTAATCCATTAACTCCTCACCAGCTCTATCTTTGCAGTCGTCCCCACCAGCTCAGTATTTGAGCACAGAAAGCTTGGTAAATATTCAAATAAAATACTCTGCCTGAAGGCCTGAAACTGTGCTAAATTAACTGTTCCCTGGAGTTACATAGACAAAGAATTTAAAGTTTCATTATTGCAGATGAAACAAAAGTGCTTTCAAAAAACATGAGGTTCTGATGTGCTCTCTATTACATGAAATAATAATCAAACATCTTAATACAGTGCAGCCATTATAATACTTACAAAAACTCAATTGCCGACTTTCACAGAATTCTGCATACTGGACCGAGTCCATGGTTCGTGTTTGTCTTTCTGCTCTCTGACAAAAGAGTGAAAGTACATGATGTACCTTATTCCAATAAGACTGCATTCCACAACAGAAATTATAGCACCAAAGCACCCTCGCCACAACCTTGAAGCAATCCTCCCAAATTAAACATGCATTGAACAAGTCAAGATGCAGAAATATAAACCACAGATGGGTTATTAGTCTTGCGAGTTAAATTTCCCAGAGGAGCGTGTCAATTCCTATTTTCAAAACCTGCCTGCACGCTGCACACCCAGCCCGGTGGTGAGGGCTGAGAGGAGAGAGGTGCTGAGCACCGCTGCCCTGACCAAGGCGCACGTTTAAACTGAAGCACACGAGTATTCTGCCTGTGTGTTTACAGATGACCAGACAAGTAGAATGTTCTCCTGGACTGAGGCCAACATGTAATGCACCGAGCAGAACTGAACCTGTGTACTTCTAAATAGTGAAATTAATAAATTCCATCACACTGATGTGCCAGACAGAAAAGGGCATTGAAGTGCCCCTTCCCACACTCAATACACAGTAATTAATAAGTGGTTCATGTGTCTGTTTCTTTTCTTTTTTACTGTTAATGTATTCTTGAGTTTTTATACTTCTGAACACCTCAGAAAAAAAAAGGAAATTAGATTGAATAAGAGCTTGTTGGAAAAAAAAATCTTCAAATGTTCACTACTGCATTTAAGAATGTATTTCACATAGAGTCCAGTGCCAACCAAAAGAACGAATCTCAAAAGAGACAAGTTATGAAACCACAAACATGACGCACGCCCTCCCTGCCACATATACAGGGTGCTGTAACGAAATCATGGTCGAAGCAGCACTGAAGTCCATGGTTAGGCCTGAGCAGGTGCTTGAGTTCTGTTTACTTCAACAGAGCAGAGGTGATTTTCGCGAGGTAAAGATCTGGTCTCCACAAGAGATTAAACCCTTCACGTACAAGAGGCAGGAAGCAGTAGTTAGATTAAAGAGAATGATTGTCCTCGTCAGAAGCAGACAGCTTAGCCCAATCTCTCAATCAAGCAGATTGTTTTAAACAACAAGGAAAGGAATATAAGTGTCTTTCAAACCGTAATTGGATGAATAAATCATTACATCTGAACTATCATCACAGATACAAAGTGGTGTCAGGAGTGGCTGATGGCACCAAGACTGTGATTTTGCAGTGAGTCCATGCAGCTCACAAAACCATCCACAAAGAATGAAAAGTACAGGTGTGCTCACACCAAGGACAAAAAACAAGGGAAGAACCACGCACACAGACACAAATTTTGCTCTGACACCCTGAACAATTTTACGTCTGATGAAATCAAAATCGCAGAGCTCTTCAATCTGATTTAATAGAAGACAAAAGGTCTATTGGTAAGTGTATACAAATATATATAGATGTCTCCATGCTCTACAACCTGCATTTGGCTTTATCAGCTCTCAAATCAGGGGGACGAGCAATAAAATAAAATTAGAACTTCAAATTCAGAGTTTCTTCCTCTATTCTCTGCCTTTTAGGTCACTCCTACAACCACCCAGCCCATCACTTACAAGATCTGGTTCACAGTCAACATGTTCAATTTAGCTGTAAACTAAACCACAAACTGACCAGGAATACACCTGGATAGCCCTTTCTTTTCTTCTCTACCCAGTCAATCATTTCCACTGTATTTGGACCTTTAGTTACCACGGTAGAACCTGTTCTACTCAGGCATTTTCCAGTTCTCCTATGCATGGTTCTGGCAACCTGACTACATTTTGAGGAACTGCCGTTTCATATTAGTAAAAATTTTCAGTTAATCCATTCCAACAAGATGTTAAGTCTAGATTGAGTTTGTATTCCTGTAAAAATGATTTTCGCAATCCATGCTGTAACTTCAACCCATCACAGAACTCAACTTTGCCCCTGCATTAATTCAATTATACTTTTGAAAAACAGAAGGCATCACAGAGATAATCTAATTTGAGCTTCTGCATAGCACAGGACACTTCTCACATAATGCATCCTAAAAACAGCAGTCCTAGAATTCCTTGTGTAATTTTACTTTATGCTTTATAAAAGCATCTAATTTGTGGTTTAATTTTTCACATATTTAAGAGATAACTTCTTCAAATAAATTAAAAAGCTGGCTTTTTTTGCAGTATGGTTTAAATTCCATAATCCTTTTTCCTTCCTGTTGCCACCTATATGTTAAGCCATCGGCTATTACCCTTCACATCCAACTGTCCCAAGGATTTAAAACCCCTTGAAACAACAAGGAAGGCATGGAAAAACAAAATTATATGACATGGTAATGTGAGGAATTATGCTTCAAAGTCCTACCTGAGATGACAAAAAAACCTCAACACGTTCAAATTTGACAAGGATACTTTAACTTACAGGCATTCCATACTGTATTATGGAAACTGCAAAACCAGAATAATCTCAAAAGCAGTTATGTTAAATTAAATGATTTAGCAATGGCTACTCACAGCAAATAGAATACAAAGCTCTGAAAATGCAGACTGTCAAAGGCTACAAGTTTTTCATAAGTCAAAAAACTCCACGGTTTATTAAAAGAAAGGTGCTGCTGAGGGATTTTTCCAATAGGGACTTAATTTCTCTTTATGAATTGTCTACAGTAGTTGTCTAAACACTGGATTTAATGTTGTTCTTATATACTAAATAAATACTTTTAGTTGCTTTCTCTCTGTACAAATATTTTTATTTAGCAAATTTTCTTACATATATGTGAAATAGAATTGTTTTCTTCCTTCAATTCTTTCTTTAAAATAATTCTTTCTTAAAGGTGGATTCCAGTGTGATGCTCTAAACCGCCACCAAATAAAATAGTTTTTGTCACAAATAACTGGACTATACTTTTTTCCTAATTTACTTTAACAAAAGAACCCACACATCATGGCACGGAACCTCACAGTTTGAAGGATAAGGACAGACATTCCTTCAGTCCTATCAGTTTTAGAATAGTCTATAAATAACCAGCAAATGCAGGAGAAATGAACAGATGGGTGGCACAGCTGGGTCATCTTTAAGGGAACACCAACTCGAAGACAACATCGGTTCATCTTTTTCCTCTTCACTTCTCAAGATCACAGGCAGGATTTTTGTTTCTCTTACACCATCCCTGCTTCAAAAAATTGTAATGTTCCCTTACCTTTGCAGTCCTAAGGTATATTTTATAAACTCAAAACAAATCAATAACATGGCATAAAAAGGGAAAGAGTGAGCACATTACTGTGAACATAGCACGACTCCAGGCCAAAAGAGTTTAAAGAAAATGGGATTCAGTGTTGGGGAAGTCACAGAGAATTTGATAAAACAGTTTTATCTGTAGATCTAAAGGATATCTACTTATCCTTTTTCACAGGGTTGTGTTTTTTTTTTTTTTTTCCTCTCAACTATTCTTTTTGAAAACAAGAAATTATACAGGACATTTAAACTAAGAAATAACTTCAACTTTATACAAGTGAAATTTTCCAAATTCTGTTGTTGGAAGGAGCAGCAAGTCACTCCAACAAGACTGAAGTCCTCTTTCATCAGAATAAATGCCAATTTGCTGGGAATCTTTCTGACATGAAGAAGCAGTGAAACCTCTCATGAAACTCCACCTTGAAGCAACTTCAGCTTGAAAGCAGATACAATAAATGGCAGCAATGACACTGCTCAAGTGGTTTATCAAAAGAATTAAAAATAGATAGTTTTTACTCCCTCTGTAGTAGTCCTAGTCACTCTAAGCCGTTAAGAAGCTGAGTTATGTGCTGTACAGCAGAGTTAAAATACTTTGCATGCTTTCCTTGGAACATGCTGAAGGATGCAGTAGATAGGACCTGGCACAGTAAACGTCTGCTTAGTCTTCCAAAAATGTGGTGCATTCTATCTTTCTTTCAGCATAAAGAACTGAAAAGGGAAAGGAAAGAAAGAGGTAAAGAGTTGCACGTTGTCACCTACCATCCAGGATGAAAAATAATCTTATTTTTATTCCGTTTTGAAGCTTTCACACTTGACATACAAAGCTCTTTGTGTGGGGGGAAGAAGGCAGGAGGCCAAACGTTAACTTGCTCACCGACTGCTCCGTGTTTGGAGGAATTGTGCCGAGGAGCTGCTAAGCTGGAACATTTGAAAAAAGTATGCAGCACGGCTGGACACCCCTGTGCTTGGCAACAATGTTGGGATGAAGGCGCTGGCTTCCCAAACCACTCATATATTCATCTTGTGGCGTGATTTCCTGATTCCCTCTGCTCAAGAACTCTCACTGTGGACCTATCAGGGCTTCAAAGCAGCCAGGTGGCTACCCCAGGGAAAACCAAAGCTGCCCTGCAAGGGCTGATATTGCCAGAATAGAATGCTAAATAATTTATTTTTTATTTAGACTAGAGAATAACAGGGTGCTGTGTGCTGTGCCTGACAGCTCCGGGGTGGGAGGACAAAAACTGCAGGGCGGTCAAGGTCCAAACTGTAGGGCGCTTGTAGGGCAATGGAGATGCTCCAAGGGCTGGAGCACCTTCCCTATGGAGCCAGGCTAGGAGAGCTTGGGGTGTTCAGCCTGGAGAAGAGAAGGCTCCAGGGAGACCTTAGAGCCCCTTCCAGAGCCTAAAGGGGCTCCAGGAGAGCTGGAGAGGGACTTGGGACGAGGGATGGAGGGACAGGACAAGCGGCAATAGGTTCACACTGACACAGGGAGGTGTTACGTGGGATATTAGGAAGGAATTTCTCCGTGTGAGGGTGGTGAGGCCCCGGCACAGGCTGCCCAGAGAAGCTGTGGCTGCCCCATCTCTGGAAGTGTCCAAGGCCAGGGTGAGCAACTTGGCATAGTGGAAGGTGCCTCTGCCCATGGCAGGGGGTTGGAATGAGATGGTATTTTAAGGTCTCTTCCAACTCAAAACATTCTGTGATTTTGTGAAAAATTACCTTGATTAAAAAAAAAATAAAACCTGAGAAATCAAGCACAAGGTAGCTCAGTATTGAAGTGTTTACAAAATATGCTGAAAAAACATTTTTAGTCTTCTGAATCTTGACATTATCTCAGAATTATCACTATCTGAAGACTTCCGTTACATAGAGGAAAAAGGTATTTACTGTTCTGAGAATCCCTTGAATTGGTAAGCAAAGGAAAAAAGGGGGTTAAGAGTAAGCATTTTCAAAGTTTAAGCTTACTCAGAGTTTTATACAGAAAATAAAAATGCCACTCGGGGAAAGATCAATAGGTTTTGTAATGTAATACTTGATTTGGCTATAAAGTACACACATCCAGGGGATTTTTTTACCCACCTCTTATAGAACATGCCATACATTCTGCAGCAGCCATTTAGCTGAACAAATCTGCATAGCAAACTTGGGGCCTTTGATGTAAACAAAGGCTTTGAGTGCTCATGTGCTTACAACAAAGTTCCCAATATTAGAAGAAAAGATGAGGCCTTTTACTGGTAGACCAAACTGATCTCAATCTTAATGTATTTTCACAGTAAAAAAAAATAGTTTTGCTTTTTTCTCCACAGTATCACTAGCATCATTCCCTGCAATAAACAGAGTTTAACACCTTAAAACCTTAAACATCTCAACTGTTACAGAGATTTTAAGGATCTAAAACTGTAAATGACAAGAAAAAATGAGTGAATGATTAAAAGTATTACACATAAATTGAAATATACTTTAAAAATTATTATCTTCATTACAGATTTTCTGTACAGACACAAAAGATGGAATTCACTTGAAAAACTGAAGACCTAATTAGTCATCTAAAGTCCCTTTATAGTAAAAAGGACATTAGACACTTTCAATGAGCAACTTCATCCTGAACTCAGTGTTTAAAATGTCAAATGAATGACATCCATGAATTTGTCTGAAGTTCATCAGCTGTGGCCATCAGCAATGGAGCCCGAGGGAGGCTGGGCTAGGTCCACTCTGCACAGCACAGGCATCCTGAGAAAAGCCAAATGAGTCCTCCTCTGACGGGTGAGGGGGGAGCACCACCACCAACAGGGCAACTTCCATTTCAGGGCCAAGCAAGGGCCAAGAGTAAAGAATGACTCAGTAAATTCGGTTCCTGCTCTGATCCCCAGCTAATGCAAGAATAAACAAAGGCAGCTTTGTGCCCAGTTGAATGTTAACTCCATTCATCTCCCTTGAACTATGAAACATGTAATCTAGCAAAGTACGTGCAGATAAGCAGGGGGAAGGGAGCTGGAAGGACTAAGATTACATAAAAATTTCAAGGGAATTATGAAGAAAGAAAGCAAATGAAATTGCACAGACAATAACAAAATGAATGGATTAATTCCCAGCAGTCATGATCTCACTGCTTAAGGAATAAATAAAACTGACCTCCTGATAGGGACTCACTGCCCCCTTAATACTTTGCCCTTGAACATATGCAAAATCTACACATACTGTATTTATTTGAACCAGTTCCATATCATATCCAAATTCCTTGTCTAAATTTATTACTGCTAGTCTGAAATGTGGGGCAGGAACCTGGAAACGAATCATTTCCATTTCATGGAATACCTTTGATTTCTACAGGAAAATATTTTTTTCTTCTATAATAAGTATCATCATGAATTTTGTAAAACTATGTGTTAAATTTATGGCTATCTTCTATTAGTGCTTTCCAAAAAACATAAAATAATTTTGGATAAACTACGCTACCAAATGAAAAAATTTATGTAGGATATATTGATATATTAATATATCAAGACTACTGACTTCCCTCACTTTTCTTGTTGAGGACATTGTAGCACTTTCCTGTGGTTTCCATCTGGATGTACATCAGAAGCTTTACATACCATGTTAATATGAGGATACCTTTATATCTTCTGGTTAGCATTCCTCTGAAAACTTACCCTGACTCTGCTATCCATTCATGAATGAGGTTCATATAAACAGCTTTACCACCTCACCAGTAAATCTTGCAGTCACCAAAACAGGGATGACTGCAAGGCGTGGGAGACACAGACAGCAAAGCAGCCCCTCTTGCATAGTGAATTTTATTTTTTTTTAATCTCACTGGCAGTCAAAATCAGCCATCACACTCTATTTTATAAATATTTTTTTCAGCTGACATGCTGTTTGTACTTGTGGCCAGAAACTCGAGCGGCTTTTGCTCCAAGGCTGTTTCTGGCCCTGGATAGAGGCTGGCCCAGGTAGTACAGGCACAACATACCTCACACACTTCCTCACCATCCTGGGTGTGGGAGAGAGCTGGGAGATCCAGTCCTGCTCCTACTGATCCAAAAGGAATGGCAGGAGGTGAAGCGGGTTGTTTCAACCCAAAGTTAACCTGGCAATCAATCCTAGACATAATCAGTTTAAGTGAAACTCAATTCTCAGACATATTTTATCAGCTACAACATGGCCAGAGTAATTCACTCTACAGCCATGACTTGTTAAGAAACACATCCAGTACGGTTTGCTATACTGAGCAGCAGAGAACTTGGGGAACAGCTGGGGACCAGCTCTCTCATCCACTGGCTTTAGCTGGGAAATGCAAATAAAAGAATAAACCGAATTTAAAAAAAATTGCATGGCAAAACTCTGCCCTGTTAATAGCCACCATCAATACATGGTTCTAAAAAGATTTTTGAGAGTTTTGCTAATGTTAAATGAGAAATGAAAAGAAGTCTTCAAGAGAATTGTTCTTACACTCTTTACGTTGAAAAGGAAGGGAAGTGAACCCAAGGTACATACTAGTAAGAAACAATTGTGATGAAATTCGTTGTCCTGTAAGGTTAACTGTGTTAATCAGGCCTGTTGACAGAGACTGTGAAATGCCCTCCTGAAGCTTCACTTTAAAAAGAGGATCACAAGAAGATTAAGGATAATGTTGACTGGCAAAAAGCAGAGTAAGTTTCAGACCATATGAACGATACATATTCTTCTGAATACTCTTATTTTTAATCACTGTAATTCTGTCTTCTCCCTTGCCCTTAATAAAACAGACTTGTCTTGTATTCATTTCCAGGGGAATGGCCAATTCTCACAGTACCTGCCTTTCTTTGAGACAGCACCATCCTGCACAAGAATAATTACCATTCTGTGCAGGAGATTCACCAGCAGTATAATGCTACAGGCGTATCCATGCAGGTGTCCTTGGCAGATGATGTTCTTTCACTTAGAGAATGAAAAAGGTTTACAATTAATGGGATTTTTTTTTCAGTTAGGTTGCTTCTTTAATTTTTTTTTTTTTAATAGTAACTTCCAAAATAATGGCAAAACATACATGCACAAATTAAAAAGACAAAAATTTTTCGCTATATTTATAAGTAATTTGGTATACAGTGCAGCAATCCACTTGTTAAGTCAAGATTGGGTCTTACAACGTAGAGGTGAAGCCCTGATTCTGTAGTGTCCCCGCAAAGCTTCCATTCATATCAGTAGCTGTAGGGTGCCCCCCTACAAACACCTCTCCCATTTTAAGGTTACACCTAGAATACATATGAGTAAAACAGTTTAGCTCAGCCATTTTCCATGACAAGTCCAAATCTATCAACTTTTATGATGAAATTCTGTAAGTATATTAATGAATGTCTTAAAGGAAAACACTAAAATTAATTAAAATTAAAATACATGGTACTAAATACTCATAGATGTTCTCTCCTTGGCCTATGACCGGAGAATGCAAAACTACTCGGATTTATTTTGCCTGGTAGAGTCTGCTGTAACCAGAGAACAATACAGAGTGGCACTCAAAAATGTATTGCTTCCTTAACACCAGAAGCATATAGACATTTCTCAGCTTGTGGTATTTACACCACTGGCTCTAATTCTGTGGTTAGGGCTTTAGTCTTTCGGAAAAGCCTTTCTAATTTGATAATTGCAAGACATGGAACTCCAGATAAAAATCACATCATGAAATTCAGGGAATAAGTGAGTCACACACTGAGCTAAAGAGGAAATGCTTCCCTTAGAAAAACAGTGACCAGGAGGAATTGCCTGAGATGTGCACGTCCTCAGTAAAAGGAGGATGTGGACATGTTAGAACGGTTCCAGAGGAGGACATGAAGATGTTTAGAGGGCTGGAGCACATTTCCTATGGAGCCAGCCTGGGATAGCTGGGGGTGTCCAGCCTGGAGAAGAGAAGGATTCAGGGAGACCTTAGAGCTGCTTCTGGTGCCTAAAAGAGCTCCAAGAGAACCAGAGAAGGACGTTGGACAAGAGATGGAGTCACAGGACAAGGGGGAATGGGTTCACACCGACAGACTGAAGGGTTAGATGGGATATTAGGAAGGAATTCTTCCCTGTGGGAGTGGTGAGGCCCTGGCACAGGCTGTCCAGAGAAGCTGTGGCTGCCCCATCCCTGGAAATATCCAAGGCCAGGTTGGATGGGGCTTGGAGCAACCATGGACAGTGGAAGGTGTCCCTGTCATGGCAGGAGGTTGAAAATAGAAGATCTTTGAGATCTCTTCCAACCCAAACCATTCTGTGATTCTATGATTTCTCAAAGCAATTAATAACAGAGAGATATCTCAGCTCCACTGACTGAAATTGGCTGCTCACTGCCTTTTGAACAGCCCAGACTTACCGATCTGAAAGAGAACTGGACTCAAAATTCAGAACTCCTTCCTGGGTTCTGCTACTAACTGGCCATCTGAGCATGGCTGAGTGCAAATAAAGGCTGAATGAATAATATTTAAGGCTAATTTCAAAGATTGGAGTTTATTTGCATTGATCCCAAAGTAGTGCAAAGCTTGTATGTAGTGATGCCACGATAAACCATAGCTGTGTATTCCCAGCTTGCACAGCCTGGGGCAGGAAAAAAGCACAATCAAACCTCACATTATGCCAGGTATGAAGAGCAAGGAAAGGAGACCCTAAAAATTGCTGTCTGAAGTGACAGGCTTTGAACAAAAGCATTATGGTCTTTTTGATTTTCTGAGAATAGAACTTGCCCCAATGCGAATATTTCCTTTTTCAAAAGTTAATGGTAATATTTAATATTGTTATTTATTTAACTATGAAAAAATTCTATGCTGTTATTAATTGTTCCTTAATTTCTTTAAATATAATCAAATTTGTCTTCATAGTAGCCTTGTGAGAATTATCTCCACTATATACATGAGAAATAGAATCATAAAAAGATAATTTTCCCAAAGGCAGTTTGTTTAATTGGCAAATGCTTCTTTTTTTTTACCCTACTTTCTCTTTTCTCTTTCTAATGTTAGAGAGGAAAAGGAAAACATGAAGATTCTGGGATTTAACAACATGATTTAGCATTTGGAATTAAGCTAATTTACACCATCAGCTAATCTGACTAATTTGGAACAATCTATTTAGCTAGTCCCTTATACCACGCCCATTGATAAATATACCACAAAATTATTAAGCGTTTACATAAAACCAAAGAAACATATGCTGCCATTAATTCAAAACAATCCCCACCATCCAAAGCCACTACAGGAGTTCTCTTATTAAACATCCCCATTCCTTTCTTTGGAAAAAAACACTGGGAACTCTGAAAAAAAAAAAAAAAATTGAAATGCATAAAACTTTCACAGCAATACTTAAACCAGTTCCATCTTGCATCAGAAGCAGAACTGATGAAACTTTTCGATGAAACTTTACTGATATATCATTTAAAAGCAGAAAATGCAGTATTTTAGTTTGTTAGGTTGGTTAAGACTGGGGGGATGAAAGTCAAAGTGAAACTCACTGACTGGTGAAAAAATACACAAGCATAGGCTGATGTTCTGTAATGTAAAAAGTAAAGCAGCAAACACACAGTTTTTTAATAGTGACATCCCAATGAATTATCTCTTGAATAACCTCACCCATTCCATGGCAAAACAAACCAAAAAGTTGTTTTGGGGAGCCTCACTGAGGCATCCCTGCTCTCCTTTGACAGAAGAAACGGTCCGGCATATCCTGGTCTCCTGCTCTGCCCCCCAGCACCCCTTCCTACTACAGACCCTTCATGCATTTATAAAAAATGAAGTACCATGACAATAGTTTTGATAAGAATTTCTTTTTTTTTTTTAAGTGCTGAGAAGGGGGGAAGGAGAGCAAAGAGCATCTATTGTAAATGGGTTCATTACCATAAGCTTTACTGATAGTTTATCCTGTTTCCTAATGAAAGCAAAAAACCCCCACCGTGTCTCTATTAAAAAGCCATCAGATTTGGTATCCTGGTGACACTTTAAAGAGCACATTATATGGGAAAACAAAATAAACATTTACCCTGGCAAATGGACGTGAATTTGGGTTTTGACATACTTGGCAGGAAGGTAGAATTATATTCATGTCAAGTATGCAGAAAAACTAATATAATATTTAAATATTTGCTTAAGTAATATAGAATTTAAAACAACACATTAAAAGGAACATTTTTGTGAAATATTTTAAAGTTTTTTAGTATTGGACATGCCATGAAAGTAATACCTTCAGCTGAAATTCCAGTCTTCTGCAGCCTTTGTTACACACTCCCTTCACTTGTAAGGTGGGAAAGGGTCCTCATCTTCCACTGACAAGTCTTTATTTGTATTTCCAAGACAAAGGCAGTTCTTGTGCTGATGGTTTGAACTGATAATGAATATATGTAGCTTTCCAAAGAAACAACCCCGGAGAACCTGAATCTTACAAATACTGATATAATGAGCTAATGTTAACACCACCTCAGCTAAACCCTACGGCCGACTTCTACTGTTCCACAGATGTGTGCAATTATTTTAAACATCCTTTACTTTGCAACAAGACTTGATGCAGTGAAGACAGACCTTCATATCCCTCAGAAAGTACCTGAATGCCAATGACCTCTGAAATTCTCAACTACACTCAATAACGTAGCACTAATTAATAAATACAGCTGGATATGGGATGCTAGTTTTAGTTCCAAAACTAAGGATTTTGATGTACTATCTAAATATACAAATACCGGACTTTGCTTTTTCTAAATCTGAATTTATATTAGCTGTACATACCCACAAAAAAAACTTTTACCAGTGTATCACAACTATAAGTAATTATGAAATTTCAGGTAGAATACTCTGATTTACTAACAGAATTTAAAAACATTTATTTATGATTCTACAATTTATTCTATTGCATTTATTTATTCTACCTATGATTCCATGATTTAAGAAAAAGCTTTGCCTGATTTTACCTCATTTGGAGACACATGCATAATTAGAAAATATCTTGAAACATTTCTAAATTGCCATAATAATATTATAATAATTCAAAGCAACAACACCAGTCTTCAGTGTAATTGCACACTGTAGAATTACATAAATTTAAATCACTTTAAAATAATTCATTTAAACGTAACCTGGTTTATAAATTTAAGTATGAACTATTAAACTAACTGCCGAGATTTTCAGTTTTTCTAAATCAGCACAGCTCCTCTGAGCCCCATCATAGGAGAGAAGTCACTGTTTATTTCTAATCATAAATTAAAAGTGACATAAAGAGTATTCAGATTGTCAGATATTAAAAAAAAAAAAAGGTAAATTTGGGGAATTTTAGTTTCCGTCTTCCTAGTTTACAGTGTCTGATACACAAATTTTTATGCTGCATTAATAATGGTTCTTGAACATACTATTAATTCAACCAGTCTGTTACAGAAATAAACATCAGGACACAATTCCCTGCACACATTCTTAAAATTGCTTACAGTGAAAAGAATCCCTTCCAAAGGAGCTAGCACCTTTCAATTCAGCACGCAAAATATTTAGTCAGTTCCAGAAGGAGAAAACAGATACCATATAGAAAGGATTCTTCTTTTTGTTTTGGTTCTCCTTTTATGCTACAGTTGATTTTCAAAAGGTAGAAAGCTTTGAATTCAAGAACTCTGCAAGAGTTCCTCCTGAAAAAAAAGCCTCAGCTTTAATTCCTGTTCAAAATCAGCTATAAATATATTAAATACATGCCATAGTTAAGATTGATATTCCTACTCCTGGCAACTGAAAGCTCTCTAAATTTCATGTGAAAATGAAAATTATTTAATTTTTGAAATGTCAAAACCTGTTCACATTTCTAGAGATTTCTCACAATCTATTTAGATTTTATTGGAGGTCTAGGCTGACTGAAATGGAGGATCAGGGAGTTTTAGGGAGGTGGAGAGGTTCCAAAGTGAATCAAAGATCTATGAAAAAAAGAAAAATTTAAAAAGTAACATAGCCTTACTCAGAAAAATGGAAAAAAATGTTTTCGGTTCAAAATACTACGATTAACAATTTAACAACATTGGGGTGCAAAGAACAATATCTTTAATACCAAGACTCTGAGGCACAGCTTGGAAAGTTGAAGTGTATATAGAATTAAAGGTGTAGCAACATGAACAGCCACGGTCTGGCATCAATTACTTGACTGTGCTGTTAAAAGTTGCTATAGACTCTCATGCCATCATGCATCCTGGAGAAAATTTACTCTTCATTGGTGGTATCTGGAATTTCTCAGGGTTCCTAAATTTTTCTGACATCTTTAGAGTCAAATTTAGCATTTCTCAAAGACGCCAATGCCTCTGCAGCACTTTTGTCTCTTTCTTTAAAATTCAGCTCAGAGTACCAAGGCTGGCAAGGCACAAGAGCCGTCTCACCAATGCACTCCTCTAAATTCTGGAACCAGAAATCAGATCTCCAGCCTTGAGGTATGTCGAGAGTTAACTCCCCTTTTAAGAAGAGTGTGATTAGTAGCTGGAAATCTGCCTGACTTTAGTACATCTGAGGATACCACCACAATTTTCAGATATAAAATAATTAGCTGATGATACGAGCTGACAGCTAATACATCTACAATAAACACAAAAAAAATTATTTCCAAGCGGATGTAGGGAACGTGTTCCGTTTCCAGACTGTTTGATATGGTCTGTGTAAGGAGCGAGGGCTCGATACCAGATGCTGGATGTTCTACAAGCTTTTTCTGCAGATGTCTGCAGCCTGAGAAAATCAACAGTGCTTTGAATAACACTCCCAGTAAAAGCATCTTCTTGTCAGAGTCGCTGTATGATATAGGATATGGATCCCACACAAGTGGATGAACTGATTTTAAATAATACCATCTGACAATGGGAGAAAAAACTCTCAGTAGGTCTGACAAAGTCCTGGAAATGGCTGTTAGCCCTGGGAAATAAAATCCAGCCCCCTGACAGAGACTACTCGTCCTTCTTTCGTTTGATCAAATGGAAACCCAAATTTAATGATTGCTTCCAAAGTGCCGGAGGCAAAGTTTCAACAGCACTTAAACATTGCTACTAAGGAGTCCCTGTCCCTGCCCCTCACATGTGCCACTCAAAAGCAGAGTGTGGAAAAGATGTTAAGGAATTATCTGAGAATAAAATATACGCGTCAATGTATTTTTCTGTAAGACCACTTTGCACTGCTTTCTTGCCATTGCTGTTACAGGAATGTCTTTTAGTACACCAGGAGTGCAGCACACGCCATACAGACACCAAAGAAGATCCTGTGTTCTTCCTTATGCCAAAGGAATTCCAAAACTCTGCCACTACCTGGTGTTAAAAGATCTACCTCTGAATGCATAAACCCAACCATTCAACTGTGGCCCCCTGCTTGACCAAGATCTTACTGAATTCACATGAATTATGATCTAAAATTTCTTTTCTATCCAAAATCAGTATTTTTGCTAGTGACAGTATTATGGTCTTGTCCTCCATGAAAATTTAGGTCTAGTTCTAGATGTACTTTTGTCAAGCCAAAGCGGCAGCAATGACTGATTTTTGTCATGTTTTAAAGCTATCTTAACGCAAATCCCAGACTATTAAAAGGTTTAAATGCTGATTACAAGAATGTTTGTAAGAATAAACTCTGCATATGCACTCCATGTGGACTTTATGTAAGGTAACTATCTGAAAATGAGAACTGCTACTGCTATTCCTGATTATCCAAATTAAAAGACCCTTTTCTGACTCATTTAATGAAAGCATATACCTGACTAGGTATCCTCAATTTTTACAAAGATGGGAGAGCAGAAAGAAAGAATAGAGGAGACAAAATTTAAAGTCTGAGGGGCTAAAGATCCAAATGGAATCATGCTGCCTTGGGTCGAGTGAATGAACTATGGCAGCATATTACTCGTGCTGTTCTGTAGGGACATTGGGGGTCCTTTTTCTGGTGGATTGGGAGTGGATGCATCTCCCATTCTGCAACATGCAGAGCTAATTGTATTTTACCATTTCAACAGACACTTAGGATGCTTAAATCTTGCTGCTTCTGGTTCCTTTGCTGCAGCAGATGTGTGAAGCTCTCCCCAACTGCAATTTTGCACAGCAGCCAGATCATATTCTTACGGAAGAATACAGCAAGCAACATTTTAGATAAAATAAACCACAGCGACCGAGACAAAATGAAAGACAGAAAACCCTGTTCCTTATGTACACAAAACATCTATTCCAGGAAATACCAGTGGCTACAGATTACAGAAAGTGCAGAAGCTGGAAAGTCCAATTATATGCTACCTAGATTTTAAAACACTTTTTAGAAATCTGAGATGGTTTATCATCTATTTGATTTATAAAAGCTCTTCTACTTCTACCCCACCCGCCATTTTAATATCTGAAATGGGAAACTTCAGTGCAGGATCACAGGATGGTAGAGTAATTTATACCAGAAAAGTTTCAGGGCCTTCCAGAGATCTGTAGTTTGCTCAAAAAAGATCCAATTAGATCAAGTGGTTCAGCACCTTGACCAGCCAAGTTTGAGATATCTTCAAAGATGGAGACTTCTTCAGCCTCTCTGGCCACCTAGTTTCAATCTTTGATGAGAACTGGTTTTCTCCTATTAGGTATCAGTTCAAATTCTGTCCTTTACCATGCACATCCAAGCAGGGTCTCACTCCATCTCCTTCCTGTCATTAGTAGGAAACAGCAACAAAATTTCCCTTTTGCCCCCTCTTTTTCAGGCTGAGCAAGCTTGTGCCTCTCAGTCCTTAAGCATATATACCCCCTATATTTCTTGGTGACCCTCTGCTTCAGTATTTCAAAGTCCTTCTTGTACTTGAGAGCACAAAATCGGCCACAGATTCCAGATGTGGTATCACAAGTGCCAGATAATGGGGAATCATTGTTTCCCTTGACCTGCTGGTAACCCCTGCTGACACAGCCCAGCACGTGGCTGCCCCACAAGCTGTACCCTTGCATGGGGTTACAGCATCCACATTTACTATTGCTGACCTTCGTGTCAGCCCATTTCTCCAGCCTGTCAACAAGGTCCTTGTGAATGCCAGGCCTGCTTTCCACACATTTGACTGCTCTGGATCGTGACTCAGTATTTATTTGCCATGCTATGAATTACTGCTTTTATTTAGTTTATAATATCCAGTAGCTAATCATGTCTGAGCTTTATGCATAAAGAGAATCACAGAATCACAGAATAGTTTGGACTGAAAGAGACCTTAAAGATCATCTGGTTCCAACCCCCTGCCATGGGCAGAGACACTTTACATTAGACCAGGTTGCTCAAGGCCCATCCAATCTGGCCTTGGACACTTCCAGGGATGGGGATGATTTCTCTGAGCAACCTGTGCCAGTCTCTCACCATTCTCAGAGTAAAGAATTCCTCATATCTAATCTTAACCTCTTCTCTGTCAGTTTATGCTTCGAGAAAATGCAGTACAAGGGGAGGCAACTACTCTGGTTCTGAAATGTCCTGTGCTCACTTTAGTTCCTTCCTGTTAATTTATATGGAAAGCTGATGAAAGTAAAATCACATTAACCTGCGTACCTTGTATTCTTCATTGAACTTGTGTTCTTATTCTTACTCTCTACTAAAATCACACCCCCTATCACAAAAATCTGTCATAGGATCCTATTTTAGGGATAGTCTGTCAGGTTACAATAGTAGCTCGTAGTTACAAGTCCCATCAGAATGAGCTTTAAAACAAAAAATGCTGTTATTTCTCATACACCTCTTAACTCCCTAGGAAACAATGTGTTTACTGTTGGATTACCTTAATGACCTTCACCTTAGCAACAGATCCTTTGACCTTCCTCAGGATATCTGAACTTGAGTGTGAATGCAGGTGGGAAGGTTCGGCCCCTCGTGGCTTTGCAAATGTGAACAGAAACTTTCAACATTTGACCTTAGTAACTGGGTAATAGGTAATGAAATCTTGTGAAATGCTGGATTTTGGTCTGGAATTTACTCAAAGGAAGATGACAATATGGAGATAGAGACTATTGAGTGAATCAAGTGATTCTTGATTTTTTGCTTAAATGCCTGTGGCAAAGGTTCATGAAATCCTCTCTGAATTCAATCAAATACTAAGGTTCACAAAATCTTATGTGAATGCAATCAAACACTATGGACAACATAGCCCAGGAACCAGCAAACTGATATCTTTATTTCCGAGGAGAAAAATTGCACTAGTCTTGGCTAATCCTGTGGTCAGATGGAAAAACAAAAAATAAAATGCCAAACCAAAAATAAAAGCCAAAAAAGAAGAATTAAATACACAAAAGGAGAGACAGAACAAATTTCTGTTTTGCCCAGGTTCCAACAGTAGCAAGGCACGATCAGTATAACTACCAGACGAGCTTATGGTAATTATTTTCCTCAACAGTCATACAGCACCCAGCGATCCGTGGCTCAAGCACTTCTTTAACCAAATGCAACATCTGTGTATTCAATAACCCTCTATAGATTTCTTTCCCCCTTTAAGTGGTGCAGTTCAATAGATCTGAGCTCATTTTGACTATATTTAGCTGGAGCACAGCCTGAAAACTACTTCCAATGCTCCTCTATGTTGTCTGTGTGCTGCAGACTGGCTGGAGAGGCTGTGATGACACACAGCTTGCTCAGTCTGCTATTAGAGGGCAAATGCCAGTTTGAAAGAAAAGGATTCTCAGTCATTTAATAGGAGGTATTTTCAGGGTAAACCCATGGGCCTGATTCAAACCAGGTTTTAGTTCCTGGCTGGACTCTAATACTGAGAAAGACAGTGCTAATCCCTTAGTGAATAAACAGAGTAAGAAGAGGGAAAAGGGCTTCTCCGCTCTACCTGTGATGTCTAGAATTAGCAGATAAACGAACCTTCAGATAAATGAGCCTGGCACTGCCTTAGGCTGAGGGTCTTGCATCAGACTCCTATGGATGAAGCAGAAAAAAATCCTTTCCTTAATACTGGCTTGTGACTGTTCTCACTTGTCTGTTATATCCAGTATCTTGCCTGTTACACCTCAGACCTCTCTTTTCTGCAGCAGCTGAAATAGAACATCCCCAGTTCCCCTCTATTTCATGCCATAGAGAGCCCTCCTATATTGTCTTCTTTTTTTAGAAGGTATTCTTTTCTTCCACAGAAGGATTTTTGTGATTTGAAACTTTAAATGAAGGAAAGAGAAATTCAGGAGCACAATGAAGGTTGGTCACGCAGTGGCTGGCAGCCCAAGGTGCTCCTGCCTACGGAGTTTCCCAGGCGGGAACGAGAGAAGCAAGTGGTTGTGAAGATTTCTGCCAAAAATACAGGGTCTCTATGCTGAGATTTCAGTCTCACTCTTCACAACACTGTCAGAAAATCTCTTCCTCGCAACAAATAAGAAGTAGGAATCTTACAGAGTAATACTGTGTTTGAAATCCTTACATCATTTTAACTTGTGCTACAACTCCATGGGTGAGTTTTGTGAATCCTGTGCAAAACAGTCTGGAAAATGGTTTTATGCAAGTGATGAATTCCTTCTGAAAAACTTAAGATGACAGAACTTTTCTCAGTGTAGACCTGGTTAACATCTTACCGTAACAAATACATAGTTTTCATTTTCTCTTCATTCAGAAAGGACTTCAATATTAGGCTTAGTGGAGCTTAAAAGATAGCAATTTGCTACATAAAGGTTCCAAGCTATGAAAAAATAACTTTCAACCCAAAGCATCTGAGTCACATCCTGTCTTGTAGACAAGATTTGCATTATTGCATCTCTACACAACCTCAAAAATACAAATTGCTATCAGCCCAAATTTGTTTAATTACTTTAAATTATGACAGGAGTTTCAATAACCTTCTACCAAGGGGACCTTTGTCAGACTTCAGCACCAATCCTTGTCCCCAATTCTCCAAAGTTTACATAAAAATAACTCTGTTGTGAGTACAATACAGAGTGATTATTATATCTAAGCAACAAACATTTTAAATACATGTTAAAATACACTCAGAAGGAGAATGTTTTGTTAGTCTTGTATTTGGCTCCTAATCAAATGCTCCATGGAAATACTGTTTATAAGCATGTGTGTCTACGTTTAATCACAGATATAAATCATATATGGATCAAGTTTCCTTCCAAAATTTCCTTTAGAACAGTCATTTGGGTGTCAAAAATACAACAGCCCCGAATCTTCCTCTTCCTCAGAGAAAGCAAACAGTGGAGAAAAAAATACTCAAAGAACTAAAAGACAGAAAAGCAAATAACACCTTGCCCTCCCAGCAAAGCTGCCTAGATCTGCAGTATGAGCAACATTCACTAAAATGCTCAAAAACCTCAGGACTGAAGACCCAAACAAATCGGCCACTCTATGTAACCACAGCAAGCAACCCCAATGTGAGAAAAAGCCAATAATCTTAGATTTAGCAGCGTAAAAAGTCTATTGATACTGACTATAACAAGGATTCTTTTCCACTCAAGGGCTTTTTCCCATTCCAAAGAGAATGACACAACATTTACAGTCATATAGATAATAACAAAAAACTGTTTCTGTTTATTTTCTGTTTACTTTTAACCAGTTCAACCATTGCCCAAGAGAAACAGCACTATCCCAAACATTCCCAAGCAATGTGTAATCAGAGAAACCATTAACACTAGCAGGCTTATTTTTATACCAAATAATGCTTACAAATACTTTGATGCCAAGACAGCAAATTTACAGTTGAGTTGCTACCAGTCGTGCTCTCTTTGCATTTATCTGGAAACACTGGGTGGACCGATGCAGTGGAATTATTTCCTTCTATATTTGCATTCCTAACTACCATTTTGCAGTATTGAAAAAAAAAAAAGAAAACGCTGCCTAGAGAATAAAGCTTTCTGTGTTGATTGATGTTTCATCTAAGTTCTTTTTAATCTTGGCATCTATGTATATCAAAAGCAGTAGACAGTATATAGGGAGCTGGTGTGACCTTAAAGTCTATTATATATCAACATTACAGGGGTTTTTTGTATCATCAAGGTCCCACAGCACACATACAGATCTTGAGTCTCCAAATAGAATCATCCCGGAGGCACCGGAAGTACTTTTCTTAACATCTGATGAACTTCACTTAAATGTAACGTAGATGTTTCTAGGAATCAAAAAAGCAAAGAAAAAGCATTTTTTTTCCCCTCTGATCTAAGAAATGAACTTACCCCTGGATTTTTTCTCTCTCTGAGTACAGAAGCCAGGGTCAGTTACTGGGATGTTTAAACTTTTAGGCAGGTACCACTAAGTGAAATTCAGCTCAACTTGTGGAAGTGATGAACTGAGCTCTCAAAACATCTTAAGGGGGTGGGAAAATGAGATCCCGGTCTTGTTTTCATCACTGTACCAGGACTTTCATATCCCTGGGCAGGAACTTTCCCACTCTTCTGACTCGATGATCCTTATGGGTCCCTTCCAGCTCAGAATATCCTGTGATCCTGATCCTGTGAGTACGTTACTTAGCCACCATAAATCCCTCTTCTACTCTTACTTGGCCAGGACTCACAGGTGAGGATGATACTGGTTTGCACTTAGGGCTGCAATTATTTAGTCCATAAGCAATGTAAGATTTAAGGGTTTTAATGGTATGGCTTGTCCTTCTGTCCTGACACTGGCATCCCTTTGCCCGTATTTGACAATGTTTGGTAAAGAACAGCAGAAAAACCCCACAGGGATTACACAAATCTTAACCAAGGATGCATTCTTTCATAAGGTGTAGCTGTTAAAATGAAAGAAGGTTTAATGTTAATAAACCGTGATTCTAAAAAATAATAATTTATTAGATTTGGGCACAAAATTGTGAGATAACAGAAGCCAGCATTCAACTAAATCCAAAGATTTTGTCCCAAAATATAGATTCTGTCAACATGAATCTGATACCAGTATGGAAGTAAAAAATAATTCTTTGAGAAGAAAAATAGGTATATTATTGAAATTAGAGAGCAAAAGAGACATGCACTGAGAATCAGTGCTTAGTAAAAGAAAACTTCTTAGTTGGTCTTCCAGCATGCAGCTTCTATTAAGTGTGTGTTGTCTCTATTTTCCATATGGGCTTTAAATCAAATTTCAGTTTGTTACTGATACACCCTGCAGGAACAGATACTCCCTACAGAGTAATGACCCTCCCGCCCCGCCCCAGCACTTACACTGGCATAATTTTCACCAGCGAATTGAGCACAGTGGTACTAAAAGGTCTCAGAGCTCTTCCTAAACTCCTTCCTGCTTATTTTCTCTGTACATCTTTTCCAAATTAGTACAATGAATTTGAGAACTTCAACAGCATCTTTCAGATCCACCCTGAAAAGAAGAGCTCATGGTTGTTTACTTCGGATTTATGCCGTCCTTGCCGTTCCCTCTCTCAGTTAAAAGACCCCAAGTCCACGCCCTGGGTCCAAGGGCAATCACCACAGTGCAACCTCTGTCCGTGCTAATGCTCTCCTAAGAGAGGGGCCACACCCAAACCGTGTGGTGGGGAGAGCTCCTGGCCTCTGCTGACTCCCAGGAGTTTACAGAGTCATAGAATGCTTTGGGTTGCAAGAGACCTTTAAAGGCCACTTAGTCTCTCTGCCCTGCAGTGAACAGGGACATTTTCCACCAGATCAGATTGCTCAGAACCCCATCCAACCTCATACTGAATGTTTCTAGGCAACCTGTGCCAGTGCCTCACCACCCTCAATGTAAAAAGCTTCCTCCATTTGTCTAATCTAAATCAACCCTCCTGTAGCTTAAAGCCATTTCCCCTTGTCCTGGCACTCCCAAAGTCCCTCTCCAGCTCTCCTGAAGCCCCTTTAGGCTCTGGAAGGGGCTCTAAGGTCTCCCCAGAGCCTTCTCTTCTCTAGGCTGGACACCCCCAGCTCTCCCAGCCTGGCTCCATAGGAGAGGTACTCCAGCCCTCTGAGTCTCTTCATGGTCTCCTCTGGACCTGCTCCAACAGGTCCATGTTTTCCTGTGTTGAGGGCCCTAGAGCTGGACATTGTTTGGGACAATTTGACCTGGCTCAGGTCAAAGTGTGATCACTCAAAAGCTGCTCATGATACTCCAGCAGGAAGGAATATTTTTGGTCACTGTCCAGTTTAATAATATATCCCAAATCCACCTTATTTCTGTGATTGAAAAAGAGTGAACTCCCAGAGCACAATTCCTTGTACCTCAAGGAGCAGTTTGGAGTGTTCAGGGGTCTTGTGCAAATACAAATTAACTGTGTCTCAACAAAGACAAAATTAAACAGAAGAAATAAAAAAAACACGTAAAAAACTATATATTCCACCTACACCTTAATGCAGTCTACTCCATTTTGCTCAGGGCCCATTGCATTGCTGTGAGCTTTGAACAGATTTCCCACTAAGACAAAAATACTGGTGAGTAGCACCAAAAAAATGACATCCACAATGAACTTCCTAGAATAAGAATAGGTATCTGTAGTTTTTAAATATCTAATGCAATTCATAGGACAATAGACTTTAAATCATAGAATTACAGAATCACAGCATAGTTTGTGTTGGAAGGGACCTTAAAGTTCATCTATTCCAACCCCCCTGCAAAAGAACCAGAAAGTAGGGATTTAACTTCGTTTTTCACCATTTTGCTGGCTTCAAGCCTGTTTTAAGGTAGTCTATTCTTGTAGGGAAGTTATTTTCCCTTCACTGTTTATTCAAACTTTCAATGTGCTATGAAAGCATTATGGTAGCTAGTGCAACTGAATTATTGCCATATAACACGTGAGTGTTGGAAATATATCCCTAAACTAGCAGCCAGAGTGACAGATGAATGGTGTTTCTCCTAATCCTATGGGAACAGAAGTGAAACAGAGCACTCACAGCGTGATGCTCTACGCATTCCTTTGTGTGTCAGTCCAGACTTCTGATGGGAAGACTTTTACTTGGGGAAGGGGAGGATTAAAGCTATAAAACAAATGATAAAAAATGGGTATTTACAGAATGAGAGAGAAGTCAGCTTTGCAATGATGTTGACTAATGTTTTTAAATAGCTACACTTGATTTAATGACATGACATGGAGAATTTGATAGCAGTTCTCACAGAAAAAAAATAGCAGAACTGAAGTTACTATTCACAAAATCACAGCCAAACCTGCAATTGGTTAAACTGTGGACAGGAACCTGAGAGGTTCAGAGGAGGAACATAAGGACACAAGCACCCAAAACTGCATCTCTACTCACACTGCAAAGTAAGGGAATATTCAAAGATCTTAAATGAACAGGGGCCTTTTTGCCACACCAATTCAGCCATACTCCACAAGAATACCACCTCTCCCCTCTAAATTATTTTTAAGAGACAAAGGAAAGCCAAATCGCCACCCTCTTGCAAGGTGTCAGTTATTGTGGATTCTGTCATACAACAGGCAAAGGAAGGGCTCTGGCTATTCCACAGCCCAACCTGTGCAATAAAAAAGGAGTGTGGATAGACTGCCATTACATGTGTTATTCTCAAGAGGCTGGCACACATTACGAAGGCCAGTTCTATGATCCATCTCTCCTTCACAGGCACAGTTCAGTTACATCCAGGAATGAGAATCACTTTTTCCATCTATAAATGCTCTTACTCTGAGCAGCAGCATTTCACTGGGGCTTTACTGCTGGCTCAGGAGAGTAGGATAGTAACAGTTATGAAGTGAGACAGAGGTGCTACTCCAGTTTTTATTGTGTTTTGATTTTGCCAATACAGTTGGCTGGTTTGCCACTACTTAATGCTATTATTGCAGTTTTTATAAAAAGTTATCTTATCACAATGTATTGATATAATAATGTGTTATGAAAAAGTAGTGTGAAATTTGTTATTAATTTCTGCCATGTATTTTAAGAGTATTCCACCCTGGACCAATGTCCCTTTGCACATTGCTGGTCTTACTGTTCCAGAGACAGTCCCTTTGCTTCAAATTAAAACCATGGGATACCTCAGTAAATTCTGTAGACAATCCTAGATGAGTGTCCTTTCTTTTTAATATGACAGTGCTAGTGGGTGTGTTTCAGTAAAAGAAGTGTAGAAGTGTTTGTTCTCCTTTGGTAATGTCCCAAAGTGGCTCAGAGCTTTCCTGACTCCTCCGTGGTGCAGATATGGAATGGACCCCACAGCACTGCAGGCAATCACATGAAGGCTTAGCTCTAATTTTATGAAATGCTTTAAAAGGAATGAGTATAAACAATATTTGCATTTTGTATCATAACTGAAACCATACTGCTAAACAATCATATCCTGTTTAGCCCATAATGACATCAGAAATATATGTTTATCATCTACTCCGGACAGCTTAGCATGATTTTGGCCCAAGGCAAAGTGGAACTGATATCATTTACCGTTGTCCAAACCAAGATAACCACACATTTCTGAGGTAATTGATACCTAAAAGGAATACTGCCTTTAGACTGCAGTTCATGATTTAAGTACGCTAATTCCTTAAAAAACCCTGTTAAAGTGTCTATTGGATTTCCTCCAGAATTTGGTGTGGATTAAACAATCTACTGAAGAAAGAAAATGTGATACAGGAGATTAGCCCATCCACTAACAACTCCTCCTTTAGGAATGGATCACATTTCCTACTATCTTTGATTCCTTTCCACCCACCTCAAAGTGACAACAAAATCCCAAACAAAACAAAGCCAAAAATACGTTAAACATTTTGAGTAGCATGTTTCAAATAGTCTTTCATGTTTTGTCATTGGTTTTAGAGACTAATAAGAAAGCAAATAGGTAGTACCAACTTCACACCTGTATATAATTCATGAATGTATTCTAAAATAAGATCTTGATTTTCTTTTTTTTTAACATGGAAACAGATCAAGCGTTCACAAAATGTAATAAAGTCAAGCAATAGAGGGAAGAATTACTTTTTATATATAATACACACACACACACACACACTACAGTTCATAAATTACAGTCTAGTGATAAAAACCAAAACATATAGTCAGATGAAAGGCAAATATTTGATTACAGACACACATTCCTTGACAGACAAACATAGAATTAGATTCGCCATTGTCTACAACACACAACTTCATATTTTTATCAACTCATGTAGTTCTTTAGACCAGAAAAATACTATACTGGAAGAGCAGAAGAGGGTGAAAAGTCAAGCACATAATCCATTCATTCAGAAGAATGCTGTTATCTATTTCTGTGTGTACAAGTTCAAAGGATTTGCCTGCCTTTATGCAAAACATAACATTTTGCATAAATAAATAAGAGGCTAAAGAAAAGAAACTACCATTTTCCAAAATACAAACAGTGGTTGGGTACAACTGTTCAATGACACAAATTCTCAGCTGGGGGGAAATGGGACTTGTTCCTAACCAAATTCTTAGAGAGAAGTGGTTCTCCATTAGGTTTTGATTTCTTCCCATTGCAAGGCAGAAAGGAGCAGAAAGAAGACTGGGAATGCTGCAGTTCTGAAAAGAGGCTCCATTAAGAAGAAAGAAAGTAGAATTTTCACTAGCACAGGATAAAAATTCCATTATTTCTTAGAAATTTCCATGAAATCCTGAAAGTGAAATGAAGCCCTAATAGCCAAATATTAAATACAAAAATATTACCAAACACATGAGCCACCTAAGCATTGAAAGGAAACTCAAACCAAAGCCCCCATCTCCCAGCACTGAAAGTGTATGGAAATCACTCTACACATATCAAATTTCCAACAGTCATGTCCACTTTGTTGACGTCTGAAAATGGATGGAAATTGGCTAAAATACTTCTCTGGAATTGTGAGTGTGCTCCCAGTACAATTTTGCCCTTGACATCCCCTTGCCTACAGAAAACACGAGGAAGAATGGAGCAATTGAGCACGAAGAAGGGTGAAGGGCTGTGCTCCGCATTCACTGTGGTCCAGATTACTAAAAACCCAGGGTAGTCCTGCCTATCCATAGAAAATTTAGCCAAAAACACAGACATCCATGCTAACACAGCTACACTGCTTCTTGATCCCAGCTAGCTTTATGGGAGTCATGTAGCACTGCATGCTGTAATGTTGACAGAGTTTTTCAAAACTACATAGACCAGAAAGTAGGACTCGAAGGATGGAGAGAAGAGTTTATACTCAAACATGTTTGCACAGAACATTTTAATTTCATCTGTAAGCTGTGTTACGTGAAAAGAGTCCTCAAATGCTATTGAAACAATTTGCTAAGGAGATAAATAATGAAAAAGGAAAATACTGTTGTGAAAAATGTGCATGGAATGTCTATAAGTAGAACTTGCTTTCTACAGGAAGGAAATAGAAATACATGGCAGACAGAAAGATCCTTAACTCCCCTTCTGTAATCTTCCTTCTCAGCATGCGTGCTTAGATATCAAGAAACATTTGAAGGAATAGGAACAATATGGAAATAGGATTTCTTTAGACCATCTGGGCAAAAGAAAAAACATGTAACAATGATTCAATTTGCAGCATGAAAAAGGCATCAGACCAGCATGATGTACGAAATGTTTCACAGTTTTCTCTGCGGGGTATCAGTACAAGGAAAGAATTACCTCCATCCGCTCCTGCTTGACATCATCAATCTCATCATCTTCAAACATGGCCAAGAGCTCTCCTGTCTGGTCAATGGAGTTGAGAAAGTCTTGGGCCAGCTTCTGCCGCTTGTTGGTGTTATTGCTGTTGAATTTGTCTTCACAAAGACAAGCAAAGAACAACAAACTTACCCTTTTTGGCTTCTTGAAAAATCAACTGATGTCCCTCTGAGTGACACATTTTAATACCAGCACTGAGCACAAAAGGCCTGTTCTCATTGTGCCCTTCACACAAGCTGTGCTACCTGAACAAGGTGGTGTCACTGCTCTGCTGCAGTAAGAGCAAAACATCATCTTTAGTATTTTTTAGTATAACCAAGTAGTTTTTCATAATCTAGAGAAAACTAATCTGCTGCCCATACATCATTACTTCTCACCAAATAATCCACAGTGGACACGGCTGTAGGAGAAACAACCCCTCTTTGGTAGAAAGAACTTTAGTCACAGAGCAGAATATATTGAGGAAATGTTCTTCTCTGAACACATGCAGAACATCCTCATTACCTACAGCCTCAAGCCAACCCTAACACGAGCATTAAGATGCAGTTCCAGAGGTGATGGACCACTGCTCTACAGTAAAACCTGGAGAATGCTGGCGAGATGACCTCTGTTGTTTTAAACAGCAGACCAGCTATAAAGACATTAAATTCACAAAAGAAAATTAATGGCTTTAACTACCAAAGCCCGCTAGAAAAGACATTCTTTAATTCCAGGATAAACTCTGTTTAGAAAGCATTTCATAAGCATCTAAAAGGCTTAGGGAAATTGTTTATTTGCTTTAAGTAGTGACACAAGCTAAAGTAATAAAACCTCAAAGCTGCCACGTAAGAAGCTGTACTGCCAGATTGCTTGCACACATGAAACAAGAAAATAAAATGCCACAGGCAAATTAAATCTCAAATGAGCTGACAAAAACTTATCCACAGCTTGATGAAGTCAAAGCAAGAAGCACAGTGTTTACCTAGCATCAATGTGGATGCTCAGAGGAACCAAACACAAAGAATTCATTGTATGGGAAAAAAATAATAAAAGGCTCTGAGAAAGCAAGTAAGTTAAATACAGAAAATTGTGTATGGACATTGCTAGATGTTATAACAGTATGGTAAGGTTTAGATTTGCTATGATAAGTTTTAACTCAACTTTTTTACAATGGAAATGTTAGTTCTAATATCAATATAAATCAACAAAACTTTATACCAGGAAATTATATGGCATAAATTAATATATTTTTAATTCAAAGAGCTTTTCCTTTAAATGCATTGGTTATAAAATCTGTGACTTCCTCATGATATGCAGAAACAAAAGTTTTTCCCATTATTTAAACTGCAGATTCAAAGTATAAAATGTTAAACCACACTGAAAAAAAACCACCCACGTCATATATTAGTGTTCAGTGACTTCAGATTACAAGGGGTTTTTTTCAAAAACATGTCAAACCCTTTTGATAATAATTTAACAAGTGTCCATTCAATTGCAGGTGGTGCATTTAAAATACAGATGCTGAAATCAATTAGCCCTTTAATCAGCACCAGTTTCTTACTTCAACAGAGCTCTGACATTAAAGTCTTACTGTTCATCTGGATGGTAGATGCAAATGCTTACACATTTCAAATTGAAAAGCAGAGATTTTCAATAAAATTTCTCTAAAGAGATTATTTTTGTGTCTCTAACTATCAAGCAAGACATTAATACTTTGCATTGAGCTGTTCAGCGCTTTTACAAGACATCAAGCCTCTCCCAAATTAAGTAATTTCTTTTTTTCTACCTTCGAGGAGGTCATCTTCTTCTATTCCTTTGACAATTTTAGATTTGTAGTCTCGAAAAAACATGTATTTAAGTAGCCTTCGAAGCTTCTTCTATGAGAAAAAAATAGATTTATATTTATGACTATAACATAGTTGTTTCTTATTTAATAAACTTTGTAACACACAAACATACAAATGTAACACATTACTCAGTAAATATAACTTTTAAAATATTTGTCATTTTAAATTCTGCAGAAAATTCATACACAGAAAGTACCTCAGGACAGTAGCAAATCCATATTAAATATTATTTATTTGAGCTCCTTGGTACTTTGCTGTGAGACAGAAATGAGTTTGACTTTCAGAAAGGAGAAATTCATCAGTCAGGCTTCTTTAGGGCACTCCAAGATGTTTGCTTAGTTTGGGAACTCTAGGCTAGAAATGCACATTTCCATGAACTTTGACTCTGTATTAACCATTGTTTTCAGTACAGCCTCATGGCTTATATCAGATAAAGAAACTGCAATTTATTTTCACATTTTAGTGGAGTCTAATTTTGAAATGGATTTGGTCATTAGGTTTCACCTGTCAAATGAGGAAAGGAAAACAAAGAGGAGAGAAAAGGGTGAGAGAAAGAGGGAAACTAAGGAAGAAAAGGAGATGAAGGAAGAATAAATAATGTAATTAAAAATAGTTGACAGTTTTCTAACAATTTTTAAATTTGAGGAGAGAAAATTATTTTTTTTCCCTTGTTGACTTGTTCTATTTACTATCCAGAGAAAGCAAGGCCATCTCTAAATCTGGAGATTTTAGTGGGATAAAACATAGGAAAAATATCATAAAATAAGATGAAGTAGATTTATAGACAGTCTAAATGACAAAACTATAATGGTCACTTTGTCAAATGTCACACTGACACCCTTCATAACCAGGGGGAAATTAGAACAATTGATTTTTAACTAAAGGGACATAAAGGATAGGGATCAATATTTATATCTTATTAAGAAATTGTTTTCAGCTCTAAGGTACATTATCCACCCTAGAGCTTTGTGGAAAAAAAAAAAAAAAATCAATTGATAACTGAAGCTACAGGAAAAAACCAATTCTTATTTCAGATATTACAGAATGATTATAACGCGCTCGATCAAATACAACTGCAGAGCAGCTACACTTTAAAATAAAGCTGTTCTTGATGATGAATTCCTTTACATAGGTTAAAAGAGCATTGAAGACATAATAAGCAGATGACTACATTAAATAAGAAACTTCTATCTAATTACGGTACCTTATCTTTGCGCATTAAGAACAGGAGATCTTCAGCAGAGATGACTCGAGCTCCTCTCATCTGAGAAACTTCAGCTGCTTGTTGCAACTAAAATAAATGAATAAATTAGGATGGCTTTTTCAGTGTTAAAAACTTTATTCACTGGGGTTTGTTTCAAATAAGTTCAGATAATATTTTGCATGGTCGTCCATAGCAAAATACAAGCTGTGCACTAAAACACAGGCTGGGACTCTCAAAGGTGTCACTCATTCGACTCCTGTTCGCCAAGAAGTGAATAACAATTTTATGAAAAGCCTGAAAGACCTTTGACAAATCTCAAGAAAAAGCTTTTTTATTTATATTTAAAATGATTGCTTTTAAAAAGTCCTACAGCCCCTTTTTTTTTCTTTTCTTCTCTTAGCACAGAAAATGAATATATAATTCTCTCAGGCAATGTAAAAATGCCAAATTCTTGCCATAGCACTTTATCTGCAACTGTGGAAGGGCGGCTGATCCCTCTCCCAGTTTTTTTAGAATAACAAATATTAATTTTAAACAGCTTACCTAAGTATTTTTTGAAAGAAACTCTACCCTTACTTGACTTAGCATTAGTACAAACCAGACTCACATGAAGAACTTTTTTTAGGCATGCTCTTATTCCATTTGGCAGAAAGAAAATGAATTGATAGGAAACACCGACTCTATTAATGAAGAAATTTCAAAACCTTATTGAGCAGAGCAGGCCATTCAGCTGTGACAGTGATAAAGATGGGGTTGAGCAAGGAATGACACAAAAAATGATAAGAGGTGGCCAAAGCAGTGTGAAGCAATGGACTGCCCTCACATCCATTGTGGCAGTGCCTCCAAAGGCCCCGAATGCCTCAAATTGTGCTGTGAAGAGCAAAAATCTCTTTGTAAGAGACTAAGTACACCAGCTGCCAGTAGGTGCAGGAAACTGGGGTATCTTATAAACAAATGGATCATAGAAAACCAGAACAGGGTTAGAAACCTGGTAAACTGGGTTATCTGCACAGCTGATGCTTATCAAAGTGCTGGGCTAAGGAGGTTCAACTCAAATGCACAAAAGGAGTCAATGGGATTTGGTCCTTTCACCTCACCAGACTTTCATTCTGGCATAAGATCATCATGGAATCATAGAATGGGCTGCAAGGAATTTTTACAGGTCATCCAGTCCAACCCCTGTAATGAGCAGGGACCTTCAACTAGACCAGGTTGCTTAGAGCCCCGTCCAGTCTGACCTTGAATTTTTCCAGGGATGGGGAATCCACCACCTCTGTGGACAAGCAGTTTCAGTGTAAAACATAATGCTGTATTGACTGAGCTAGAAAGCATGCTTCACAGCAAGAATGCACTTTATCCTCTAAGTTGAAAACCATCATCCAAAAAGCAAGATTTAATTGTAAGATTTTTTGCCCTTAGCCTTGTCAACCCTCTGATGGAAAACTGACAGTGAGCACAGCACAAAAGTCATCAAAAGAGGAGATACCTTCAAAAATTCTTGACACTAAAATTCATACACACCTGTAACATGATCAATAAACAGCAATTTAATTTATGTTCAAATAGCTCTATATTCTTCTTTAGAAATGCATTAATGCACCTGAAAATAATTTAAAGAAATCCTATCCTTCATACTCACACTAGCAATGGTTTCACTCAGTATCACTGGCTGAATAAGTATATTATTAATCTGAGCTCCCATGCTGCTATGACTTGAAATAGGCCTATTCAGAAGTTAAAAAGATCAACAAAAACAGTAGCTGTTTCTAATATCCAAAGAAGGGGAAAGGTGGGGGGGGAATTTTCATTTTGGCAAGTGTTCAGTGGGCAACAGATTCAGTCCATAAATCATAATACTGGACTGCATTAATTTTTTTCCACACTAATCACATGCACACAAAATGTTAACTGTATCTCATATGCACAACACAAAACATACTGCGTGAAGAGGTTCAGATTTTCCCCTTGGAACCTTGCAGTCACCGAGACCAGTGAGATTTCAGGAATTCAGAAGTCACAGTAACATAATCTCACTTGAAAAATGTAAGAATGTGAAAAACGATAGCTCTATTTTTTGGCATAAGCAAAACTGTTTCTTATTCTGATTAGTTTGAGGGCATGCAAGCTACTTATGTTTCTAACATAAAATATAAAGAGTTGGATAAAAACAAAAAAATTTACTAGGAACGAGCCAGTATTCATCTCTGGTGTAAATCTATTGCAGCTAATGGATTTATGCCAAGGCTGACTTTGGCCCCACTGAGCTTAAAAGTGTTAGAAAACCTGACCTTAGCACGGTGATAACACAACACAGCTTTCCCAAATATCATGTAAAACAATGGCAGAAATATCCAAAGGGAAAGCATGCTCTAGTTCCTGAACATGCATAGGGACAATCTCTCGGCCCCTTCCAATCCAGTCCAAACCATTCCATGACTCTCTAAGACGTAAAGTTCAGGTATGTTAATTTCTGTGTGTAGCTGAAATGCCTTATTTTTCCAAGCGATAAACACGTGACAATGACATTTATAGCAAAGATTGTGTGTGAGCTGCTTGCAGGAGCCTTGCAATGAAGGAAGGGACAGTAAGCAGCAAACGCCAAATTCACGTCCCATTTGCATCTAAGTAAATCCTGAATAACACTGTTTACTTTCATGGAGTTAAACACAAGATCAAAATCTGGAATAATATTCTCAGTTTCTACCAAAACAATGAAAACTTTATTCTCGCATTGCCTTGACTTCTGCATCTATTTTATTTTAAGGAACGGACACACAGCATTTAATTTCTTTGGCTTAAAGAAAGCAAAGTACGAAAATAATTACTTCCTGTACAGTTATAAAATATGGATTATTTATCCAAACAGACCATAATGAGTTCTGCATTGGTACACGTATTTACCTGGGAAACTGGGATATGCTCAGGTAAATATGTATCCAAGCAATTAAATAAAAATTACGTCCCACACAGCCGAGGCTGGGGGGTAGATGTATTTATAGTTTAGCACACACATAATTGACTCATTCAAACCACAACGTGAGTGCTTTGCTATAATTAGTATTACAACAAACTGTCTTATTTGACTGTCCCAGAGTTGCCATTAATATGCAATAAGCCCCGATTCCTGAATTTCCAGAGCTGAAGGCCTTGTTGAGTCATTACGTGATGAAGGGGGATTTCAGGAAGCTGTGCCAAAGAAACGATCCATCTCCGAGCACCCGAGCATTTGTCATTCCAGAAAAGCCCTTCTCAGCTCCACAGCCCTGCAGCCAGGAGGTGCCTCACCCCTGGCTGCGGTGGGAGCACAGGGGGGTTTCACTCGGGGAGCAGCACTACCCATGACTCCAGATGATAGGTGGGATATAAATGCTGCAGGACGTGTTCATATATGAGGTTACTACATGGCAACGGAGCAGTTATGGCAAGAACTTCCCACCATCTCCCTTCTCCAAGCCTCAGTGCCAGTCACAGAATTTGGGGCTGCACCAGTTCCAACATACTCACTTGTCTTCTCCTAATTTTTTAGTTTCGATATTATTAAGTCCACGTTACAAAACATTTCGTTTGGGATGATATTGAAGAACAGCAAACAATCCAAATTACTCAGCTTTTTTAAGAAAAACAGGCTAAATTCCCTAATACCAGTAAACAATATTTGAGACCTCAGCGTCTGAATATATTTTTTATTACAGTAGAATTATGAACCCCTAAAAGTGAAGTTTAAATAACGGAAGTGTTGAAATGATTTTAACTATACGAGCACAAATAGCTCTGTTAATAATTACGAGTTTATGAAAAATAAGTATATTTTACAATTTTTCCCATTACAAAGAAGGTAGTATATACAGTAACTGTATTTTAAAGCCTAAGAAGAAATGGCTGGGGAATAATATTTTAAAATGTAATCACAGGTTTAATGACTTTATGAAGTTAACTTTCTTGGCAGGATGAACTGAAGTATGTTAACAGTCACCTTACGGCTATTTTCTTTTTGCAACTTCTGCAAATTATAGATTTGTTGAAAGGAGTATTCATTCTCCTGCGACAGAAGCACAGTTACTTCAATAGGACTGTCTGCGTTTTTTCTTTCTTCCATAATTATTTTTTCTTCCACTACCTCCAAAGTCAACAATCACCAATACTTCTACAAAACCGTCTTGATGGACAAACAGACAAAAAGCGGGAAAACAAACAGACTGTGTTGTGACATAATCCTTCCAGTTAAACTGCAGGATGGAGTTGGAATGGTGATGTTTGCATGCCTTAGAACTGCTGGGAGCCAAGAATAATGCTGCAGGAGCTATGATTTTGTTTTCATTATACACGAAAATTAGATCATAGTTTACCTGGGTGAATTTTTTTTCAGAGGCAGGAAGGTTGTTTTGTTATTAAATATGCATTAAAATGTTCTATTTTCTCACCTTTTCTAGGTAAAAACCACACAACTATAAAATTACCAAATAATATTCTGAATTAAGATAGAGTCCTGTAAATACATTCCAAACAGAGCATCCTGATACTTTTATGAAGGCAACTAAACAGAAGAGGTTTTCACTTCAACCTTTCCATGTAATATCTCGCAAGCTACTAATGGTGACACCTGAGCTTCTTGTTCTAACACACACAGACAGAAAACACTGAATTTGTTTCCATAAGGCAGCACGGGGATGTGCTTTATGCACTTAACACATCCTGGGGAGATCATTACATTATGGAGCCCATTAGAGCACTCTGACAGGTAATGATTCAGGATCACTGCAAAACGGTTAACCAGCAGGACTGAACCATCACAAGCTGTCTAAACCAGAAAATGTCCATCCGCAGATTAAAAGACAATCAATTTTCTTCTTAGGTATTTGGTTTCAAATGTAAGTATTTTTTTACTGAAGACCATTTAATATAACACCAGGTGATTATACGTGACCTCAAGAAGACGAAGCTCTGTGTCACATTTTGAGGCTTTAGAGAATCATGCAATCATAGAATTGTTTAGGTTGGAAAATACCTCTAAGATCATCGAGTCCAACCACTCCTCCAGCACTGCAAGGCCACCACTAAACCATGTCCCCAAGTGTCACATCCACACATCTGTTAAATCCCTCCAGGGACGGTGACTCCACCACTTCCCTGTGCAGCCTGCTGCAATGTTTGACCACCCTTTCACTGAAGAAATTTTCCTAATACCCAATCTAAACCTACTCTGGCACAATTCGGGGCCATTTCCTCTTGTCCTATCGCTTGCTACCTGTGAGAAGAGACCAATCCCCATCTGGCTTCAACCCCCTTTCAGGGACCTGTAGAGACTGATAAGAGCTCTTATCTTATGCTTGACATACAATGAATCTCAGTCCATACAGATCATGAGAATAAGAAAACACGAGTTCATACCCTACAGCTCCTGGCATTTACTGAGAATTTGTTCTCAAGCACGTAATTTACTGTATTTGCCCCTTTATGAAAACCGTACTCTCAAGTCCCTGAGGCAAGATTGACTGCTTCACCTCACCTTCTCTTGATTTCCAGTTCAGGCAGCCCAGAGAGCTGGATCTGGATACAGATCTGGAGTCTGCAGCCAGTTCCTCAGAGCCAGAGAAGAATTACCCCAAAAACATCTTCGCCAATAAGCAGGTTACGGCAAGGACTCCCTCCCTCCAAAGGCATAAAGAACACATATACAGACCCAATACTCAGTGGTTTCAACATCAGGGGCGACAAGCAGATGATATAAAATTAAGAACACAGATTGTTCCAGCCATGGGAGAAAACAGCCCTTCCTTCAGCTGCCTTCAGACTGAAATTGAGTGAAAGCCAGTCCCAGGAGCTCCGAACAACAGCCCCACACCTCAGCCTGCACGGTTTTTACCACACCACTGCTATCCAAGAGCCCTAGAGATCACTGTGATTAATATATTTTCTTAATATTCCCATCTGTTAAATTGAACATTTAATACAAATTTAGACATCAGCATCTCTCTTCATTTGACTCACACCTCACATACTTCTCGTGATCATAGAAAAGGTCAGAGAGTTTTCCTTGGTTTGTTCTTTATGTTTTTTAGCAACATATTCAGTACAATCAGAGTAGAAAAAATGCAACAAGAGAAGGTACATACTCATAGGGAGCAAAAACAGCAAAGGCAAGATATTTCTAAAAATACCAAAGAAAAAGAAGAAAAAAACCCAGAAATATGTACAGAGCCCTTAGAAAACTACATGGAGCCTGTGTCACATTACACATGTCCTGTGTAACGGAATGGGCCAACAGGAAAATGCACCACATTCCTGGGCTCTGTTACTTTTTGCATCTCTTGGAGATGGAATTATTCCTTTAAAATTATATTAAATAGATTACTAAGAAAAGAAGTAATTCCAAGTACATAGTGAAATTAATACCTCTATTTCACAAAAGATGAGCTTGAATCAAAGTATTTTTTTAAAAAAATCTCTTCTTTATAAATAATTTAAGCTTAACTTCTTAAATTAGAGCTTGTTTTTCCATTTTCTGTCACACAGGGAAAAGAATTTAATGCATTTATGAACAATAACTACATTTCAACTTTAGCTTCAGGCATGACTTTTTCCTATTTTTCCTTCTTTCAATTCAAGTTCCAAAATCAACATTTTGGACCAACATTTTATAGCTGTAATTCTTCTACTCTCCAGGAAACAAAAGAAACCCTATTGCACACCTGACATTTATAGCAGGTAACACTGACCAAACTAAGTGAATTTATACCAACAACATTAAAACCATAAAGTCTCTAGGTACAGGAAAGTATTCAGACTCACTGAACTCAGTTTTAATGTGGTCAAATTATTCACTGGCTACATAGGTGTTAATTCAAGATTTGGTGTGTCACTGGGGAAGGCCACTGCTGATGTTCTCTCCCACTGCTGGTGGTAACAGCAGGCAAGAAAACAAACTTGGAAACTTCTACTGCACCTATTATTATTACAAGGGAGGAGAAATAAGCTTGGAGAATATCATTCAGGTGGAAATGATGGAGTAGTGTTCTTCAGAACGAGCAAGAGACTGTGAAAAAAGCTTTGTGAAGTGTGAACTTTATAGATATGAAAGATTAATTAGCCAACCTGAAACCAAAAAATTCTCACAGCCAAAAGCCCTCCATCCTCTGCAAACAGATCTCCCCACTTCTGAAGATGAGTGTAGATGTCCTCTGTTATTGGCTGTCCCTGGTCTAGGATTGTCAGGATATTCTAAATGCTGAGGTCAATGGTGCCGTTCCATTGTAAATCACTGGCATAAAATTTTCCTGTATCTAAACTACATATAAATGATGACGTTTTGCAGGAAATTATTGTAGAATCATTGAATAGTTGGAGCTGGAAGAGACCTTTAAATGTCATCTAGTCCAAATTAAAATAAAACTAACTAGATTTGGACTAAAACTTTCCCAAGGGGCTGCTTCATTTTCACAGCAGCATCACTACAGATATTCCAAGGAGAGAATCTCAACAATAACTACTATTTCCATGTAAGTTACATCTTTGAATGCCTTTATGCTACTAATGCTACTTTTAAAAAAATAAGAACATGCAAACTTTTTATGAATAAATGCATTCATATTTCCTTTAGTGAAGAATTTAGAAATTACTATTCTTAAGAAATGAAGATAATATTATTTTTGAATATTTAGTATACTAACTCAGATTTATTTCCTATCCATCAATTATTTCTATTTCTTTTCTTTCTCTAATCTCACTGTGGCATGCAAACCAGCAGAGGTTTACATTATCCCCCAGCTTCCTGTCCTTTGGTTTCAAATCCCAGAAGAAACCACCACTCAGGATTATTCTTACACAGCTTCCAAGGCTGCAAGCAGAAAAACTCCTGTTCTCTGTTGATTGAGAGACCATCTAATATAAACAGGTTCCTTTCTCCCATTGCTGTTGAGAGCACCATTTGTTTAAATCATGTATCCTTACACTGCTCACACAGGAAAATAATCATTGCCCTATATTAGTTTCACCAGAACACTAAATAAATACTCTTCCTTTCCATATGACAGCAAATTGGAATCAGGCGTCACTGTTTGACACAGGGAAAATAAGACATGTATTTACCCACTCCAAGCCCAGAGATAAAGTGCTTTTAGAGGAAGCCTCAGGGTAATGAAGTATTGCTATGAAGAGCTGGCAACCATTAGCACTCTGAATACAGGGGACCTTGACAGGTTGGAGAGATGGGCAGAGAAGAACTGACTGAAATTCTACAAAGGCAAATGCAGGAAGGAGGAAAAACCCCTGGAACTGGTACAGGCTGGGACTGACCTGCTGGAAAGCAGCTCTGCAGAGAAGGACCTGGGGGTTCTGGGGACAATAAACTCTCCATGAGCCATCGTGTGCCTTGTGGCCAAGGCCAATGGTGTCCTGGGGGCATCAGGAAGAGCATTGGCAGCAGGTCAGGGAGGGGATCCTGCCCCTCTGCCCAGCCCTGCTGAGGCACATCTGGAGTGCTGTGTCCTGTTCTGGGCTCCTCAAGACAAGAGAGACATGGAGCTCCTGGAGCAGGTCCAGGGCTGGGTGACAAAGATGATGGAGGGACTGGAGCATCTCCCTGGCCAGGAAAGGCTGAGGGAGCTGGGGCTGTTCAGCCTCGAGAGGAGCCCCAGCTGAGAGGGGCCCTCAGCCCTGGGTGTCCCTGTGTGCAGGGAGGGCTCAGAGCAGGGCCCAGGCTCTGCTCCGTGGTGCAATGAAGGATAAAAACATACTTCAAAAAATCAAATCTCAGAACATAAGCAAGACACTGCTTTGAAGATTTAGAGTTGGAGATAGAAGGAAGAAAAAAAGGATTCAGGTTCAAATAAAAATACAAACATCAAAAATACAAAATACAAAAATACCAACATCTTCTCTTAGTTCTAGAAATTTTCATAGCCCTGGAGAGATGTGCCATCATGTTCATGCTAGGAAATACCATGGTAATGATGGAAAAACCATGGTAATTTGTATGTAAAAGATTTTACCCGAAACGATTCACACTGGACTTTCTTCACACTGTTTTATTCTCATCTGCTCAAGTGCACACGTCAGCCAAGTGGGAGCTTCTCAGTCTGGATGGGGACTACAAGTAAATGCTGTAGGATCTCCCAGATTAAACAGTGAAACACATAAGAGATGTAGAGGACTATGGGTTTAAATGGTTTTAGATGCCAGAGAGAGCACACAGGTGTCTCGGCTTCAGGTACATTATATAGCCTGCAGAATTTTGGCACTCAGGTGTCACCTTGCAAGATGCATCCAAATCATCAGTAGAAAAAAAAATCAAAATCATTTAGTTTTTAATACTTTTTCAACCACAAGATATGCAGTGTACATTATGACACTGGAGAAAGGCTCATCCTGTCCTGTAATCTTTAATATCTACGAGGACAAGTTATAATCAGAAGGCACCACAGTATAGGCAGTTCTATGGATTTTTTTCTCTTGTATCAAGAAATGTCTTTCCAGGACATTTCAAAATGGTTCCAAAATCCTAAATCTGTAACTACTTTCTTCCAAGAATCTTCTCATCCAACATAAAGGAAAAAATAGAGTGAAAACAATAGTCCCAGTCCAAGGCATACCCGTTTTCATGTAAAAATGAGGAAAGGAAGTCCACATTTTTCTAAGTATGTGTTGCTTTGCTGTATTTTCTTACTTATTGGTATGAATTATAATTCTCAGAGCTTAAAAAAACACAAACTATGTAAATTGCACAGGTAATAGCATGAATGTGACAGATTTTGTCTTGGGAAAATCAAAGAAAGCAAAAAGGTGGGAGCTTTGCTCAGAGAGAGAAAAGAAAGCACCATGAAGGAGCATAAATGTAAAATCTGAACAACAGATATTTGTGTCTGAAAAAGGTCCTGATTTCCTAACTCCTATTTAATGTTCATTCTTTAATTAACATTCATTTCCCAAGGACATAAGTTTGAAAAGGCTGTTTCACATTACTTCTCTTCACATGAAGAGAAAGAATCACTTTCAAGCCATGAAAAGGCTGGGGAAAAAAAATAAACATGCCTTCTGAACATAATTTCCTCTTTATTGCTACTGCAAAGTTATGAAATGAAATCTATTATTTAATTACATTGGATCAAGCAACAGGAAGGGAAGGGAGTGTTTGAGTCACAACATCCCTGTAAGGATAAATTACTACACTTCCTCTTACTAAAAGACAGTTTTAATGAAAATGTGAAAATGGTTAAAATCAAACTACTAGGAGGTAGAAAGATCTTGCTAAGGTAAAAAACACATAAAATGTACTCTGAAAATCTGAACAGAAATAGTGATAACAATACAGGGGAAAAGTAGTAACATTTCTGCCAGAACATCAATAGTTTGAAAATTATTACATTTATTCAGATTCTGAAGATAGTTTAAAAACTATACAATAGCTTCTGGGCCTGCTTTGTTTAATGCTTTGCATTGGAGATATTCAGATAATCTATTATGAAAACTTCAAAATTTATCTCCTTTTACTGCCAAAACTTTACTAGCCATGTGGGATTTCCCTTAGCTGTGCTTCATAATGTTTACTAGATCCTTCAAATTGAATGCAACTGTTGGAATAGTTAAAGCATTTTATTTCTTAAGTATGTTCTTGACACAAAAATTTGAGATGGCTTTAAACTCTAACGAACAGATAGACTGAATTCTAACATCTTGGAATAGATCACCCGGCAACTGACGAAGAGCCCACAACCAGGATATGAATGTGCAAATGCTGTGATCTTCTATATAAATTCACTTTGACTTGGGTGGAGATGCTCTAAAATTACCTTTCGTGGATATACTATCTTCTCTCAACATTAGAATACACTAAAATATGAGGGCATTTCACAAATAATTCGAAAAACAATGGAGTTGTTGTTGTCTTTGAAGTTGTTCAGAAAAGCTCCTCCTAAGCCTTAGGGTGATATGGGAGACAGACATTTCTTTAAAAAAGTTAACCTGGAGGCAGCAGAGACTAATATCTTGGTTCAGAGACTGGATTGACTTCTCAAGAGTGCAGGATGGATGACACTGAAGGGATGAGTACAAAACATGACAGTTTTTAGGTAAAGATGCAGAGAGGTTTTGAGACAGATAAAGGAAACAAGACAGAAAAATCTATTTGCAAAAATTTTCTAGATCAAAGACTTTTATGGTGTCCTCCTAGTATTTGGTCTGTGGTCTACTTCCAAACTTCTAACAGTCTATGGAAGTGGTCATAAAAAAGCCCTTTTAGTCATGTGGAGTACTACAGAACACCATGACTCTTGTATTATTTAAAGAAGTTTAATCTGCAACGGAAAATTTAGGTTACTTGTTCTTACTGGGTACAAGTCACCTGGATTTCACCTGTTGAATGTAGGAAAGCATGAAAATAGACCATGAACCTCATCGAACACAGTGTGTACTTCTTATTCTTCTCTTGGGACTCAGGTTATTGGCCACTGTCAGACTTGAACTGGCTACAGAGCTATTTGGTCACATTCAGTGAATTTTTGAATATTTTACCTACCAATGCTTCATAATTTAAGCCTGCACATTCTCTAACTGGGTATGAACTGGAAAGGCTTTGTCAGACTGTCAGTCCTGTCAATCCAGACCACTACCAGCTGACTGAGCCAGGAGTCCGATAAAACAGAGAAATCAGATATTCATGTCAAGGGACAGGAGTACTTGGTATTTTGTAAAAAACTCTGGAAACTGGCAACAGGTCCAAGCAGAGAAGACAAATAATTTTCCCTGCCCTGAGGAGAGCTCTGCTTTGGGAATCCAACTGTACAATCTCGTAATTAAATGCAGCTCCACTGAAACCGCTCACGTGCTAAGTTATGAAGGCTGAGCGCAAAGCCAGGATATCCATTACTGATGTCAGAGGAGTCAGAAGATAATGCCAGTGATGCCAGTGGGGAGGAGGAAAATTGGTGTTTCCCGCCTTTATCTTGATCTCTTGGGAGGCACAAAGGAAAGTGCCAGCACTACAGGTCAAGAGGCACAGAAACATCACTGAAATCTCCAATAGAAGAGGAGGGTCTCAGGACAAAAAGGCAAAGATGGAAAGAAAAATCTTGATTCCGTGATTCTGTCTATGGTAAAGGCTGAGCCTTAGCACAACCACCAGGATTCTGATCGTTTAGCTCCTAAAAAAACCTGTAACACAGATTTCTACAGGAAGACATCTTTATGTTTCTGCATAAGTGCACAGTTTAAAGGGTGAGAAAAAAAGGATGTTCTCTAATTATTAGAGATATTCTCTGCAGTGTTTATGGAAATAGAGGGAAGGCTATAGAGGGGTAAAGTACAACAAACAAAAAAACCCTCAAAACAAAACAACACCAAAACACATGAAAAATAAATGGAAAAGTACCTTCATTCCTAAAAAAAATATGACAATTCCATTTCTCTCATGCATTTATAAGAAAGTGAACTCCAATATGTCACAAACTGCTAACTATGTTTACCAAAAAGAGTGAAAAGAAGAGTGAGTGAAAACAATACAGGTGTCACAAAGATAGAAAGAAATTTCTATTCTCACATTAACAGAGTGGATGATGCTTCTCTAAAGGACATGAGGAAGGAGTGATCCAAAAGGAAATGTAGATTGTTGATCAAGAAGTAGCACAGAAAAGATGAAGGCTGGGTAAAATTTTAGAAGGAACATTGATTATTGAGGGGATTTAACACGTCAAGAAAGTAGGGGATAAGATTTTTAATAATCAGGACAAAATTGTCCATTCATACAGTTCACTTCCTTTTTGGGTTGCTGTCAAGGCTGGTTCCTTTACTGTGGAAAAGCTACGTTACCTCTGTGAATTTCACACACTCACATGACAGTGATATCTGTTCTACAACTGCTTTACAAACAGGCCAAAGGAGGCACAGAACACCACCCTGTACACGGGCAAAGACATTTGCCTTCGTTTACTTCCCTCCCCATCCAATGAGCAGCACTCCTTCACTGCTAATGATTCTCCTCTAAGGCAATAGGAAACAGCTGCAAAATAATGCAGACATATATGTATATAAACCCAAACCAACCAAACTTCTACTGAGCTTAAATTTAGAGTTTGTTGTATCTAAACTTGTATGCACTCCTAAGCAAAAACTATAAATATCTCCCAGAAGCTAAAGCTGTGAAATGCAGAGGTGATTTAGCAGACATGCAAACCATAAAAACTGTGCCCAATACATTTCTCTTCTAATTTAGAGTAAGTGGGCCAGTCTTATATCATATAGAATCATAATTCTCAGTGACATTTAAACCAAAAACTAACTAAACATTTAAACTAAAAACCTGCAAACCTCCATAAAGCTTTACAAACAGTATCAGTCATTTTAATATAAAGCTAAGAGACAGTAGCATAAACAATGTCAACACAGTAACTACTTTGCAGTTCAAAACCTGCACCTGGAATACTAGAAAAGTAAATTCTTATATTCATAACAAGTTACTTTTCAATCAGTGGCTTTTTGAGGAGGAATAGGATCTGTAGCACGCAAGAAAGCTACACCATTAGAAGTCAAGAAGTATAGGAATGAAGGACTGCCAAAAGTAAGGTTTAATTAAGTTTGCGAGTCAAATTAAGAAGCAAAGCAAAGGAGGCTTCAGACATAAACCAGTATGAAGAAAGATAATCTGTGCTGAATGAAATAGAGATGGAAAATCTAAACATGGTTCCAAAACAGGAGAATAATTTTCACTGAGCATTGAGAAGAACTGAGGTTTTGAGCATGGGAGCAAAGATTGCGCAACTCATGGAAGAGATATATTGGACAAAATTATTTCAACTGTACTGAATGGAAGTAAAACTCAAAGATTTTAATGCACTCCAGTCATCAGCACCGGATATCTCAGATGTGAATGAACTGTAAACATAACAATGTCTGCTGGCATTAATATTCAAATAAATCAGCTAAGTTTGGGGAAGCTAAAGGGATCAAATAATTATAGGCTGCTGCCTATGAATAATTGAAGAGCAATTAGAAAGATGACAGATCCAAATTCTTCTTGTTTGTGTCAAATGATTTAATGAGGGATGACAGCCACAAATTGCAACTTGGAAGGATCGAGGAGGATGTTAGGAAAACCTTTCTCATGGGAGGACAGAGCAGCTCTGCAACAGTTAAAGAGGAGAGGCTCTGAAAAAATTGTTTGGTGGAGTTGCCAAAGCATGAGCTAGACAAGGCCATGGCTGAGCAGATCTGGTAACGGTGATAGCCCTCGTTTGAGTGGGTTGGATCAGATATCTCCAGGGGCCTGACTGCATTTTGTATATTCTTGCAGAGTTTTTGAGTAGAGAAAATTATTTCTGTTCCTACAGGTTCCAGCACAACAGACACCCTCTCCTCCATTTGGAACAGGGTTCTCTATCTACTGCTACAACAAAATTAAAATTCTTATCAAAAATAGCATGTCAACAAAGTGAAAGTGCAGAAAGTCAGAGCCTGAGGGCTCTGCAAGAGACAAAGAACACAGGTGGAGATGAGAGCAACCTCATCATATCTTTGAATTGCTGCTACAATTGTCAATATCCCCAGTATCTATCAGAAGGGAAAGCCTGCAATGGCACTGTTAATAAGGAGCCAAAGAAAGGTCTGCTCCTTCACCCCAGCCATCCCACCGTGCACTGAACAAGAGGTAGGACAGGATGAAATTTTCTGACTCCTTCAGTAAGAACAAATAAATGCATAAAAATAACAGGCTTAGTCACAGCAAGTCATCGAGACTGAGAACGGCAGTTATGTGTAAAATGAGTTGAGCAAAGTTATTGGGGTTTCTTTTGATATAACTTGAATGAAAATCAGCTTCCATGATGGTGTAAGTATTCCCAGAGTAGATTCCTTAATTATTTGCAGCCTTGGCTCATTCAGATAAATAGGCTGTGCTAGTATGTGTTTGAGCTTCACTTAGAAAAAAAAAAGGTTATTTGTTACAGATGTGAGTATCTCTGTGCTGGGTACTCGCCATATGCTGCAACCAACAATAAAATGCAGAGTGGTTGAGCTCGTGCCTCACAGTTAACTTCAGAATTTCATCTAGTTAAGATTTGCCTTCTTAAAACCCTATAAGCTAAATCTTAAAGACCTAATGCAAGGTTTTACAGAATAGCTCCAGAACCAAGGCCTTTTTAATGGATTCATGTACACAATGATTTAGGGTCGACTTACTATTGTTAATAAACTTAAGGCTGTTGGAGTTTTTACATTCTCTTTAGATAGATTTCCCTTTATAACTTACAGATGCAATAAACTGCAATGCATCAGCTAATGAATGAAAGAGAAGATGTGTCTCATGAGATGGCAGCACCACAGAGAGTGTTTACCCTTTTCAGAGATGCTTGCAGTGAAACTGGTGGCAAAGACAATGGAACTAAGACAGAGGCCTCCACAGCAGAACAGATTTCAGGTTGTAAATAAACAGACAACACCACAAAAAGTATATATTGAAGTGCCCTTTCTAATAATCTGGGAGTACTTTATAAGGAATATTATCCCCGTTTTTCTGATTTAATACCTGATGAACAAAAATAAAAAATAAAAATCAATTCATCTATGGTCACTTTACATTTTACTGATTCTAGGTCAGCACTTCTCTATTTGACCCTGTCTTGAGTATGACGCAGTAGGGAATACTTATAACTTTTACCCACAACTTGTCAATGTCAGGGACAAACTGTATTTTTGATATCTCCTTCCAACATTGCAATCTAATCAGTACAATGGCAATCTGTGCAAATAATCCCATAAAGCACTCTGTGATGTCCACCTTTGGATGTCCTACGGTAAATTCAGTGATATCTAATGTATAATCAGTTGACGAGCAGTGAATGTTGTTAAATGACATGTAATGTCAGAAACTAGATATAAAAAGATAATTTGCTATGCTGATTTCCCATCTCACAATGCACAGAAAATGCACCTGGGTGATCCCCATTTCTTCAGCCTTCAGTCAGTTGTAGAAGTTTAGGCTTCCACAGTCAATGCAAACAAAATCACCAAGAGAATTCACATCCTGTGGCTCCAGGAAAGACATCATCCAGCATGATACTGGTCTAAGATGCACATCAGATTGCTTAATGAATTTGCATTTATTCTCTGGAAGACTTTATTAAACAAAGTCAAAAGGATCTTTTGATAGATTTGGCCAAACGTAAAGTTGAGTGCTGTAGTAGTAATGGGAAATTCTTTTTAAATACATTATATCCAGACATGGGATGAAATAGTCTCTAGTTTGAAGACCTAGCTTCATTTCAGTGGATTTGTATGCTTAAAAGACCGACAGACTTTTGTTAATAGCCTTTTATAATGAAAGGGTTTTTAACAAAGTAGAAATAATGTTGTATTCTATCACCTACAGACTAAAACAGTGCATCTGATCATATAAGTAATATTATCTTAGATGGAAAGTGACAAATTCCACACCTGAATATTAGTAAGTAGGTTCTACTAATAGTGTATTATCCATTGAGGGCACACTATGGCATTTCCGGCTGCAGCACAAATATGTGTACGTGAGTCCTAGAAAACAAATGTGTTCATTCTCAAAATTTCCCTTTATTCCTGCTTCCAGGCTGTGAATGCCAAGTATTAAAGTAAGTCTACAAATATTACTTTCATTTTTAGGCTTTATAGTTAGATCAAAAAGAGCTTCCTACAAATCAGCAAGAGCAAAACATTTGAACTCACTCTTACTGAGTACAAAGTGAATCTCCTTGGCCTCAGCAGAGCTAAAGACTGAAATTATTTCTTGTCCTGGCACTCCATTTTGTATTTATTTTCTGCCCCATTATTTTACAGAAGTGTTATTTCTGAAAAGTTATGCTTTAGGGCAAGTTCTCTTTTTGTAATAATGGCGTAGCCAGCAGTGTGCTGGAACACCTCCTTTATAACTACATGTTGTAATTTCAAGTGTGCCATTCTCACCACCCATCTGAACCAGAATAATAATGTGCCATACTTTAGTTCTCTGTCATGGAAAATAATCTAAACAGTGTTCACTTCCATGAGGGAATAGGGAATCACACTACTCTCCCTTCAAACTATTTTCATGTATCCTCTTTTCTTTCCTACCCGTGTTCCCACCTCCCACATAGGTGGCTGTCTCAGCAGTGAGCAAGATTAGGAAAAACTGAGTGGAGCACTTCCCTTCCACGACTGGGACCACAATTCAAACCTGATCTAAAGCACTAATTTACATCAGCACTGGATCTTTAGCTTCCATCTACCTCACAAAATGCCCCATCCACAGCTTGCTGCACGTGGACATCAGTGGCAGGCTGGGCTCAGGAGCAGATGAGCACAGCACAAACTACCAAGCCTAAGTCGCAGCTCTTGCTCTTCGGGTTCCTAACACAAAGTTTCCACAAAGCAGAAATGCTAATTTTCTAAAGTTCATCTGTGTTTTACAACGTTTTCAATATCGTTTAGTATTTCCTCCACACATCTCTTCCAGTAACACCAGTGCTGGCTAGTAAAACACGATCTCTATTCAATATAATTTCATCCTCCTGCTTTTTAGAGAAAAAACACAGCAATGTGTGACAGGATTTGTGACAGCTGAATTTGAATGTCCTATCAAGTTGGGGTTTTTTAACATTCTAAAACTCTTTACTTTTCAAAACATACTTCTAAGTTTTTAAAAGCAAATTTTACTACAAATTCCTTTCTCACTTACTATTGTTTATCTGCAATTAGCCTTTCTTTTGCCATGTTCTATGTCCCATTTCACTTAAGAAAAACATTCTGGTTTGAATACGTGAGAAAAATGTACTTGGTCATTTTCAAGTTAGCCAAGACAAAAATAAATTTCTTACTTCAAAAGGCATAAGCCTAGAGTATTTATGTACTCGAATAATGACTTTTGAAAAAAGTTAACCTTTAGTGAAAAATCATCATAAATATCTAATAAATGTTCCATGAAGTTAGAAATAAGCAAGATAGTTAATTAATCCAAGTTTAAAAGCGGTTTTCTACAATTTTACTTTTTCTTGTTCTCCTGTTTTTGTCAAGAGGTTAGAAAACAGTTGCAGAGTAAATGTTAGCTGTTGTTGAGCTGAAAGTACAATTTTGATCACAACACTAATATTCTCCTTGAACTTCAAAAGGTTCAAATCCTACTCTAAACATATAAAGGGGAACCTGTCCAGAGAAGTGGTGGAATCACCTCCCTGAAGTATCCACAAACAAGTGGATGTGGCACTGAGTGACACAGTTTAGTGATGGGTTAATGTCTGGACTCGATGATCTCAGAGGGCTCTTCCAACCTTAATGATTCTGTGACCCTAAAAATCAGCATGGTTTAGGTATGGCACAAAAGGAAGACACAGTGAAAAAATGGGCAGAAGGTCTCGGGGAACATTAGGGCTTCAAGCAACTCTCAGATTAAGGGAGAAAAGATAAGGAGCTTGGTTTAGTTCTTCCTGAGTTTCAGTGGATAAAAAAGTACTTCTAGGGAAACATGCCAAAATGCAGTCCTGAGTAAACACAGACGAGTCGAGAGCGGAGAGAGAAATATTCAAAACACCAGTGCTAAGATGATACTGAATCCTTGAAAGCAGATGAGGCTTGAAAACCCACTGATGAAAAGGAAACAGGGTAAGAACAGAAATTTGTGGGATGCCCAAACAAAGTAAGAAAATTCTGTTGAAAGATACATTGAATTACATAGTGGAGGGAGAGGAAGATTAGAAGAATATGGCGTTTCTCCTTAGGTTGAAAAAAACCCCTTCACTTTAAAGTAAGATTTTAAAATGATGTAACCACTGCAAGAACAATCACTCCACAGTTAGAGGACTGGAGATCAAAAGAGCCTCAAAAATAGTTCTTTGCTCCAAATGCAAGAAGAGCTGTGTTTTCCATTTCTAATGCGTAGTATTTGTCCCAGACTTGATACATTCCATGGTCAGTTGTTCTTTCTCTTTAACAGTTCACGGGCTAAGAGTAAGCCCATTCATGAGAACGTGTATTTCTGATGGAAACCACCAACCCAGTCCCCTTCTTACAACGTTACACTTGTCAAAGAGTAGTACTGAATATAAAGTTCCACATTAACTTTATCTTCTGTTCAAGTAGTACAGAGGCAAACTGTTTTGCACCTGCAGCTTTTATAAGGCTGGAGTGGGATTTTAAAGGAACTGCTGAAGTGGTTGAACATTTTATGCGTGAGACCCAGCCTGTGCTCTACATACTTATATTTGCTTAACAAATCATTATCAGCCAAATTAAATTGAAGTGTGAAATATGGCACTCTGGAAAAATGATATATACCACTCTTGCCCACTGGTGGAAAGAATAAGGCAAGAAAATAGGAAAAGCTGTCACACCATTCATAGGATTTTGAGCGTTAAACGACCAGGCACAGAGATGCATAAATCACAGAGACACATAAATGAAAACGGGTTTTTTTAGAGATATAGCAGTATTTCCTCAGTAAAATAATGCTTAACTCTTTTAATCACACAGCTAGTGGGTTCAAGCACCTCTGTCTCCAATCCATTCCAGAGCGAACATTTTCCTAATGCTTTAGCATGACCAACTCTCTTCTCAATCATCTTTGTGGCCTCACCTCGAGTACTGTGCAGTTCTGGGTGCCACAATAAAAGAAGGACATAAAGCTATAAAAGAGCATCCAAAGGAGGGACATGGAGATGGTGGAGGGTCTGGAGGAGAAGCCTTACGAAGAGTTGACTTGGTTTGTTCATCTTGGAGAAGAGGAGACTGAGAGACCTCACTGGAGTCTTCAACATCCTCATGAGGGGAAGAAGATATGGTGACCAGCGACAGGACTCGAGGAAACAGCCAGAGCTGAGTCAGGGGAGGTTTGGTTGGATATCAGGAAAAGGTTCTTCACCTAGAGGGTGGTCAGGCACTGGAACAGGTTCTCCATATAAGTGATCACAGCACCAAGCCTGGCAGAGTTCAAGAAGTGTTTGGACAATGCTCTCAGGCACATGGTGGAATTGTTTCGGTTGTCCTGTGCTGGGCCAAGGAGCTGGACTCGACGATCCTTGTGGGTCCCTTCCAACTCAGGATATTCTTTGCTTCTAGGATCTTCAATTCAGAATTAGCTACAAAGAGAGATCTCTCCCTTGGGCATGTCAGTAAGAAGGAAAGTAAAGCCAAATGCAAGGCTTTGATGAATTTATAAAGAATGGGAGCACCACGGATAAGCACATGTATCACACCAGTGCCCGTTCACAGCTGGACTCATGCTGTTCTGGAAAACTGCAACAACCAAGAGCTTTGCCATGAGGACGCACAAATGCCACATGGAAGAAGAAAGGCCACGTAACGTAAGTTGAATGTGCTACCAATTTTCTGACCAAATGCATTTTGTTTTGAAAATATCCATTCTCCAAAACTATTTTAGAGGAAATACATATCAGAGATTGATACCAGCCATCACTACCGAATGCCAAAACCCAATTATGAAGCATGGGCAGTCTTCACACTCTCTCTTTGAAGGACTCATTGTTTCTAATTTTTTTATTCAGCAAATCTGGTACTCAGAAGTAAATGACACCCATAGATACACATCCCAAATCCCTCCATTTACCAGCATGGGTTGGGAAGTTCTCAAAATCTTCCTTGAGTTCTTAGAAATAACTGCCACCTTCAATTTTATTTTCTCAAGATCTTCACCACCTCTAGTTGCAGAGATGTGAATGATGAATCATTGAACTGACATCCCAAAATGGATCATCTGTCATCTGTTAAAATTACAGGCTCTGAAGGTAAGGATGTCTGCAGTTAAGCATAGGTCTGATTTCCTTTCTATGATCTTGATTCCTTTAAAACACTTGAGATAGAGTGCAGCAGAAATAGCTTAGCGCTTTACTAGTATTGTTTAAGTGAAAAAAAAAAATTGCTAAACATTAAAAACCTTTGTATTCATCTTTGAAGAATTATAAACATCCTTATTCTGCTGAATAAAATGCTGCACTCATAAAAAGGGTTTTGCGATACCTGAGAAAAATCAGCCACCACATGTGGTTGATTTGCCTTATGAAAAAATTGTATTTGCAAGTGCCAATGGATAATTGTTTGGAATTCAGAAGCAAAATCTACAAAGTTTCCATCTGCAGCAGCCAGAGGGTTGGAAGTCAAACAGAATTTTCCCTACAATTTCTTCTCCTAAAAGCTCTCCCTGGCAACTCTGTGTAGCACTGGGCATATAAAACGAAAAAGGAATGAGGTTTTTTTCTTATGTTCTCAATGCCTTCCCTTCTGCCCCCCAAGCAGCCACATGAGTGACAAGACTGGTGGGAGAAACCTGTTAGGTGTCTCCTCCTACATGGATGCTTACCAGTTATCTAGATCTTCTTAATGGTTTTAAAGACATAGAAACATTCCTCGCCAAAGACAGCAAAATGCAGCCCAGAGGCACTGGGTAACTCGTGCACTTACACCAGCAATAAATCACAAAACCCAGTGCAAACCTCAGGAAATTGGTTCTGTCTCCACACGAAAGAGACACAGCACCTTCCCATCAGCAGAGCAACAAAAATCAGAACTTCTCTTCTTGTGATTTGTCATCCTATCCCGAGTATCCTGAGGGATTATCAGAACAGGCAGTGGAAGGCCAAGGATGATTTGTTCAAGACTTCAGCTAATTAATGGAAGGAAAAAAGATGGTCAGTTGACAAGGGAAAAGAACCAGCTATTGTTCCGATGATGAAAGATGCACTTCAATAGGCAGGCGAGTTGCCTCCACCCTCCATTATAGCTCAAATAGTTTTGCTGGTGGTTCTTTTATAAGAATTCAATTGTTCCAAAGATATAGACCCTCCAACAAAAAATAAAGCAAAAAAATCCTACCTTAAGAATTTAAAATCTGAGAATTTTAATGCAGCATTTTGAGACAAAACCAAAGTCTTTTCATCAGCCAACACTCAGTCAAGCATCTTGAGAGATCAGACTGTCAATCAAACCAGAAATAATGAACAGGGATAATGGCAAAGAAGGTGAACATAATGGGGAATTTCAAGACAGAGGAAAAAAAAGAGAAAAAAAAACTTACAGTGGGGACAAAGCATGGCATATGTGTAATATCTTTCCTCTGTTGGGGCCTGCACAGATTTTGTTTTTAATTAAAAGAATTATTCATTTTAATTAGCAGTCACGATTTATAAGTGATGCTTTCTTTGAAAAACAGATGGAGTGATGACTTCAGACTATCCAGTTGGGTTTATCTGTGATATGGCTGCTATACAGTCCAGGAAGAAACAGATAAAAATGCCCTGTGAATAAAGAAATAAGGCAACCCCTCCACAGCTAAAGCATTATATGAAAGTCATGTACAGAAAAAAAGACATTAATATTTTAATATGATTTTCAGCCTGACAATAAGTACAGAAGTTTTCAAATCATCATGGACATAGCCCAGTCCAGTTCCAAAAGATCTGATAAACAGAATCTGAACTTAAATTAATTCAGTTTTAACAGGTTTGTAACCACGGCATCTTTAAAGAAGAAAAAAAAAAAAAAAAGCATCCACTGACCCATGCTGTTAAATTCAGGGTTCTAATCCAAAATCAATTGTGCCTCAGCCAGCTTTCTATCAGCTCAGTCTTTTTTTTGGCAAAGACTCAACTCAAAATGAAGGGAATGCATTGGGGTGATAATTTGCTGCATGAGCACCTATAGGGTTGTTAAAATAAAGGTGCTGTGCCATACGCAGGTGTTCCAACATTCTTAAACAGTTCCTCCAGTATCCCCAATGCATTGCAATTACAAATTAAGCAAACCCAGCAACAGCAATTCTTCATCTCAAATTTGGTTTGGAGCCCTGTCTGGCAAACAGCTCCGATTCCTGCTTTAAAGCACATCCCTCCAGTTCAAGCGGCGATGATGGACTGCAAGGAGCTGCATTAAGGTCTCAGACAAGTAAATTACTCTGGCTTCAAACTGTCAAGTAAACTTTGCAGCTTTGTACTTCACAGAGTACAGTTGGTGATAAAGACACAGGAGCCCCAGGCTGCTGGTTTTGGCCATAAAAACACCGACTGAAGTAATCACCCAGTACAGCATGTGATGGGGAATATCCTTCACACAGCAGAGACACACACTTGGTGAACTGATACAGTTCCAAACACTCTAAAAATTGCTTTTCATCACCTACCCCCAAAGTCCTTCCTTTGAAGCCTTCACAGGACAGGAATGTGAGACAATTTCGATCCTAAGATGCAATAACTATCTGATCACACCTTTGCCAACTGTATTCTTTAAAACTAAGTATCTGCTTACACTATGGTTAGCTCTTAAGTAATCTTCCAAAATTATGAGACCAGGTAAGCCAAACTGATGGAGGGATCTAGTGCTTAATCACAGAGTCACAGAACAGGACAGGCAGGACCTGGGGATGTGCAGCTGCAGCCTCCCTTCCTCTCAGGCTACGAGATCATTCAACTCCAAACTCCTCGTGCAACAGCACAGGCAAAAACATAAAGCTTTCAGTGAGCAGAAGAAATTATTACAAGACATTCTGTTTTAAGATACATTTAAAATAGAGCATTATTTGTTCTCAATCATTTAATGAGCCACATTATCAGTGCTGAAACATATATTCCCAAGAGGGATAGCGAGATAAACTGCAAATTTCACTACCATGGCACAACATGTCCTTTTATTTTTCGAAAGATAAAACACCTTATTGCCTTTTCAGCACACACATATGATACCAGACACCTCTCAGGATGGATAAGGGCACTAATTGATGAAATGGAAACTGTTCATGCTATGCTGTTCTAAAAAATGTTTTTGTGCTGATCCAGTCTCCTTGAACAAAAATAATTGCATATACATACCACAGTGTTTGTTCTACTTGCAGTTTTTATGAACTTGGGTAAAAACATCATAAAAGCAAGTACTCAAACTGGATGAAACTGCTTTGGGTAGAAGCCTGCGTGTTAAAGATGAGAACTGCCCTTGGCCATTCAGCCTGCGTGGTATTTATGAGCAACACTTCATTTTCACAATCTTAGAACACTTACAATAAACAATAATGATAATAGTTTTCAAAACACTTGCTGAATTTCAAAACATTTTCCAGAGAAAAATATTTGTCTCTCTCTGTTTCGATACGTGCCTTGGAGTCAGGCTGTCGCATGGAACTGTGGAAAGGTAAGAATTTTCTGCTTACGATACTGAACAGTAAATCTTGAGCATTACTCTTGGATCTTTAAATAATATTTACTATTGTTACACACATGGCTTTATAAGCTATTTTAGAAAGTAATTTAGAATATGAAGAAAGTATATAACCTTTTCAGCTCACCTCTGAAATTACAATTCCATTCTCACTCTAACTACATAAATAACACCTTTCTCTGTCAGTTCTGGGATGCACAAATCCTTCCTCTCCATAAAATTTACCAACCTAATAAATACTGACCTAGAATCAGCAATTTTGGTATTTACTAGGGACTCTAACCAAATTCATAAATCAACATCATACCTTAAGTGGGCAGTACTACAATCATTTTATATATTCTATATAACTATTTCACATAATATATTTATGGTCAGAAACATTACACATTTAGCTGGCATGTCTCTCCTTTAGCATTCAATAAATGCCACACTTTTACATAAGAAAATGTATTTCAATCTAATGTTTATATTTTGACTGCACCTAAAATGTGCTTATTGTAGCACACTGCATCAATAAATGAACAATTATTTCTCAGTGGCATGTAAAATACATAGTGATGTCAGCAGCATTAAATTCTAGTGCCAAGTAGGGAAACAGTTAAATGTCGTTTAACTATAAAATTAATATTATACTAATTTTAATAAAAGGAAAAGATTTACCTTATTATTTTTAGTTCAGACATGCAGTCATGTGCAAGGTAATTCAATACCCACTGTATAAAATCTGAACTATGGAAACGTTTTACAGATGTTTCTAATCAGCTCCCTTTGTTTAACATTAGAGCTAACCTCCAGAAGATACATACAAGCTGCACATCCTACAGGTAATGCTCTCCAGATGGGATGTTTTCCCTGAACATCGTGCTCACTAATGCAAGGAATAAGGAATAACATAAGGGATATGCTGTGAAGAAAAAGCACCTTGGCAAAGCATTTCTAATGTCATTTCGGATTCAGTGCCACGACACATCTTTTCCAGCTTGCCTGCAGTACTTCTCGTGGAAAACTCCCAAAACATACAGCATAAAAACGTCTTGGATTCGGACAGCTTTATGTTGACTGCTGGGCTCTAGCAAATACTAAATACAGTAGTGATAGCATCTTAATTCTTAACTTCTTCCTTTGGTTAAATTGTACAACTTCCCAGCTGTTGGGTCTCTAGAATATTACTGCAGTCCTATCCTATACTGAATTTTTTCTGGATACACCAATTTCATCAGGAAGACGCTCTTGCAATGAATGAAGCAAGCACATCTTTCTTGGCAACAAGGAATGAGCTTCCCTTGCCTGGATGCTGTTTGGCAGAGAGGAATAAAACATCCCAGCTCCTTAAATTCATTCTCCTCTCATGAGTAAATAGCAGCAGTGACTACAGAGGAGGAGGTCTCCAGCTGAGGAACCACAGTGAAGTGGTAATTTTTGTGTGTTACACCACTCGATCCATCTGCTGAACATCATCACCTCAATGCCTCATCCAGGTACTACTGACTTAGAAAGAGAAAAGCCCTGAAACTCCCAGAGAACTCCAGGGATACTTGCAGGAGTGCACCCTGTAGCCCTTTGCTCTGGTGACCTGAGCAAAAGAAGGAAACAAAATCTTCCTTTAGCCTTCCAGAGAGACAACTCCGGCAGCGACCATCAGTTGTCCAGTGTAAGGGCTTAGCCCACATCCATAAACATCTCAGGGGCTCTCAAGGGGAACATGGAGGGAATTGGGGCACCTATATGCAGATCCTCTCTTGTCAACCAGGACATAAAGTATCTAATTCCAAATATTTTTTCAACTGCCTATCCACCAAACACAGGTTGCAAGCATCAGCCCAGGCTTGCACAGCAAAAAAACAAAACAAAACAAAACAAAACAAAACAAAACAAAAAAATCAACAAAAAAGGACCATGGGAGCACAGGAAAATCCTCTGACACAAATATATTTTGAAAGAATGACCAAGGATATAAGAAACTACATTTTCCACCAGGCAACTAGACCTTCCCAGAAATGATCCTAGCATCACTGTAAGAGCAGCTATGTTCAGGGTGGCTGCAGAAAGACATGGATATCTACAATAAATATGCCATAGATCCTTTCCTTGAATGCATGAAGTTCTTGGTCTACAGTCAGCAAAACAGACACAAGATCCACAATCCAGCACTTCTGAGCTGACTCCTGCCTACCTTATCACATCCCTTGGCAGAGCCTCGCTAGGAGTTCCAGCACATCTAACTACTAAGCACTAATAAACACTAATTAAAGTGTTTCCTGCCTCTGAGAAGGGCAGCAACTCTTGCGTATGAACGCAGCCCTGTCTCTCATACTTGTATTACTGAAGCATTTGGAAAGTTTAATAAAAATTTGGATTTTAAATGGCTTGTGACAGGTTAAGATTAACATCCTCCTACTGCAATTGCTTAGAAGCAGGGAACTGGCAAGACACAGGCTATATTTCAACCAGACAGGCATGTTTCTACTGACAGTGACAGAAACATTTCCACAAAATAGCCTCCTGCTGTCTCCAGCACTAATGAAACGCACGGCATACAGCGGCGGAATGGCACTACATTTCCCTCAGAATATGAAATGTAAACTCTGCCTTAACCATCCTCCAGAAATCCACCAGACCTATAACTTCTGTATAACATTAAGTCTTTGTTAGATTAACTGCTGGAGGGCCTAACGGCTCATAAAACAAACCCCACCACCTCCAAAAAACACCCCCAAAATTATGAGATGAAGAACAACTTGAGACAGAAATCCAACCAGATATAATTCTTACCCATCTCTTGTGTGTAGGGGGTAAAAAGGGCTGCAGGAGCTGTAGTTGCAGGGAAGAGCAAAATAACTAATTAAATCTATGAACAAAGAATATTCCAATCCTGCTCCCCAAAACAGGTGTTTGTACATTTTCATGATTGGAAGAACACATATTATACACACAAAAGGGATATTGGCGAGGTGTAAACTTTTCAATTCCGTGATCCTGAACTGCTGATTCAAACACACATAGCCCTGCAAGACAGAGTCTGAAGCAGCTTTGACAGCTTAGTTACACTGGACCATAGTTATGCCAAACATCCCAACAAGAGCCTAGAGTCCTTTGATATCCTTAACTTGAAACTCTATTATCCTCAGAGATGGTAAATTATACAGGCAGTCCCTTTTTCACTTAATTCATTTTTCCTACATATTTATCCTTTTTTTTTTTTTTTTTTTTGTTATTTCTAGCATACAGCAATATGCTACTGACACCGCTGAGTTGTGGAATTGCACTGTTTGCCGTCATACAGTCAGAAAAAAAAAGGACATTGTCACACCAGGCTGAGAGACAGCAAACAACAAACACACAAACAAAACATGCAATGTGGGCAGGAATAGACTCAAAAATTCAACTGGTGTGGGCATTCTTGCAGATATATCAAAATAGATGGGAAGTTTAGCAACTGCAATTGGAATTTGGAAGAAGACAGTACTCATCTCTGAAATTAAACAAAGTGCCTTCTCTTCATAAGAATGTATAGGAGAGAATAAACTTTACAATACTGCCTGTCCTGTTCTGTGACTCTGTGATTAACAGGGAAGATTGACATAATTTTTTAAATGGATGTCACCAACCCACCAGGAGTTGGACCTTCATGACCCTCACGGGTCCTTTCCAACTCAGGACGTTCTAGGATTCTATGAAACAATATAGCAGAGAATTGTGACAAAAGATGCAAATGTGTAGCACTAATGCAACAAGTCCACTGACTTTAAAGTTTGTTGTTTTTTGGTTGGTTGGTTGGTTTTTCCTAAACAAAAAAAACATCTGTTGTTCCCTTCAGAATTAAATTCACAGAATCACAGAACGGTTTGAGTTAGAAGAGATTTCCGGAAAAAAAAAAATTCAATCTCTAGATCAGACTATAGATGGATATAGCTAATGTTGAATTTATTCACTTGGCTACATTTGGTGTTGTATTATAATAATGTAACAGAGCTAAACCCGCAAAACATTTAAAGTCACTTTTTGTAAATAATGAAGCTCACCACTAATATGAATTAATTACCATTAAAAATGAATAAACACAAAGCAGTCAAGCTTTTATGAGACCCTGCAGCTATAGCTGAAGCAATAGATTTATAAAAATTAAGCTGAATTTTTTAACTACAAATAATCACTATTAAGGATTATTTTGGATTAAATGCACATGTGAAATATATTAATACTTTAATCATGAGTGCTGGACACAACCTCAAAATTAGGTATTTTCTTTCTATTGGGAAAATCATGTCCCTTGAAATAAACAATTTTGCATGTAAGTACTGAGCAATATTTCAATGATCACATAGAAAAATAATAACATCAAAAAGATGTATTCAACAATCTTATTTTATGGCACTCACTCAGCATATGGGACACTCAGGTTCAACTTTACATTCTTCCAACAAGTAGAAACTTGAATATTGGTCATTCCTCTCCAGCGCCGTTGTCCTATACACAGGACTACCAGCTAGACAAGATTCCTCTTCATCTCAGTAGATTTTTACAATTTTAAAAAATAAGCTTTTAGTTTTGTTCTCATGAAAAAAATAAAGCAAACGTCGAAACCTCTAAATTTTTCAGGAAATGGAATTCTTGTTCTCCAGCCAGACACAGTAATTACAGAGACCTCTGAGCTGGACATGAACCCTGTAATGGATTGAGCAAGAGACTGAATTTTAGGCTTGCAGTACATCAGTTGAAAATCAGGCAGCATTTGAATCAAGCCTAACAAGAATATAATAGAAATGCCACCACCTTCTATTGTAACTGCTCCCATGCTCACAGATTTGAAGGAGTTTCAAATGTATGGATAAATACTGGAAAAGGCCCAAAATGAACACAAAGGAAATTCAAGTCCTAAAAGCTATGCTGGAGCAATCTGAAAGGTTTGCTTTAAACCTGTTAAAGGAAGGAAATTCACATTTAAGACTGAAAATCCTGGCTGGAACTCCAGCCTTCAAATACATACACTGCCTTGCAGAAACAAAAAGGGGTAGGCAAACCATACAAATCAAGACCACAGTGCCAGACTGGATTTCCAGTTTTAACTATGATTTGTGACATATTAGAGAACACTTTATTTCATTCTGTTTCCACAAAGTTGTAGCTCTCAGATGGACAGGCCAAGAACAGTCAAACTAGCTGAGGGTTTATTATAGCAGAAAAGTCGCCACCTTACTTGGGGTAGTGAATGGATTTCTTGCTATAGGTCCATAAAAAATACGAAAAAAAAATAGAAGAAAGAAAAAAAGGAAAATGAAAACAAAGGAAGCAATACTTTCAGAAGGCACAGCACTAGATTTAACAATAACTGCCCTTTCTAGTGTAAATCTCTTTGTTTTACCTCCCACAGCACTATCAATCATAGTATTCTGTGCAAGTATTTTAAAGCAACTGCTGGTAGTTTACATCAAACTTTGATTAGGCAGTTATCCATAATTCTTCCAGAAATGGGGCTTAATTCAACAAATAATTGTACATACACACATGCATACACACCCACATTGTGGGTACACAATTGTATATACACATATGCATACATGTATATATCTAAGAGTCTTCCTGAACAAAGGCCAAAATAAGTTTGAAATCAGAGATACGGCTCAGATGACCTCTTGAGGCTCCTTCCAGCATAGTTCTTCCACATAGTTCAGGATGGAAATTCCAGAGCAATCAGGGTAAAAAAATGTGTCATTAGCCAAAAGGAAATGCTCAATTTATAACTGGCATGCCACAAACTCAGTGTATGGAGAGGCCAAGGATCAGCCTGGGTAGTGGGGACATGGAACAGGCAAAGTCCTAATACAGGTGTCAGAGCCATTACACAATTTTAAGGACGTCATTGAGCTCATTTTTCACCTGTGAGCAGAAATGACAGTGAAATTCAGAACCAATGTGAGGATTAACCAGCTATTATTGCAAAGAGCTTTGAAGAAAACAGGTGCTGAGTAAGAATGCTGCGTATTAGTGGGATGACTAATAAAAATGGTTAGTTACAAGGAGCAAGAATCTAAAGCAAGGGGAGCGCCACACAAATCCAAGACATCTGGGGAGGAGAATCGCTGTAATAAAATGAAAACAAACCAAACCCATGTTATTTGGCAATTCCACATGCAAATCACTTGAACTTTACACTTCTGGAGCTTATGTCATCATTGAGCCTCCACCTTCCACTCTGAGAAAGCTGTAGTTTTGAGAAGTAGTATTTTAAAGCATATATAAGGTGGCAATGGGACAGCTATTCAAGAAAAAAACTATCCTATTTAGTCAAGTCACTAACTGGGACACTGTTAAATTGTTTTACACCAGAAATGAATACACCTCCTCCAGCATTTATAAGAGGGTATGTAGAAAATCACAAATACTCCTTAAGATTTCAAGAACCTCTGGCACAGTTAGAGACTGCAAGCGTATTGTGTATTAAACAAAGAAACGGTCCACACTTTTAAAATATCATCCACAGCCCTCCATAAATCCCCAAACCCCTCCTATTAATGGTTACTGTGTGATTAATGTTTGTACTGGGCCATTTTAATTAGTGAAACAATTCAGAGTTCTACCTTAAAAAGCAGCTTTGTGAAACTGCAGTAGTTGCAGAATATTTCACTCCTGGGCTTGATAAAACACTAAACCAGAAACTGCTTTAAAATAACTGCCTGCCACAGCACTTTTAGCCAACTTTTGCACCTGGTGCCGAGAGAAAAAGCCAAGTGAACTTTCACTCACTTGTTGCACGTCAGCTTCAATGAGATGTCTTTCTTCTGTTGTGTTTGGGTTTCTAACTGGAAGAGACAAGTAAGCTAAACTAGCAGCCAATCAATCCCTAAATTCTAAGAATGCAATAAAATTTGATACCAATAAATCTTTTCTTTTAACAGCCAAAAAAGATTAACAAAGGTATTTGAAATTTTATCCTCCTCCGTACTTTCAATAGGACGATTACCTGACAATCCTGTTGAATCAAACAGCAAAATTAAGAGGCACAATTAAGCTTGTATACACAAGAAACAAGATATGCATTTATACATATCCCTAGTAGGTCCTCCATTATATATTAGCCTTGATGTATTTTTCTTCCTCTTACAATAAAAGTTATTACACCTTTGGACTGTCAAATAAAAATCCAATTGGCTGAGACACAGACCATCAATATAAAATAGCTTTGCACAGCCTCCCTCTTGCTACAACCAGCCAATTTTTTTCAGCTCTGTCATTAATTTGTTTCATAACTTGGGGAAAATCCACTTTGTCTTATTTGTACTTTCATTTCTCATCAGTAAAGTGATCCATTTTTTTCCTAAATTGGATTGATGGTGGCTCAACATAAGACAAAAATGGCAAACAATGTAAAAACACACTCAAGAATTAGAGATGATAAAAAATGCAGTTGCTGAATACTATGAGAATGGTTGTTAGTAACAATATCTGCTGAGTATATTGAAGTTGATATACTGGCATCAGGCTGTGTGTCACTACACAAGTGCTCATTATTGATCTATATATAAGATATATGCTTGCTGGGATGTGATGGTGCACAGATGCCAGCATTCACACCTCCACGTGTACGATACTCTCCACAGAAGAAGTATTTGTCACAAGACTTTCCGTTGTTACCATGAATTCTTTCCTAAAATGTAGAATCTGTCTCTCCCTTTCTTCCTCATCCTGTGCTCTCCTTCACAGAGACACCAACAGCCACATTCCACCTGTTCCATCATTACCCACTTAGTTTCTCTGGCCTCATCCGAGATTCAATTTGGAAGTAACACATCTGCTGACTCTCACACCATTTACTACTTCTCGATGACTTCTCTGTCATCAGCACTTAATGTCCTGTAAAGCTACTTCCCAAACTCATTCTCCAGACCAGACCTTCTGCAGGCTCCAATGCACCAGCCACAGCTTGTCTTTCAAACTTCTCTGCCTCTTATTTCAATTATTCCCATTCTCTTGCTACTGCACATTTTGAGAAAGTGTCATGGGAACCTCTTCCAAACTCCTTCCACGACAAGGTGGTTTTCATCTTCCTACATCCCACTTCTTTAAATGATGCTTTACTGAATCTCAGGCTCTGCGTTCCTTATTCACAACTTGGGTTCCACTTCAAGCTCCTTAATTCTCCTGCTACAAGAAAGAAATTAAGCATTTCCACAAAGCATTGTTCCTGAACACCTTCTCTTGTCATGAATCTCTGGCCTTTATCCCAACTCTGACCCACTTCAGTAGCTGCACCATATCCTGCCTACTTAGTTTTCAATTTTTCTTTGCTCTCTGGTACTTTCCCTCACTGTGTACAGATGTCCTCAGTTTATCCTCTCTTTCAAAGAAACTGTATCTCAATCCAGCCTGCCTCTCCAAATCTTTGCCCATTTGTTTCTTTCTCTTCATCTATTAAAAAACATAGACTATGCAGTTTTCAGCTAATGCACAGACTTCCCCTCTTCTAACTCTGTCTTGGATCAGCTCCAAGCTGACTTTCCATAAATCTCATCCTTTAAAACTGTTCATTTTTGGGACACTATGTGCCTCTTCCTAGCCAGAAACCCAGGCCCACAGTATGTCTTTATTTTCTCTGACTTTTCTTCTGCTTTTAACACTGTTAACATCTCCTTTTGCCATCAGAAAAATTCTTGGTTTTCTCCTTTCCACCTGCATTACTTCAAGACTTCCGCCTTAGCGGAGGAGTTCTCTCTCAAGCGGAAGCTCTGACTAAACATAGAAATCTATATCTGAGCTGGTCACTAAAGACATCATTTATAGTCACTAAACTAAAATCACCCTTCTGGGTCCAAATTCACCTCACCCTGAAAATAAATCACAGAAACAATAAATGCTTTGGGTTGGAGGGACCTTAAAGACATCCAGTTCCAACCCCCTGCCATGGGCAGGGACACCATCCACTGTCCCAGGTTGCTCCAAGCCCCATCCAACCTGGCCTTGAACACTTCCAGGGATGCGGCAGCCACAGCTTCTCTGGGAAACCTGTGCCAGGGCCTCCCCACTCTCACATTTAAATGCCTGAAAGAAGCCAAATAAATACTATCCTACAAGTAACATTTCTGTCTATTGTCACTGATTATTTCTCCAATAGGCAGACTCTGGTTCACAGGAATATCAACTATTGATAATCAATAATGTAGTGAGGTACCTCATATGCCCTGTGCACACACAGAGGTACAATGCCTTTACCCAAGATATAACAAAATGGGCAGTCTGGGCATGCAGTGATAGCACATGAGAGAACGGCTTTAAACATATAGAAGGTGGGTTTAGATTAGGAAATAAAATCTTTACTCTGAGATTGGTGAGGCACTGAAAAGGTGGCTTTTTGGTGCGTTTACCAGAAACGTCATAAAAACAAAAAAGGGAAGAATCCTCAAATTAAGGTGAAGTTTAAAATGCATTTTCTGTGCCTGAATAGCTTTCATTTTTCTATGGAAATCATCAGTAAAAAAAATCATTGATACTTTTGGATGCAGTCATACAAAATTCTTAACATATTACCTTAAACAATGGAAACTTCTTCTGCTAACATATAGCAAAATCACAGGTAAAGCAGAGAGTTCATTTTACTCTCAGTTGTCATCTTTGTCAGGAACTGGTTATAGCCCATACTTGCTTTGCTCCGTTTTTTGCAAGTCTGAGATAAAAGACTGTTTGTGCAAGTTTTTGTGTGTAAGTTATTTTCTGTCTACTCAAGGACTGTGCAGCCATCAACACTCCTATCAGGTAGAACTCGTGGCTTCAAGATAAAAGAACACAGAAATAAAAAGCATCGACATCTCCCACAATTAAATAAATACTGATCTAAGGGTTTCTGCTTTTATCGCTGTTTTTCTTGGCCAGTGACACTTACAGACACAAAAGGGTTGCATTTGCCAAAACTAAAGCACTTCAATTTTAAGAAAACAGATTTTGCAGCACTTTAAGAAGTAAAATAGCTTCTGCCAAGTTTTGCAGTAGTTGTTCACTATTTGTATTTCCAAAATAAAACTGTTTTGAATGATGGTAACACCTTTGCCTTCAGCTACTGTTTTCTTTAGCAGAAGAACAGAACTGGAAGATGTTGACAAACGTGGAGAACTTCAGTATCAACAGCTGTCTATTAATAACCAAGTGCAGTATTAGAAACTCAGGACCTCTGAACACTAGGTGTCAGTGTACGAAATGGAAAAATATCAAAAACCTGTTGTTTCCAATCAGGTGGATTCGCTAAGAAACCAGAAGCAGCTGTGACCACATTTCCTTGTAACTGCGTAACACTGTTAACAAGCCAATCTTCCTAAAAGAAGTTATTCTGAAACTATCAGGTTTGCTTGAAATCAGATAAAGTGATTTAAAAACGACAATGAATTTGTTCTGTTAACCACTCTGAGATGACCTGTAAGGTTTATGAGTTACACTTAAAGACCATGCAGAATTTTACACTACTCTTTTTCTGCCACAGATATCCATAAATCAGTTTGTGTCTTTTGCAACTTAAAGTTTACAGGTTGCTTTTTTTTTTTTTTTTCAGAATCAATGAAAAACTAAATATCTATAACAAAAATACAGCTAGTGCCTGAGGCCACAGAGGTGAGATGTCTCTCACTTCACTTAAGAAGTCTAAATTTTAAATGCATGGCCAGAGTTTTAAATAACTACTTTAGTACATGAAGAATCACATCCTTGAAGTGCCCCTTTATCTCTCGTGACACAAAAGATGATCTGGCATCATTACCTCAGCTTTAGAAAAACATGTTTGTCATGTTTGTTTGCTTTTACGTTTTACGACTGATAAATTTCTGATTCTTTTCATTTAATGTACTAATTTCTGTCAGAATCAGAACACTAGGCAAGATGGGTCTTTGTGTGCAGGATGGAATTTACACACATTTTCATATAATATTCTATTTATACCATACAAGTAAGTTAAAGAAAGAATGAGACCCTGAAGATCAACTTTCCATTTGGCTTCTGGAGCTTGGAATGTAATTATGATTCTCAAAATCATAATCAGAATATTGATTTACCAGAGTGCATCATATTGAACAATAAAAATCTAATGATTACTCTTAGATTTCTTAACTCCTTGATTTGTTAGGAAATGACCTCAATAGCAGGAGGCAAAGACCCTGAACACTACATCTGTACACTGACTGTCCCTGCTCATCTCAGCTTATCCAAGGCCTCAACAGCTGCTAATCTCTACTATTCTCCTAAAATTTTACATAAAAATTAAATAAAGGATGTATCTGTGTTTTGGAAACACGGGCTTGGATCAGCTTATCAATTGTTTCATAAGAGCCCCAGAAGCCAAGGGAATTGAGTACATATTTATATTTAAGAATGCCACAGATTCCAAAGCCCCCAAGAGTGAAATTTCATACCTACTTCATTCTTCTAGCCCAACAGCCTAAACAGGAATTCGATGTGTGAACAATGGAAAAAACAACCCTGTACATATAGAGACATATATTCTTCTACATGTACAATACACATAAATCCATGACATTGTTATTAAAGGCCCAGACTGATACAGAAAACCAGGAAATACTGGGATTATTGTTGCCTGCACTGCTTTCAGTCTTTATATTCTCTATGTGTTACAAGCCAACCTTTAAACACTGATGACTTTTTGTCTTCCATTTAATCTAGTCAATGCTTTGGATCCTTATCTGTACTACTGAACATGCTGGTAAAACTTTATATGTATAATTATTATTCATTTCCATCTGTTTGATAATTTAGGGGTTTAATAACAGTATCTTAGTCTCTTTCCACTTGTAAGGTCAGTGAAGTTCATCACTGCTGGATGCTGAGCAGCATCTCTGCATGACCAGGCAAAAAGCAGCAGCTCTGTGTTACAGCACATGCTCAACCTGCACAGAGATCCATGCGAAAAAAAATCTGACCAAGTCACTAAATCCTCAGTCTTAAGAGAAAGCACAGAGAGAGCCCAGAATCCCTAACTGGGACTCCTGAATCATCCCCTGAAGTAAATTCTGTGCTTGAGAATAAATAGATCTGAGTATGGTGAACAAGTGGCAGGTAATGTTAAAAGTAGAAAACTCAGGACATGGCTTGTCATATAAATTACCATATAAATCTATCATATAAATCTAAATATTGATGACATTTAAATGCTGCAAATGCACAGGGAACAATTAACAACCACTTGCTAGATATAAAGCCCCATCTCTCCTTTTCCATCCCACATGGGAAATTCACAGTGCTGGTGCCCAGGGAAATTTTTATACTACAGACTTACTTTCCAGTTTGATTTCTTCCAGGGTAGGTGTGCCATGTGTTTGCTGCAAACGTATGCATGTTGTTTATTCTTCTCTACAGTAGAAACAGAATGAATAGGGGAAGGATTTCTCCCAGATGGTTTTTGTGAACTCCCTTTATTCCATCCATGTAAACACACAGCGTGTTCCGGCTTGCTGGGCTGTACATCCACCCTGTGACTTTGGACAAAGTCTGAATGTTTAGTTAGCCAGAAGATTGTTTCCATCCTGTGATTCATTAGGTCCCTATGGTACCCTCGACTTCCTTTATTTCGTACAATCACAAATTATATTAGTTTGTCTTATTTTGATAACCCCTTTAATTAATGTCCTGCACAGGAAACTTTATTACTGTTTTAAAACAGACTCATTAAACAAGGACTTTTCCCGTTGCTGGGGTGGCATAAGTGACAGTTGCCTGTAACTTTGAGATCAAGAGGGAACAGTGCTTCACACTCGTGGTTTTTATCAGTGGGCAATTCCTGTTCATGAAGGAGCTGCTTTCAATTCTTTCCTTTTTAAAAGGAATGTCAGAAATGCTACTATTATGTATATAAAGGTTACAAGTCGAACAGTTCAAAAGCGCAGTAAACAAACCTAAAGCTGTGTGAGGTTACATCCGTTAAAGTGACTAATCCGGTTTGTGAATGAATTAACAACTGTGATTTGATTTTAAAAAACCAAAAACCGGTACAAGCAAAAATCTATAAAGGACCAAGAAAGCTTTATCCTTGCTTCTGTTTAAATCCTCATTTTTTCTACTCGCCTCTCCCATTGTCATAGTCTTTTTCTCTCTGGAAGGGCAAGTGAAGGTGAGTTTTCCCTTCTCCTTCTTTTGTTTTGAAAGAAGATAAAAAGAGTAACAGCTGCAGGAATAAGGCTGGGAAGTGAAGAAAGTACACCCTGTTGATCCAGAAAATATACAGCCCTTTGAAAATATAAAATTTATGCTGCTCATGATAACTAACTTTGCATTTTGTATTAGTAAACTTATCCTTATGCTTGTCTCTGTATTTTCACCACTCCTTTTCCTAGGAAAAAGGTGGCAAATGACTACCCAATCTTTACTAAACTTCTCACTATAAAAAGCAATTTATTCCATGGGATGGATTTACCACAGATTTACTCAGGACTTGGCACACTGCTGAATCTCTGCATCTCACTGTAAATTTTCTACCTATGAATTACTGCTGCAATTTAATATAATCTGCACATTTCAGTATAGATTATTCACCTGCTGACCTGTGCTTCGTGTTTTGGTTGAGACCAGAGGACTGATTCTGAATTAAATATGTTATGTGCATAAGAGATCATTTATTTCAAATTGCAAAAACAAGAAAAAAATATGCATTTGTACAGTCAGTGTTCATTTATGCATATATGTAACTCAGGACCCAAATCATGCTCCTACACAGGAAGCAAGAGTGGAATATTAACAGCATCAGGCAGCAGCACAAGTTGTATGAAATTAAATACCATAGGAAGATAAAAGTAAATGATGAAAGAAATTCCAACAGATACCATATACAATATGATTTTGGGCAACTGAAGTTCCTTTAAGTTGATACTACTGAATTCTAAAAAAAGCAATTGAGTGGCTCTGACTTCAATCATTTGACATCAACCGGAGAGATCAGAGTCTATCTTCCAGCAGACACACTTTGGCTGACAGGGAGCAAACCACAATTCTATTAACATGAATTCTACCATTCATGACAGTCTCCACAAGGACTTATCATACAGTACAAAGAATTACAGCAGATAAAACATTTAAAGGATGCAGTCCAAGGCTGTTGTGATGTTCTGTGGCCTTCCCTCTAAGCAGCCACTCTTTCATGGACAGACAAGGTTACTTACCTGTATTTTTTGGTGTGCACATGTGTAATTTACCTATTCCCTTGCTGAACTCTGTCCTACTGCTAAAATACCTCTCATTTTGTAAAAAAAAATCTAATCTCTTCCCAAAAAACATTTGGTATCTCTGAAACAAAATGTGAAGGACTGAACTTCAAATCTAGTGCTACACTCAATAACCAAATTCTGTGAAAACAGGTGCCTGCACCACTCCTGCCATACCCAGTGTGCCTAGAGAATAAATTGCTGGTATTTCATTCTGATAACAAAACACCCAGCTGATGCATTGCCAGCATATGGAAGGTAATTCTTTACCAGCTTTTCTGATTTAATTTGTGCACCATGATCTTATCATCTATTTGCCTTTGAACGTGACATCTGAAGCATGAACAAGGAGCTATGGCCCTATCAAGAGAAGATTCTAATAATATTTAGCTTTTAATATTAGTCTAATAATACTACATTTTCTTATGAACCAGCCCAGCATGATAAAAGTTCTGGAGAGAGCTGGTGAAGGTGTAGAAGCACTTTTCCTCTTTCTTAAATATTATATAAAACAACTTCCAAATTGTTTTACATCTGTGTATGTGCAAGATTTAGGCTTTTGATGGCAAACCTCTCAACGATAGTTTAATGATGAGCAAAAATTCCTATTCCATTCCTCTTAGTTACAGCCTCTTTTTTTTTTTTTTTTCCCCACAAAGTGCTGAATATATAATACATTTGCTGAATAATATACATTTGTCCTAAAGGAGGATCTTCGAGTTCCCCTTCTAAGGGTCTGAATAGATATTAATAGATTATTATAGAAGATGATGCTTCAAAACCTTCTTAGTGCACACGGAGATTGTATCGGATATGACGGAAGAATAAAATAAAAGAGGCCTCATTCCACTTCAAATGGTCAATAATTGAAAGGCTTGTCCCCTTCTGATTAACACCTTTTTTGCATTCCCTGTTGAATTGTTTTCACAGGCACAACTTTCCTTGTACTACTTGTGCTTAACCATAAAGAAAATACAGCTCTGATTGGAACCTCTAGTCTTAGCACACATAAAGAAGTACAGTTTTAGGGTAACATAAATTCCTTAAACATTTACCTATAAGTGAACATTTAGACCTGTTACCAAACACTCAGTCAACAGTGAACTTGATTTCAAATTGAAACTGTAATTTGTTGTGCTTATCAAATACATTATGCTTGACCAAAAAATGTATAGAACTTTCTAGTGTAGGGGTTTTATGATTTTTTGTTGCTTGATATAAAAAAAACCAAAAGGTATAATAATTACAATATAAGCATAAAAAATTCAAACTCATGACACAAATATGATGGAATTTATCTCTCACCTTTCATGCCTATCTCCTAGATATTCAAACCCAAGCCAGCTGTCAAAGGATTCCTTTATTAGTCAGCTGAGAATATAAATTCCTTGACAGATACAAGCCCATTCAACTCAGAAAGCAATTTTAGGATGACATGAATCTTCCTCTGGAGATGCTCATTTCCTCCAATACATTGCTATATACTTTTAGTAGAATTTCCCTTAAAGCAAAGCAGTGTGGATATTATTCAAAATACACCCAAAAATTGATCATAAAATGTGATGCAGACTCTTAAAAGTCTGCTTTTGAGGAATTTGCCTTGTTAGTGCACTGATCTGCTACAGCAGCCGGACTTCATGAAGTGTATAGTGGTTTGAAGCACTGACTGTATAAATCTGCCCAAACCAGACCCTGATTTAATAGAGTTCAGATCAACTCTGAAAATAGGAAGCTGGAACTATAAACCTGTGAGATATCAAAAGTCAACCAATCTAAGGTAATCACACTGGCAACTTATTTTTTAATGCAGAGGCTCAAACCTGGACTTAATCAACAAGAACAAGCTCTTCTTACAAATGTTTACTATGAAAGATGTGTGCAATGTGCCAGCTTTATTGCAGGCATAAAAGTAATTTCTGCACTTTAGCCTTATACCTGTATTATGGATGGAGAAATGGACACGAACTAAACAAGAAAGAAATCATTAAATTACACAGTGAGAACTGTGTAGTCCATTAACATGAGCAATATGACAAAATCCAGGTGGTAAGCAATAAATTTACTTCTGCAGCCAGCTTCAATTATAAAAATGGTATTTTTCTAGAACTGGGTAAATACCAGCAAAAACACCTACACGTAAAGTGAAAATTTCATGTAACTGCACAGAACAGCTCAATAAGGATGTGCAGTTGAGGATGACAAATGTGCAAAATTCCCTATCAGAAGCCTGGGGCATGTAAAACGCTACTGATTTAAGAGTTCCGGCATGTGAATGCCAGAGGTCAAAGCAATGAGCTATTAAAGATACTTTCACTTCCTCAGAAATAAAGTGCTGTCTTGGGCAGGGAGGGGAAAGGTTAGAAAAGCTGTTTATCTGTCGCTCCGTTCCCATTCTTCCTTCTGTCAGGAAATCCTACAAGCTCCTGTATCCCACACAGGGTTAACCCCGGGTCACATCCAGCCCCCGAGTAAGTCCCCGGCTTTGATTAAAGTGCAAAGACCACATGGCCACAGGTTGCACTTTCTCAGCTGCAGCGTTTGGTAGAGCTCAGCTCAGCGAAGCCTCGGCGGGACAGAACAGCCCAGACTCCAGCATGTTACTGCTGAGGGAAGAGCGAAGCCGCAGCCATCGGCTTGCATAAATTACAGGGGTCATTAACAAAGGGGAAATGTTACTTTTTCAGAGCTAAAGCTGGAAAAAGAACTACAAATATATGTCCAGGGCAGCGTGTTTAACCAGCGGGAAACCTGCGGAGAGGGGAGAGACATTGTCCCCTCCGAGGAGCCACGGGGCACGTTCAGGATAGCCCAAGAGGAGTGTAATAAGGAAAGAATCCACAAAGATGCCAGGAGACTGTGGAGACAGGGATATGCTGTTGGGCTGCAGAGGTTTGAGCAGAAAGAAACTGCCTGGAGCTGGAAGGGATGCCAAAGCATGTGCTGAGATGCAGGAAACTACCGAACGGCTGCTGGATTAGGTGCAAAGCTGAAGGAAAACACCTGTTGCAGGCAAACAGTGGGCAAGGGGAAGTCTAATTTTAGTATATTTCTATTAAAAATTATAAATGTATTATATGCACGAATATGTAGAAATATATATAAAATATATATTTTATAATCACACAAATATTTATATTATGTGCTGTATCCCATTCTGAATTTCGTCATTTTACAGAAGTTTTTAGTTCTAGTTAATGTAGTACCAGAACCTACCTTGAAACTTTAAAAGCCTTGTTGTTGCTGGAAGGGCTCATTACAAAGAAGAGGTGTAGGAAATTGGAGCTCAAAGCTCTAGCTGACCCAAAAACTCATCAGATGCAAATATTAGTTATCACATGTATTAGTATAATCTATACACGTTAGTTCCGTATAATGTCCATTCCCACACACGCTGGTAATTTCATTCAAATGACAGAATCAGTAAGGCTGGAAAAGACCTCTGGGATCATCGAGTCCAACCATTAACCCAGCACTGCCAAGGCCACCACTAAACCATGCCCCTCAGTGCCACATACTCACGTCTTTTAAAGACTATAATAACAAAACCACACTTGTTCTGATTCTCAACCTACAGGTGACATGTCAGATTATATCCTTCTATACAAAGGTACAGTCATTTGTCAGATGGCAAATTCATGCCATGGTGTAAAATGCCATGACTTAAGAGGAGTTGTTGAACTTTAATAAAATATAGGGAGGTTCAAATTTAGAGTTGTTTTTGACAGATGTAATTCAAAACAACCTAATTTATATAATACTTTCATTGGGTTTCAGTATATTAAAATATATCATATTTCTGCATTATTTTTTGACAGAAATCAAAACTTCACATAGAGGGAATATAAAGACATAAATCCTAAGCAAATAATGCATTAACACAAATAATAGAACACAAAAAAAATTTAAAAAGACAGCAAGACAGGTTTTAGAAGAATAGCCAGTTCTTTTCTTTTTAACAACTTAAAGTTTTTAACAAAAAAACACATCAACTTTCTTCCCAGGGTTAGGTGGGGTTGCACATCTGGTTCTACAGATCATTGAGGCCAGAGCATCACCCTCAGTTCCTGTGTCTTATTTGTTTCTAAACCCTGGACAATCTGCTGTCAATCATTTGATCATGAAAATATCATGTGGATTGAAGAACTTTTAGAGTGCAGACTATTTTGACAGTTATGTTCTTACCAAATTTATCAGCTGAGTGTGGACGATGTCTTCCACCAGAATTGCAGTTTCATGGAGTGGCCTGCGAGCATCTCCCAGGGAAAACCTGAAAGAAAGAGGTTTATTGCAAGGTTATGGAAATTATTTAAAAAGAAAAAAAGTATTGGTCTCCTGAAAGATAAAAAGAAGAAAGTATGAATAATAACAATAAGGTTAATACACCTGTATGTACCGAAATGGATCACTCAGCATGGTGCAAGGATTATAAACCAAAGTCATATGATCAGTGGAATAAAAGAGCTGCAAGAATGTTCACTGAAGTATGTGCGAAGGAAAACTGAAAGATCGAGGAAATTGATGAAAATCCAGTTTGTAGGAATATTTGTGTACACCCCTCATCAATAAACAATGCTGGTAAACTTGTAACAATGGAGGAGGAGAAGACTGACGTACTCAACTTTTTTGCCTCAGTCTCCACTGACAAACTCTCTTCCCACTCTTCTCTAGATGATCTTTAATGTCCTTTCCAACCCAACTTGTTCTGTAATTCTATAGTTCCATGAGAAAAGAGCAGGCAAAGCTGCAGCATGTGCACTACCAATTCTGCATTTGCAGCCCCCTTTGTTTACAAAATTACCAACTAACTATTTGAAAAGGTAAAATGCCAACAGGTTTTTTATGCCAAATCTAAATGCTGGTGCTAAGATATGGAAGAAACAAATCAAGGGTAAGCATTTTTAGACATAATAATGTATGTAAGGCTCTTAAAGTCTACACTGCAACATGAAATGGCAGGAGGTCATAAAGAGATTATAGTGTTCATGCAATACCACGAACAAAAGGCAAGGTGAGGTCAGCAAGCATCATAAAATGAGAAATTGTGACAATGGGCTTTGCAAGGTATTTTTCTCTCTTCCTACTTTTCTTATACTTCTTTTTCTGCTATTTCTTCTTCTCTAAGAAATACCAGTCTTACATCATTCTAGTGAAAGACAACTCCTGTGCTGTTTAGTATTTCCTCAGAACATTTCTGAAAAGAAAATGTTTTCTCTCCTCCTAAAGTTGAGTTTTTAAAATACAAAAACTTGTACAGTAAAATATATTCATTGTAAATTAAATAGCACAGGCCAACAATAACACCACAGATTCTTATAAAAATAGTGAAAATTTATTTATAAGCAAGACTCAAATCTTTATAGGTGACTGAACATATCAATTATTTACTTCTGAAAGTATTAGTCTACCTTGCAATAAATTAAAACAAAATTTTACCTATAAACAACTAAAGAGCTCTATAGTAGGGTTCTTTTCCTTTATCTAATAATGAAACTATGACCAGTGTTCTACAAACAGCATTTGAAATTCTAATAACAAACAAACAAATAAATAAATAAATATCAGCGTGGTAAGTGTAACAGCACAACAAGAACTACTCAGGCAAAATCTGAGCATAATCCACTGTACTACACTGGTCAAACATGTGGAAATTACATGCTGTATTTGTTCCTTATCATTTGTCTCTCTTGTTGGGACTATCAGCATCTTAAAGAGTAAGTTGTGTTTTTCAATATGTTGTACATCTCTAAAATGAGCACAACTCCAATAATTTTTTTCTCCACTATGCACGGCTGCACACGTACATGGATTAGAATGTCAGGCACTTCCTAAGACTATAGGCACAGCACAGCAATCCATCCAGAGACTATTAAATATCTTATAAACTTCAAATATATGGACATGATATAGGAAATACATATAAAAATAGAAGTATTTATTAAAATAGTACCTTGGAATATTAAACAGTATTTAAACCATCACAGATTCAAAGAAAGTTCTCATACAGGATAAAGCTCAAGTATTTCTTTTTTTTTTTTTTTAACAGGAAGGTTTGTAAGTAAATGAAAACAACAATTAATATTTATTTTTAATCACACAGGGTATATAAAACCAAACAGAAGAGTTATCACAAACATAATATACTGTTCATTCTTAAGTGCCGGTCTTCTAAATTTTAAAAGTAATTACTCTTTCTTTTTAAGGCTTCAAATATAAAATAAATCAACTATGCAAGACAGTAGTAAACACCTGGTTGCCAACATCATCAGCTTGGACATACACTTCTTATGTTCACAGTTTTACTCAGCACCCCAAATGTACAAATTAAAGGGTTTGGGGTTTCTTTTCCGAAGACAACAAAGTGCAAGAACCAAAATCTGGTTTTGAGGCAGGATGCTGCCTCTACGTTGAGCTGCCCTCCCCATCTGCATTCAGAGACCTTTCTCGCAAGTAATTCACAGTTCCCCAGATGGCAGGAGGGGCAGAGGAGCTGCAATCATGACACAGCACATTGATCCAAAAGGAGACAAACATCAAATCTTTTTGGTCCATTCTGATGGACCACCCAGGATAAGGGGCAATGGTTTAAAACTGAAAGAGGATAGACTCGGAACAGGTACTAAGAGGAAATCCTTCCCTGTGAGGGTGGTGAGGCCCTGGCACAGGTTGCCCAGAGAAGCTGTGGCTGCCCCATCCCTGGAAGTGTCCAGGGCCAGGCTGGATGGGGCTTGGAACAGCCTGGGATAGTAGAAGGTGTCCCTGCCCATGGCAGGGGATTGGAACAAGATGATCTTTAAGATCCTTTCCAACCCAAAGCATCCTGTGATTCTGTGATAGACCAGAGCTGATGCTAAGATATGAAGAAGGGTTAAAGTCAACTGCACTGCTTTATTTCATAGAAAATCAAGTTCCAGATGCACCTACTTTCTTCCTCCCTTACTTCCATGCTTTCTACCTTCCAAAGCTATTTCTATGTCAGTTTGCCCTCACTGTTTTCCCACGTAACTTCTGCCAGCTTCTTTCCCACAGACAGAAAACTAGATACTGGCATGTTGGTTACAGCAAAATGTAAAAATCACCACACCCACCCACAGCCGCTTCCTTTTTCTTTGCAATGGATCCGGGATTTTCAGACACTAAAATAAAAGTAAAGCTTCTATATTTGTTAATTGTATTTGTATAGCATTTGATATGCTTCTTGATTCTAACATGCTTCTAGGATAACATTCTTTAAGATACCGAACATAGCCTTTTTTCATGTCTTTCTGCTACCAGAAGTAATAATTAGAAATGCACAAGTACCTTATTACTTTAACTCTTTCATTTTTTTCCTTCACTTTCGCATTCTACCTCTCCACAGCAGAATAAACACTAAACTAAGAGTCAGACGGCTCAGATTTTCCCAAGCTGCAGAATACAAAGTAGTTTCAGAACTAAAAGAAAACACTTTAAAAAAAAGACCCCCAAATTTGGTGCCCTTGCTTCTGGGAAGTGAAGCTAAACTTGATGCTTTTATATAAGTTATGAATTTCATTTCACATGTGCTTTGTTTTTATGGTTCATGAGAGTCTTTTAAAGAACCTTCCATTCACTAGACATATTAATAAGTCTTCCTATGAAACACATAAAAATTCTGTTGAAAATAAAAAAAGACCTGTTTCTCCACAGGTAAATGCTGAAGAGGAAACATATCAAAATACAATGTTAGCAGGGCATCAAAGCAGTAAAGTATTATGGAAGACAGTCTTGGTAATAGAAGCATCAACCCATTAGACACACCATACAATAACAAAGCCTTCTTAGAAGATCCTATTTCAAAGGTTTGTCTGTTTTAAGGAAACATTTTTACAAGGAGGGGATCAACTTACCCAGATTTTCACAGGAGGATTAAAATAGTAGCATGGAGAAAGAAAAGACTGCTGCAGTGCTTTTATTGTTTACTTTTAGCTTCTATTTCTAATTTATTTAAGTCCCTGTAATGATGTTTCCAGGCTCTTCAAAAGGGTAAATGTCCAAGCCACGAAGTGCCTACATGAAGTATCATGGTACTATGGGTAAACACACGCTCATACTTGGCACACGCTAAGGTCCGACTACTGCTCATGGTGCAGGGACTGACATTTGTAAGAACTTCAAAATGGGCAGCTACAGAAATAGATAAAGCACTTTTTGCTATATTTTCGGGGGTTTAAATGCCTGAGAAAGGTACTGGGGCAGGCACAGCATAGGCTTGGTTCAAACACCCTGATGCAGAGCTCTCCAGGTGGCCAGACCACCAGGAGAGTAGACTGTGGAGACAGAAAGCTGCTGCAACCTCCCGTCCTCCACAGCCTCAAAAAGCTGTCCTGGCCAGAAAGGAACTATAACCAGGGTGGCTGGGAGTGCACCCAGCTAGAATAAACAATTTCCCTCACTGGGGCTTCTACTGAGTTCACACCATAACAAGGCTGCCCCAACTCATTCAGAATTTACCACCTCAAATAAATGTGATGAATCCACCTTAGGGAAAGTATAAAAGCAGCCAGGTAGTCAGTCTGGTGGGAAATACATGCTGCTTTTTTTTTTTTTTCTCTTCTAGAAATCCCTAACAATTCTGCTTTTCTGTTTCTACATAAAGGATGAGCCAGCTGTGCCCAGCTGTGCCCAGGTGGGCAAGAAGGCCAATGGCACCTGGCTTGTGTCAGCAATAGCATGGCAGCAGGACTAGAGCAGTGACTATCCCTGTGCTGGACATTGGTGAGGCCACACCTTGAGTGCTGTGGCCAGTTCTGGGCCCCTCATGACAAGAAAGACATTGAGAAGCTGGAGCGTGTCCAGGGAAGGACAACAGAGATGGAGAAGGGTCTGGAGCACAGGTCTGATGAGGAGCAGCTGAGGGAGCTGGGGGGGCTCAGCTTGGAGAAAAGGAGGCTCAGGGGCGACCTTCTGGCTCTGCACAATTCTCTGACAGGAGGGGGCAGCCAGGTGGGGGTCAGGCTCTGCTCCCAGGTAACAAGGGACAGGATGCGAGGAAATGGCCTCGACTTGTGTCCGGGGAGGTTTAGATTGGCTAGTAGAAAAATTTTCATCACAGAAAAGGTTGTCAAGCACCGGAACAGGCTGCTCAGGGCAGTGGTGGAGTCTCCAGTCCTGGAGAGATTTAAAAGACTTGTGTAAGTGGTTCTGAGGGACATGGTTTAGTGACTGACCTGGCAGTGCTGGGTTAGTAGTTGGACTCAGTGATGCTAGAAGTCTTTTCCAAGCTGAATAAATCTATGATTCCACGATCCAAACTGCCATAGGGCAAGCAAATACTTCTGTCCTCAACACAGAGGTATTTATTTGCTCCTGCCTACAACCAGACTGGGACTGTGGATCACAGGGATCCACGTGCCTGCCATGCCAGAGCGAGTGCACATGCCTGAGAGAGTGCACACTGTGTACATGGGAGTACAGTCCATAACCTGGATGAGAGGTTTGGGATCCACGTACCAACCTGGACATGAATCTGGGCTGCATATTAGAGAAACAAGAGGGTTTGTGAGTTGGATACTGGAGGGATCAGGAGGTCCACACCAGCAGTGGGGTTTGTTTGCGAGACCCATTTGCTTTGTGTGTCTCTGTAGGTGAGGACTGACCTTGAGACTACTGGATCTAGCAATGACCAAGGTGTGAGTGCTCATCACGTACAGAACCAGCTGATTCACTACTATATATCTAAAACCAGGCAAGGATCCCATAAAATCACAGAAGACAAATCAGCTACCAGATGTATTTGGACTGAGTAATATCTGGGCTCACATCTCCTCTGTATTGTAAGAACGCACAGTAAATTTCTCTTCTGTCAGCTGTTTGGCAGGAATGCACTTGGAATATGCAGCATATTAATTATCAGAGATGTTTTCATATTATAAGGAAGTGTTCTCTGAAATATAAGAAATACTGGAAACCTGACAGCCACGTGGTGACAAAGAAAATCAGTTTTACAGTACTGAGCACAAAAACATCCAGAAAACTTCCAGCAATTTGAACACCTGAATGATAAGCACTGCAAATGACTGAAAAACAGTAAAAGGAAGCTTTGGAAAATCAGTAATACAATATCACTTTGGTACCAGAGGATGCCAACTGTGAAGACAAAGATAAAAATGTGGAGATCAGGTCCCTTAGAAGACAGAAAATTAGGAGACTCTTCTGATGAGCATGGGAATGAGCCTGTCATTGCCACAGACATCCCAGAGAAAATAGCATAAGGATAGTACCTTTTTCAAAGTCTCAAAAGCTAAAGATAACTCCTGTCTCTGCTTTTTTTTTTTTTTTTTGTGCCACAGCTGCTGCTGAACAAATTAGGCAGAAGCAGAGACTGAAAGGAAAGAGATGACTGGTGCCAAACCATAAAATTGATCAGACATGCACAGGAGGACACATTGTATGGAGAGTGGAAGAGGAAAGAATAAAATCCAGGAGGAAGAAACTGCCCTGAGTAAAAGGATGATTTCCATAAGGGAAATAGATAAATAACGGGGTCTCAAAATAATTTCCATTTTTTGTTAAGATATGTTGTACCAGAGACAGAGAAGTGAGGTTGCTGTTTGTAGACTTCATTCCTTCCTAATACTGTCTGTAAACTTACTGAGACATTACCTTAAAAAGTAAATAATCTTGCTTGCTATATTGCCTAAGCTTAAGGAAAAATGGAACAATCCAAAGCACTGAGTTATGTTAACTAACTAGCAATGTCTACCAGCACTACCTGAAAAAGCACTGGAATTTATATTGCTATTTATATGTTTGTCTGCTCATCAGGTAACTTCCACCAAAGCCTTTTTAGAAAGAAAAGGTAATTCCAATCAGAGTTCATAGCTAATATATTTATCTGCTTGGATTAATGAAATGAAGTATGCAGAAGTTTCATACAACATGCTGAGTATGGTTCTTTACCAGGATTAAGTGCAAGTATGATATGTAGAGTTAAACCTCAAGTTGTAGCTATGTCAGATTTGTCTTTACAGTTTAGAAAAATTACATTTAAGTTACAATAAAAACAAGCATTAAAAACCTATGACAATTTTAATAGAGATATTACAAAAATCAGGGTTGCACCCATGCAGCTGCACAGACCAGGCAATTTGTTTATCTACTTTGATGTATAGGTAGGTGTGCAGATAATTGGCTACACTGCATTCAGTTTACAGGGTAACAGTAATTACATTGCTTTGCAGACGAAGCTGAGTTAATCTGTATTGACTTCAACGACTCTTCCAGCACTGCTTCCTCCCCCAGGTCCTTTCTGTCTGTCCATCCCATCCCTTCCCACGGAGTATCCCTGGGTCTCTATAATGCTTGAAAGTATAACTGATGCCTCCTCTGACTGCTGAAGGGAGACCATGCATGTCTCTTTCCTAGACCTAAATTTCTCTGTGCAATTACACATTTTCATGTCTAATAACTGAGGAATGTACCTCACTACCCTGATGATGTGAACAGCAGTAACTCCCCACCTTCCTGCTTCTACAAAGACTAGAGACACTACAGGAAGTTACCAAAACTAATTACCACCTATTTATTCAGCAAGTGGAGACATCCTACTGCCTTATTTAAATGCTATAATATTAACTCTAAGAATTCGATTACTAAATTATTGAATCTTTACTAAAAGAAACTCAACTAAAGGAAAACACTTTTCCCGAAATCTATAAGGCAGTGAGAAGGGCAAACACAGGAAGAACCTGAAATGTCAGATGCAAAATGGGGCTTTTTTCAGTCTAAAATTAAGCCGTGATGATGTCTGCAGATATTGGAAAAGCATAAACAACAAGAAGAGAAACATTACATAATACCATTTAATTATTCAAAAGTACACAGTGACAAGTAAAGGGATAAAATTCAGAAAAGGAACATTTAGAACAAATTAAAGAGAAAACATCTGAAAACAAGAACTAAATCCCTCTGTAACCATCCCAGAAGGAAGAGAATCTTCACTGCAGGAGACACAAAAAACTATGCTTAGCCAAGAACTGGGAAGGGGTCTTGTGATGTTAAACAAGTTAATGTTGATGTTAGCAAGTTGTGTTAAACAACACAAAAGGAAATCTTCATTATGTGAATTAAAATAATTTAAAAAGAGATATAACCCCATTCTATTATGGTATATCACTCTGTCGTTGGAGTCTGAAATAAGCTTCACTGATGCTTATAGTAATCAAAATTCTGAAACCAGGAAAAGACTTCATGATGAATAATTATTTTGAGCTTATTGAAAACTTCATAATGTTTTCTTAATGGTTCCCTGCATATACTTCTCAATTACCAGGGTGGAAAGCATCATCCAAAGGCATCACTGCTCCCCTGAGTTAAGACCTAAACAAGGCAAGACCTTTGTCAGAGCAACTTTGTTTACCTGAAAATGGAAGTAGTTTGTTTACACCCTGAGTTTTTAACTGGTGAGGTCTGCCAGGCAGCAGGATTAACAATGGCTAACATCCTGCCAAATGAAAAGTCCAATTCTTTTCACAAAAAGACAAACCCTCCCCTCAGTGACGCCACCATAAATCAAGAATAACACAAAATCCTCAGGGATAAATTTCAGAGATGTTGAAGTCTCCCAACTCCATGGGAGGTCATTCTGGTTTGATTCAACAAAGTGTTTTAAGCATGAACCTTCTGAATTATATTCTTAAGATGATTTTGAATGCTCCAATAACTTGTGAAAACAAAATAATATCCTACATTTTCCGTTTAGAAAGGGCAACTTTTGTTTAGGTTTTTCTACATACACTATCAAGAAGACAGTAAGAAATTTCTATCCAATTCTTTCCATAATAAATTCATATTCATGTCTGCAAAATCAGTCTTGCAGGCCAGAAAAGGGGAAAAAAGGGGAAAAAAGAACATACCACTATATCACTTCTACTCCATGAATCACACACCAGCTGAGTTTGGACATATGGAGATACTCACTTCAATTTCCCTGCTCAAATAATTTCCTCAGAGTTGCATCCACTTGGGTTTTGACCTTCTCCAAGGACGGACACTCCATAACCTCTTTGCACAAGTTTTCCACATCCTTGGCCACCCTCACAGTAAAAAAGCATTTTCTTTATTTTTAAGCGGAATTTCCCGTATTTCAATCTGTGCTCAGTGGCTCCTGTTCGGTCACTGGCCACCACTGAAAGAAGCCTGGTTTTGTTTGCTTTACTCCCTCCCTTCAGGTATTTACAGACATTGGTAAGATTTCCCTGGTCCTTCTCTTCTCCAGGATGAACTGACCTGGCTCTCTCAAGCCTCTCTTGTATGAGATGCTCCAGTCCCTTAAGCATCTCAGCGGCCCTTCATTGGACTTGTTCCAGTACTTTTGTTTCTCTCTTGTACTGGGAAGTCCAGCAGTGGCCCCAGAGATTCAGATGGATCTGTCCAGTGCAGAGGGGAAGGTTCACCTCCCTCACCTGCCTAATGCAGCCCAGGGTGCTCTCCAAGAGCACACTGCTGCCACCTGTCCACCTTCACTGCTGGTTCCAGCCTGTTCTGGTGCCTGGGGTTTTAGGATTCTCCTTTATGGGGCTTCATGAGGTTCCTGTTGGCACACTTCTCCAGCCTGGTGAGAATGACAGCACCATGACAGGGTCTATCGGCCACTCCTGCTTTTGTATCACCATCAAACTGCTGTGGGTGCACTCGTGCCCCATCACCCAAGTCACTAACGATGACATTACACAGTGCTGACCCCAGCACCAACCGCTGGGACCATCAGAAGCAACGGCCCTCCAGAGGGACTTCATGCTGCTGGTACCAAGCCTGTGAACACAGCCCTCTGTCCATCCCTTTACCTATCTCATCAGCTTGCACAAGAGGATGTTACAGGAGAGAGTGACAAAAGCCTTGCTGAAGTCAAGGTAAACAGCACTCCCTGCTCATCCCTCATGCACTGCACTGTTATTTCACCATAGAAGGCTGTCAGGTCGGTCACACACAATTCCCCTTCATAAATCTGACAACTCCAGATCACTTTCAAACCCTTAACAGGCTCAGAAATTATTTCTAGGATCACCTCCCCAGGGGTCAATGTGAGGATGACTGGTCTGTCACTTCCCAGATCCTCCTTCTTGTTCATTCTGGGGACAGAAATGGAATTTTCTTCCTTCCATGCCTCAGGAATGAATTTCTCCCAGTTGCCACGACTTCTCTTCCCAAGCAATGTCATACATAAAATCAAAGCAGAATCCTGTATATTATGTCATTGGAAGAGCAAATATGTAAATTAAAATCTGATTTCAAGCAGAAAGTGTAGAAAGATTATCTGTACTTAAATTTTTATGACTACTGTTAAGACATGAAAAATGATTTTGTGTATATAAAAACACAACTTAGAAGATCCATTTGAGTAAAAGTACTTTTTAAAGTACTTTTTCCTCCTCCCCCTGGTCAGTATGTAAAATGTTGCCAATTTTGATACAAGCTGCTATAGAGGTCTACTTTCAACAGACTGTTTATAGGTATATATGTTTCAGAGTGAATATGGATAAATTCCATCCAAACCTAATTTTCTAAGTTTTGCTAAAAGCTCTGCAGAATAATCTTTCTACATATGGTCTTCACCGAACTCCCTTGGTTACTCTTTTTAAACTGTGGGATGTACACTATCCATTGGCTGAGGAGCAGTGAGATTCTGTAAAATAAGTAAATGCTTGAATTTGGACAGTCACACCATGTAGGTGCTTTTAGAAGTCCTGTTATTAATGAAAAACAATAGACTTCACACTCTGGGATTTCCTTCTCTTATATTATAGTAAACACTTTCTAACTGCTGAAAATCTGCAGATTTGTCCCAATGCAAAACCGTGGCAAGACCTGTTTTCAGTGCCATTGTGTACTCATCAAAATACACCAAACTCTAACAGTTAAGTGTCTTAAACATAAATTAATTTTACAAATCCTTATGACTGGCCAAGGAAAAAGATATAATTTATTCCAGTTGTATAACATAATACGTTCCATTTGCTCATTCACAAAGGGTTTCAGTTTTTCAGGAAGCAAATGAGACAACTGTCTTCCTCGACCATGCAGACTGGACTATGATCAGTCACTTCTGCTCTAGGAAAAAGTTCATCTCAAAAAAATACCCAAACACAACAAATTTAACAAAGCCAAGGGAGATGAATTCTCAGCCTGCTCTCAAGAGGACAGGGCAAAAAAAGTCATGAGGAGAGCAGGAAGTCAAAACATCATTTCACTGTGTATATACATTATAAGTGTTAACCAAATGTGGAAACCCCTTGCTACTTTAAATCTAGATTAAAACCACAAGACCATTTAAACTAATCCACAAGATACAAAACATAAATGAACATACAAAACATAAATGAGGATGAATGTTTTATGCTAATTTTTAGAGAAACAATATTATTCTTTTTTATGTTCTCCAAAACATCAAGGCCATTTTTCATTGTTTTAAAAATTCATGTCACAATTTTATGAATGAGATCTGTGGGTGTTGAATGATGATAATTATATCCAATTCTCAAACAACACACTTCCCTATCAGATGGTAACATGTTTTATAACATCAGTTTTCATATTTTACTACCCTTCCTGAAGTCACTGCCTGGAGAAGGGAAGCAACCTGTCCACTGTGGTTGGTGTCAAAAAAATCAAGTTTTCCCCCTGGGCCTACCATTGCCAGGAGGGTAACAAATGCTCTACTGACAAATCAGGCTTTGCAAATTAGAGTTATTTTAATAGTAAATTAGCAAATTAAATTTAATTTTAATAGTAAAACAAAACGCTATGAAAAGTCCACCCATGTATGTAGGGAGCCCGTATTTCCACTATTCACTTTTGCAGCACTCGTGTAAGAGAGGTGTTGCAGTACTCTGGAGAGAAACAGGAAAAGGTGTCAAAAAACATGACTTATCTCAAAAATACAAAAATGTTTGAGACCAAAAGAGGCTTAAAAATATCAGCATTTCTCACAAACACTGTATAACCCAACTATGAAATTATTACAGTATTCTACACTTACATTTTAGAAGTCTATGATATATATTAACAAAACCACTCTAAAATACGTAACACAACTTTTGGATCAACAGTGTTAAGAGATCCTATCTTGGAAATCTGTGCTCTAATTACAGATAACAGATTTGGGGCAGAGCAGTTCATGCCTTCTACAGCGATGAAGCACCGCAACACCTGCAATTAACAAAAATCAAACTCACTCTGAGCTGTTACAGGGGTAACTCTGTGTTACCAGTGAACCTGCGACTCAGAAACTATTTCCCCACTAGGCACAGATAAAATACATCCACTAAGAAGAAAAGAGGCACAATAATTAGAATATAGAATAATTCTTTCAAATAGTATTTAATTTAGGTTTAACTTCAGGAAGTACTGAACACACCAATGCTCTTATTTTTCTGAGGGTAAAATTGTACCATAAGATACATCAATTTTACTGGATAGGACAATGCTTTAAAAATGTATTTTATTTCAGAAATCAAACTATGCAACCTTCTCCCTAGAGTAAGAAACTGGAAGTTCTCTGATAAAATCTTTTCTGGAAAGTCAGGGCAATTTCATATCAATGGTGTGCTCTTTTTCCTGCTTTCAAATGGATTACTTAGATGTTTTAAAATGTTATAACCCACAATAATCTGTTCCAGGCACCAACGAAAAGGAAGAAAAAAATTACAGAAGTCAAGATGTCGCCTGGAAGCACTTTATGGCAAACATTATAAAGATAACACAGAGCAGAGAAGCTCTGGCTCAATCCATTATAAATACCCCATTCTTCTTAAAATCACAAAAATGTATTTATAGCAAAGAACTCTTACAGGCTTTTTCCTCCGAAGACTTCATTTAAGTACAATTTGGCAGAAATTTTGGAACAAGAAAAGAAGAGTTTTATAAAATATTGATGTTTTACAGTCACACTAGTCTTGATCTACTTGCTACAAAAACAAAAGCAAGGACTTTGGAAGATGACCACATCCGTGTCTACTAATTACACTTTAGTTTTTTATTTTGTCCAAAATGAGCTGTCTAGCAGCTAGACTGAGCAGACACTAAATCACCACTTAGACACCTAATGTCTCATTAAAAACACGAGTTATTTTTCACATTTCGTTACTGGCATAATATATTTTTAAAATAAATACATGAGATATTAAAAAAACAAAACACACACACAAAACCCCAAACAAACAAAAAAACCAAAACAAAAACCCAAATGGGTATGCTGACAAAAGATATTTCTGTATACACAATGTATAGATCAACCTTATTTTCCCTATGTCCAAAGGACAGTGCAAGTGTTTTCCCTCTCTGCTTTCACCCCAGGTAGCCCCATGACTTCAAGAAGAGGACAAACACAGCAGCAATAGGCTGCACTGACCCCCCTATTTTGCACTAAAATTATGAAATAATCACTTTGAGTGCAGGGATGAACAAAAGGAAATAAGAAACAGCTTTCTTGAGTTTCTTGAAATAAATTGTTTTCTTCTTTTCAATGAAAAGTGGCTCAGCGGAAAGCAGGAAGGAGAAGATGTCAATATCTGGGCTTTAGCAATATTTTCGCATAAGCAAATTAGGACTGAAGCGAGATCACGTCACAATCTTCACTAAAAAAATTCATGCTCAAATATATGAAAAGCATTTTGTTTACAAAGTAAAGAAGCAAAACTGCAAGTTCCAAACATTAACTTTTTAATGATAATACAATAACACTAAAAAGAAGGATGTGAAGTTACAGTCTCAGTCTGACATGAGTCAAGAATAAAAAAAAGGGGGGACAAGTGGCACTCTTGTAGGGTTCAAAAGAACATCCCAGGGAAGAATTCACAGTTAAATAATTTAACTTTATTGACAGTAGTTTAGGAGAGGTCAGTGTAAAGCATAAGTTGGCATCCATTTAAATTTGCCTTTACAAAAACAGTCTGTTCTGAGCTTTCTCAATTGAAAAAAAAGACAAATGTGAGCTGTGCTCATTCAGGTGAAACATGCATGTCTTGGTATTTATTGACAAGCATTTAGATTTAAATAACTGAAAATTTGGAGAGAATTTACTATAAAATTACAGGTGGATTGAATTAATATTAATACATGAATTACTGATTTAAGAATTTCAGGCTGCTCAATTAGAGGAAAAATTGGCAATCAAATATAGGCATTTAAAAAGTTAGAGCTTTTTGCTTGGATCTTTTTTTCTTATTTTTTTCAACAGACAGTTCACCCACCATTACGCCCAGTACATGAGTTAAAGTAAATCGTTATCACAGATATTGTATTTTGCTTTCTTATCTGTATCTGCAAAACACCATGTGAAATGATGACAGGTAAAATCCTAATTCCCTTATTTATCAAAACAGATAAATCAGGCAAAATAAATTTAAAATAAAACATACCACAGTCCAAAAGTCATTCCAAATAACACTTTTAATTACTTATTGCACATTTCTACAACTGCAGAAAAAAAAATTCTTGAAAAGATTAAGTACATGAGCAGCATCCTAAACAAAACCCACAGATGCTCAATGTCAAGCAGCTTTTAAAAAGAACCAAACTTCCAAAACAAGAATTAATCTGTATGGACAAAAGTGAGGAGTTGCCATCCTCAAGGGGATGATGTTCAGCATCCCATCTCCCCCTTCCTCTTCTTCCTTAGGAGCCAAGGAAGCAGTGACTGGACCCAGAGAAAGAACAAATTCTCCAAGAGAAGCTGTGGTTTCACTGAATCAGACACTACAGAGGCAAAAGCAAATGTAATCTTTGGTATCACAACAATCTGTTACAGGAGAGTAATTAACGTCTCCATTCTGCAGTTACTGAGCACTCCTCATTTCCTTCCTTTCAGTTTCAGAGAGGAACGAGTACGAGCTGCATTCCCGGGTATCCCAGATGCCACGAAGGAGGCAGCCACAAAGCACTGAGCTATTCCCTGGTATTTTTCCTCTTTAAAACACCCTGACTGTGCTTCTATATCCAGGCACAGTCGTTGCTTCTTAGAGCTGCAGCTTGGCATCTCTCACGAGCCCAGCGATGGTGCTCGTGGCCGGGATCTGTGTGGTCTAGGGAAGCTCTGCTTCCTCGGAAATGTGCGGCATCAAACAGAGTTTATTTAGAGCCCAAGTCTCTCAGGCACACTATGTAAGTTTATTGTTTATCCTTTGCCGGGGAAGTCTTCTGAGGTCAAGGTAAAAAGCGGGAGGTGATATTTGATATGAATGTTCCAATACACGTTATGTGGTCCACGGCTGCAGCAGCCCCACAAGCACTTTGCTGGTGGTCTGTGGAGATCTGGCCAGTGGAAGGTGCTGCCTTTCCCTGTTTCCAGCTGCTATATCATATTTTATGTATTTTTAGCCTCACTTAATATTTTCCTAATAGTCCTTTTCCATGTAAGCAATTAGTGTGGTTACCAGGGATGGCAGCAGAAGTGGTATCTGGCTGCCAGGGGGAGAAGAGGTGGTCCTTCAGCTGGGCACAGGAGGAGAAGCACAATGTCCTTCTTAGGAGGTGGGGGAAACCCACTGAAGAGCCACAGCCTTAACACCTCCACTTCTCCACTCACTGAAGTGAACAATTTAATTTTTCTTTTTTCAGAAAATTCTACTGACACGTTTCTTATTATCACCGAGGAGGAAGGAAGAAACCAACAAGCTGTATTTTTTTACTTTATTGCAATTTTTAGCCTTACAAAAAAGACATAAACAAGGTACAAATGGGATTAAAAATATGTGGCATTTCTGACCTTGATTTTTGCAATTCATACATTTCTTTAAAATCTTAGCACCTGGAGGTAAAGTACAAATTTCTGCAATTAATTCGCCGATCTAAAAAGCAGAAAAATGTCTTCCAAAATACATTTGGCCATGACCTAGCAGAATTGTGCTATTTTAACCTTTGCTTTAAAAAAAAAAAAAATGGAGAAGTTTCTAGTATTTAAATAAATTTCCCTGTTAGCCTGCACTGCCTTAATTCATATTTACTTACTTTCATCCTGCCTTTGACTAATCAAAAGAGAATCATCAAATCAGTTGGAGACAATTTAAATAATACTATATAAAAATATTAAATGGTGAACATTTGCTGAACAAAGAAACGTTTCTTTTTATACTTTTAAAATTTTCATTCTTATTTAATTATCCATGAAACTACACTGACTTCAATTTGCTCGTGAAGGTCCAGCTGAGAGCAGTCTGTCCCTAACTATGCAAGCACGGTTTACATTACCTTTAAGGAAAAAAAAAATACCAAATACTGAGAAGTTACAAATTAAAGTATTCAGCTTCTGAATTCTGCTAACAATGATGTTCATGAATGAGTGGAATGATGTTCATGAATGAGTGGCTCTTATATAGGAAAACAGCCCCTGGAGACAGGGATTTTATGTATTAAAAGGTGTCCTTGCCTCCCTCTGAAAAGCAGCAGAGTTCAGGCTCCTTACGTCTCCCTCCTCCTCCAAGTAAGACAGGGGTACTTTTTACAATTCTCAAGAGCTTTTGCCTGATGCCTGGAAAACACCAAATCCCTTAGTGGCTTTAGATGTCTGTAAGATTTCAGTAGAGCAGTCTCTCTGAATCTCTTTCCAAGACTTTGCAACTGAGGGCCTTCCTAAACCTCAGCTTAAGAAGGATTTACGGAGACTAAATTTGCTCATCAATGGCTGACAGAATAAAACACAAAATTGCATGAAAATGGATGGAAAAATCACTTCCATGTATGAGGGTTTTCCTCCCTTCTCTTCCCCAGAAGCTTAATCATCATCTAATGGTTGCTGTTCTTCCATCACTTTGACAGGGAGCAGACCATAATGCTCAAGAATTAAGCAACAAAAATAATAAGGTGGGGTGTTTTTTCTTTCTTTTTAAAATAACTCCACTGACTTGTATATGTATATCCTGACTGGTAGGAACTGTTTCTGGCATCTGTCCAAACAGTTAAAGGAAAGTAGGGAGTATAAATATGTTTTTAGAAGTACATGAAGACTTCTCTCTCTTTTTTTCCCTCTCCCATAAAGGAATTATCTACAAAGGTAGCTACAGAATAACACCAATCTTGAAATCCCAGCCCATTAAGATAGAAGGAAATGCAAACTGCATGGAAAGCTGTTTTTTGGGACATACTGTGCAACCATGAGCCTGCTTTGTATGTTCAGGAAATTCTCATGAGTTTTCTTAATGAAAAAAAAAAAAATACTAAAAAAAGATTTGCTGTAAATATCGCACAAGCCATGACAAAGTACCTTATAAAATATAACTATTCATAAACAGTCTAGCCTCTGGAACTAAAAAACACTGACACTTTCTATTAAAAGGTGCTTAGTCACGGTTCGCTAAATATATACAACGAATCATTTATTCTCTAATTTCATTGACTTTACTGTCGTTAGCAAAAGTCAAGAAAACTTCCTGCATGTGTGTGAACGGCTTGTATATGTAAACCACAGCTTCCAAAGTCTTTTTTATGGAAGCAGAAAGATCTTCACATTATACAAGTACGCCCTCCTCTTCTGTAGAAAACTATTTGCCTAAACTTCAATTGGATGCAAGTATTTGAACGAATTGGAACCAGAAGGCACAAGAGTAAATGAACATCATATCTTACAGGATAAAAGGGAAAATAAAAAGATACAGTTCCCCGAGTTCTCTAGCTCCTGATTTCTATCAGTACGTTTTCCAGCCAAATCCTGGCATCCTTTTTCTATCTTTTACTCTAAAGCCAGCCAAGGAAATATAAGCTCAGGCAGAGAGGGTAAAGGAAAAGTGCATGATGTAGCACTACAGACCTCATGTTATCACAAAGCAATGTCAAGATTTGAGCTACTGGTATTGCAGACACTTCACCAAATGACAACAGGAGGTTTTCTGCTCCTGCTTGGGTGGGGATGGAACAGGAGACTTGGGATTTCTCTTCTAGGAGTCTGAGTTGCTGATCAAGCAAGGGAAGCTCAAAAGTCTTTGCAGGGAAATGGCACGCTTATAAAGAGATATCTGCCAAAAATTGCAGGCTTTAACACTATCAGAAACAGACAACCTCCCACACTCTGCACTGACAAAAGCATGATTCTTTTATGGGTTTGTCTAAGACAGAAGACTGTAAAATGCCATGGTTTATCTTTACAGTTGAGGCTTACACTGAAACTGCCTAATGGAGTTATGTGAACACCTACATCTGAATGGAGCCTCCACATCAAGGAGTGATTTTTCCTACCCCTCAAACCTTTCCATGGTCTGAGATCATAAATTTGTATGGTAATAGCAAGGTTACTGTTCTTCTCTTGAAGACATCATTTAGAATCACAGAATCATTTAGGCTGGAAGATTGAGTCCAATCATTAACCCAACAGTTCCAAGTCCACCACTAAACCATGTCCCCATGAGCCACATCTACACATCTTTTAAACCCCCAGGGATGGTGATTCAATCACTTCCCTGGGCAGCCTGTTGCAATGCTTGACAACCCTTTCCGTGAAGAAATTCTTTCCTAATATCCAATCTAAACCTCCCCCAACACAAGTTGAGGTCATTTCTTCTATCGCTTACATGGGAGAAGAGGTCAACTCCCACCTGGAGCTCGACCCTCCTTTCACAGGGAGTTGTAGAGAGCCAGAAGGTCTTCAAGCCTCCTTTTCTCCAGGCTGAGCACCCCCAGCTCCCTCAGCTGCTCCTCATCAGACTTGTGCTCCAGACCCTTCCCCAGCTCCGTTCCCTTCTCTGGACACACTCCAGCCCCTCAACGTCTGTCTTGTCATGAAGGGCCCAGAACTGAACCCAAGATTTGAGGTGGGGCCTCAGCAGTGCCCAGCACAGTGGGACAATCACTGCCCTGGTCCTCCTGCCACACTATGGCTGGTACAGCCCAGGTGCCACCGGCCTTCTTGGCCCTCTGGGCACAGCTGGCTCACGTTCAGCTGCTGTCACCAACACCCCCCAGCTCCTTTTCCACTGGGCACTTTCCAGCCACTCTTCCCCCAGTCTGCAGCACTGTGGGGGTTGTTGTGACCCAAGTGCAGGACATGGCACTTGGCCTTGTTGAATCTCACATAACTGGCCTCAGCCTGTCGATCCAGCCTGTCCAGATCCCTCTGTAGATTCTTCCTGCCCTCCAGCAGACCAGCACTCCCATCCAACTTAGTTGTTTGCAAACTTGCTGAGTGTGCACTTGATCTCCTTACTCAGATTATTGATAATACTGAAACTGTTCGTTTGACACCAAAAAAAAAACCCTGCACCAAAAATGTGTGGCCTTCATACTTACCCTTCCACTTTTTATGGTAACACGAATAAGATAGAAAAACCAGAAAAAATCAGGAACACTTCTAGCTAACATCCTAACCTCCAGCTGGTAAAGGGAAAAATTTTGCATAAAGTAGATCAACCCATATTCACACGTGCCATTTTTTGAGCTCTGCTTCATAAAGACTCAGACATATTCGACCACAAAGGTTAAGCAGATGAAGAGGCCACCAATGCTGCTCTCTGTTAAACTATTCCATTGACTATCACACTGTTAAAAATAAGCTTTGGTTTTAATATTAATTTACCTTGTTTCCGTTTCCAATCAGTATCTATCCTTCTTGTGGGAGATTGTGTGACTCAATGAGAGGTTCAGTCAATGCAGCCACTGGAATCCTGACAGCAACCCAGTTGACCAGTATTGGTAGGGTCAATATCAGAGTGAAATGACCAGATCTTTAGGCGGCAAAACTCCAGAAGGATTTTAGACCTCTACAGTATGAGAGCTGGACACTGATTTCGAACCCTTTTTCTGTTTAGCATTACAGACCTTAACTTTCCATGTTAATGGTGGCCAAGCACCTTCTGACATTCTATTTCATAAAACACACAATGAGAGAATAAAAAGAAATTATGCATGATTTGGAATCATTCCAGCCACTGTTTTCACAATACCCCTCTATTCGCAAAAGCCAGACAGGAGTATTTAGATTAAAACACAGACAGTTCACATGAGTCCACCCATCAAACGATCAGGATCTGCTACTGCCCCTACCATTTCTTTTGATTCAAAATAAATCTCATGTAATTAGTCTGTTACTTATACTTAAAGCTATTACACTTAACAAAAACTAAGAGCATCTAGTCTTTACTGTCCTTACATGTGATTTTAATTCTGAATTTCTTTGTATAATAAAACACACAGAGGCACTTTGCTTGGGAAAACACTGTGTAGGAAATATGGTTATATGTCTTCAGATGGCTTTTCACCAACTAAAAAGCCACAAGAGAACTGCTGGTGAGATTGACTAACGTGCAAGCACAATTAATATACAATCACTTCCCTATATTTCTATCACATTCTTATATTCCAATGAATGGAACAGCCACGCAGGTAAGACTGAAAACCCAAAGAAAAGATTGGCATGGATTATCATGTTGAATGTGGGGAACCATGAAATTTCAGTTCAATAAAATAATGTTTTGAATCACCAATTAAAGCTCTCATATATAAGGATTTTTTTAAAAAACAATCACTACAGATTATGCTTTTGGTAAACAATGAAGCTGACTATACTGGGTTTTAGCTGGCATAGCAATAATTCTAAAAAAGTCTTCCTCTACTTCCTATTTCTTCCAAACTCAGTTGTCATGTATTTTAAGTTCCCTTTCCTAAATTGCAGCAGCTATTCTTAACATTGAGGGTATCCCTTAAGTAGGTCACTTAAGATACTACTGATCTCAGTGCTTGCAATCTAAGATGGATGAGTTTCTACAATTTAAAAATATATACTCAGTTTGAAAATACATCAACTCATGTTTTCATGAATATGACCTCCACTGCAACTTCAATCCATGCATATATAAATCCAGTGATATTAAAATATGTATTGCTGTAGTCATACTTGAGTGTTAGATGTTCGTATACAACTTGGAGAAACTGGAATAGTAGCATTAATCTAGATTAAAAATGCAGAATCACAGAAATCATCATTAAACATTGCCAAAAATATACTTTACTAAAATGAATACAGAGGAGGAGAAAAAAACTGTCTCGATTATTGAAGTTTTGCAATTACTGTTGTGGTTTCTCATGCTTATCAGGAGCAAGGCAGGCATGAGCTCCAAATATCACACAGATCTTTACAACAGGCAAAATCAGATCAGGTTAGATGAGGATACAAAGGGGACTGTTTAGCTCCTCTCTTGACTTGGTTTTCATCCAGCTGGTACACTCCAAAGGCCTTTAATCTCTTAACTACTGTCTCATTAGCACCTCTACAGAGATCCAAGGTGTTTAGAATATCTAGGAGGCTTTTATGTGCCATGAGTTGAAAAGCTCAATATGAGAAACCAACAAGCCCTAACAAAGTAAGCCCTGGCACAAAATACTGTATCATTTTGAGTTTATAACATATGAGCACCTTGTTCCCATGCCTGGCACTGCAGAACCTTGTAAAAGAACCATCCCAACTTGTTGACCAAAGCCATAAAGAACAGATATTCAATACAGAGTGTAAATGCCTATAATCACTTCACCAGAGGAAACACACTGACAACCCACAGGCCTGAGCTCTGCTGGAGTACAGGGAGGAGCAGGCACTGTTATAAAGCTTTGCAGCAAGTAAGATTCAGTGGAGATGTTAAAAGTTCTTGAGAAACCTCTTTTAAAGCCCTCAGTGAAGAACACACTAAGTAAATATGCCCTGAAGACCAACTGTGTGTGCTTGGTCTTTACTCAGCACAGGAAGCTCCCCCTGCCCCTTCCAGCTTTCTGAAGACTCCCAAGATAATTCAAAATGTTTGTTTCACTTTAAACTACAACCTTTGCAAAGGGAAACCCACGTGGAGTCACACATGTTCATTTGCAAAATGCTCATTGCTAAAATAAATGAGGTTGTAACACAATTTTTAGGTAATGGCAACACTGGGGGTGAGACTACGGGGTCTGTGCCGCCCTCTCAGGAAATGCAGGAGAAAATTTGTAGTTTGGGAAAGGAAGTGGGAAATACCACTGGAAAGCCTTGTGTGTGCCAGCTAGAGCTACAGGTTGCAAACCTGTCACCAAAATACCCCCGTGCACTGCTGGGACTCAGGCACCATTCTCAGAAGGCAATCAATCAGCCAGCTGGGCTCACACAGCCTGTAAGGATGAAACTTTTCAAAATCAGCTCTCAGGCAAGGCAAAACTCATCATCTTTTTTTCCTTTTCCTCTCATATTCCAATCTTCTTCCCTTTTCACTTTAAACACTGCTCAGAAATTTAATTGCTTTCATGAGCATCTACTCCACAAATCATGGCATATGGAGAAAAAAACCCACGGAAATGGCACTACAAATGCTCAAAACGTTTTTATGACCATTAAGAGTTTAACACCCTGAACAGGACAAAGAGTGGTCTTTTCCTTACTACATTTAAGTTCTTTCACTCTAAAACACTTCAGTAAAGAGTAACCACTGAGGAATAGAGTAATCAGAATAAAACTCCCCTCAAATATCAAACTGCTGAAATGGCAAGTGACTAGATATCTACTACAAATTTTTCCCTATATTATCTCATATTATGGGAAAAAGAAATCACTAAAATTTTAGAAAAAGCTGCTTGAAGATGCTAAAGAAGCATATTTCTTTTGTAATACAACAGTTACTACTGATTAACTGCTAATGAAAGACTGTTGAGAGACAACTATCTCATATGTGAAAGAAAAGAAAAAGCACGAAAAACCCAGAGGTTCATACTCATAAGACAAAACCTGATGAAAGACCTTTAGAAATGCCTCAAAACCAAGACTTCACACTTTCTCTTATAACCTGGCCTAGAGAATTTACTTTCGGCCAACAACAGCACCGATGATATTGAGTTGCCACGTCACCGGAGGACAAGCCACAGAGGTCACCCACCCAAAATGTATGCAAGGACCACAGGGTGACAGCAGGCAGCCCCAGCGCCTGCCCATTTTGCATACCCTGCCTGCTTCCCCTGCCTCATATCCCACATCCTAAGCCGCAGGCTGGCAGGCACCTGGGAGAACTCTTCACAACGGTGACAAAGGGCTTTAAATTCACCAATGTCAGGTGGATATCTTCAAAATTTGGATAGTGTTTTTAAATAATAAAATTACTACATCCTCCCTGGCCTTTCCTACAACAATGGTAATGCAAAAAAATGAGCAGCTCCTTCCCCAGCCCTCACCATCAAATTTGAAAAGGGCAACTGTCAAGGGGGGTAAAGGAACAAGTTTTGCCTACTCTGCTTCAGCACAGATTTAATGAAGACAAATGACCACTTCATCGTGCCACTTCTCAATCTCTACACGTTCTTAAAACTCCGTGATGCTCTAGAGCAAGGCCAGAGGAGGCCAAGAAGAAGAATAAAAGGATGGAACTCCTCTCCTATTGGGACAGGATGAGAGAGTTTGGATTGTTCAGCACGGAGAAGAAAAAGCTCCATGGTGACCTTAAAGCACCTTCCAGTGCCTAAAGGGGCTCCAAGAGAGCTGGGGAGGGACTTTGGACAAGGGCCTAGAGTGGTAGGACAGGGGGCAATGGCTTCAAACTGAAAGAGAGCAGGTTTAGACTGGTTATCAAGGAGTTCTTCCCTGTGAGGGTGGTGAGGCCCTGGCACAGGTTGCCCAGAGAAGTTGTGACTGCTTCATTCCTGGAACTGCCCAAGGCCGGGTTGGATGGGGCTTGGAGCAGCCTGGGATAGTGGAAGGTGTCCCTGCCCATGGCAGGGGTGGAACTGGATGATCTTTTATTCTCTTCATGAAACTCTGCTCACACAGCTAAGGGACAAGATGACTTTGAGTGTCCACGCACAACAAAAGGGTATTTAAAAGAGGAAATAGCAATGAAATCTCCTTCCATCCTTACATCCATCAGTGATATTTACTATTAGGAGCACTAGTGAATGATTATAAATTATTCTTCATACCCAGCTTGAAAAATGACATCACAATCTTCTGCAAGGTTAAACATGTCTGCTACTGAAGTAGCTGATTTTTAACTGTTCTTTAACTACTGAATTGATTTCCTTGCTCCTGAGAAGACAAAAAAAAAAAATAAAATCACTGCTATAAAAATGTAGAATTGTATCTTCAGTCAATAATTCACAGGGCAAGTATGTAGTAAGAAATCTGCTTTTAATCGGCTTGACTGAAGAACATTTGTAAATAAAGTATGTTATTAGTTCTTACTTTGAGGGCTATAAACAGAAGTTGCCAAAAATAGTTTTCACGGCGGCAAATTCTGTCAATTCTCACACATTTTACTGAAAAATATATAGTATTTTGTTAACTTCCCTGCAAAAACAAAACGTGGCGAAGTGTCATGCTTTGTCACACAGTCAAAGAATCAACTTCCAAACCATTCAGGAAATCAAAGAAAGGCTGAATTTTATTTTATTTCAGGTCATTTGGGTCAGAAAGCAAATAATAATTTAATAATAGCAACAATGAACTGTATTAATTTGTTTCACGTTATCAAGTAACTTTCTTACTTGGCCTCTATAGGCCTTTCTTTTTCATATTTGCCTTCAGAGAAGCTGTAAAACCTCTCAAGAATGAGACTTCTCCTTGGCAGAAGTACACACTAGAGACGATATCTATCACTTCCTAACCAGCCTAATTTTTAAAAATTTTCTCTGTAAACTGAAGATTTGGAAGAACATTAATTTGAGATTGAAAATCAGAACTTACTAGGAATTGGAAATATTTGTAGAAATTAATTTGAAAAACTGCACTTAAAAAACCTGAACTATTTGATGCTAAAAATGTTGTAGCTAAATCTAAATAAATATGAAGATTTGTTTGTCTGTGGTTTTACTTTTAAATAATAAACTGTACAGGCCTGTTAGTTATTTATCCCTGTGCTAAGCTTTGCTTCCCTTACCAGGAATGACCTGGTTAGCATAAATTCAGTTCTTGGTATACTTAAAATTTAACTAATTTTACATTTGCAGCATAGACCAAACGTTCTAAGCCAAATGAAAAAAAGGAGAGCAAACTCACACATCCAAGTATGCACTTTCGATCTACTCTAAAATCAGATTTCTATAAACAAAAGTCTTGATGTAAAGCATTTCGATAAAATGGATGAGAGCAAAATTGGTGGGTTTTGCAGAGCATAGCAGAACTGGAAACTAAAAATATTATTTTAGGTGGTGAAAACAAAACTTTTTGCATATGTAAGTGAATTATGGTGGGTTTTCCTGTTGCCTGTAATTTAGCTTCAGTAATGAACAGCTTTTTGGGTCTTTCTGTGTTGTGCTTCTTTTTCCCTGGGGAAGAGGAGATTTCAGCATTTCTTAGAAGTCAACTGAGAGGCTGAAAATTATCCGAAAAAGAGAAATTATCTGAAAAACAACTTCTGATAAAATAATTTATTCTTTTTCAGCACAGAGACTACGGAAATGCTGCTGTAGAAAACCAAGCCAAACATGTGTCTTTATTAGAAACCCTAATCCTACATTTAATTGTTCGATTTCCACAAGTTTCCAAAGTTCAAAGTACATTGCACAGAACTTTCAGTATTATTTCAACTAAACCAGCCTATGAGTGAACTATTATGAATTCTGCAGTTTCTAAATGATGCTACTATTCTTATTTTTATATTATCTGTCTATCATTGTAGACAGGGCTTTTTTTTTTTTTTAAATTCACAAGTCTTGGCAGCTACTACCTCTGACTGAAAAGGTTATGTACTGAAAATAATTTCTTTCCCCTTCTATAAAAAAGTAGGAAATAGTAATGATTGTAACTAATATTTCAATTGCGGTTTCTTTAATAAGGTAATCACTGATTAAAGGTGAGCAATAATATAAGTACTGTAAAATTAAATGAAATTATTTTTCAGCAATCATGTAAAAATAAGGAAAACAGAATAAACTGCAAGTAATATCCATTTTCCAAACATTTTTCTTTTGCCAAACATACACCATGCAAGACCAACAAGACTTTAGCGGCCTTTTTCACACTTTTATTGTCAGCAAAAGAGTCTGTCATGGATAATTGCTCACGAGAACAGAAGAACTCATCAGATCCCTCTCAATATCTCAGTTGATCACTGGCAATAGAACTGCACACATTGCACTGCTGCCCATGAAAGGCACCAGCACTGACACAGGGCAATTCACTCTTCCCACGCAGCTGCATCCTATAAACTCCTTACTTGCAAACTTCTACCGGTACTTAATCAATATCACAGGCTCACAAATCAAAGGGAAGGTTCTGCACCGTCTCCAGGACTTGAGCACGCTTGGTGAAAAAGTTCACATATAAAATGCAGTTAAAAGGTTGACTGAAAGTCAGATTCAATTTCCTTTTCTGGTGAAGACACTATTTTAAAGAACACAGAGAGCCATTAAGGTCCTAAAAACCAATCAATAATCAATGTACATTTTTGTAAACAGAGGGAATAAAAATAAATCATAATGGTGAGCAATGAAGTTTGAGAGTGATATCACAGATGTGATTTACTACAGAGGTGACCTTTTGGTGTTCCTCAAAAACACTGTGTCTACCTCAGCTTCAAGAATGATCTTTTCTCCAATACCATTTCCAATGCTATCATTTTAGGTCCATTAACTCTGTTCATTTTTATCCCACAGTATATTTAAATTTAAATGTATTTTAAATGTATTTCAATTTTTTTCTTTAAAGTGACACTTTCTCTAAGTTTACTTACAAACTTTCATTAAGAACCACGTCACAACCCAAAGCAAACCCATACTTAGAGAGATGTGCTGATTGTACTCTTGGCGGTGCATTGGATGCCTGAAAATCACTCTGTGTGTCCCCAGCAATGGGTGACTATTCCAAATTTCAAAGTGGCAACGCTTTTGTATTAAACTTTACCTGAGCAGCAAAACCCTTACAAAGCTAAAAGTGTTATTTGTGCATAGCTTAGAGCTAATCTCCCTTTTCTTCCTCTGTTAATGTGTTTTAAAGCGACAGTTACTAAGGCTGTTGACTTCTGTGCAGTGAAGCAAGTTTTTCCCTGACTATTTCAGAAGCCATTGCAAGACTTCCAAGGAATCAAGTTTTGAAGGGCATTTTCATAAAATCTCACAGATACTGGAAGTATTAATTAAATCATTTCCAGTAGAGGTATAATCATAAAAACCATAAAAATACAAAGTATTGCTTGAGAGTACTTCTCCTGATCAAATGCCCATATGCATCAAAACACAAAATTTCCCAGCTTGTGCACTACCGTCCTTATTGATTCTGATTGCTACAAGGGTGGCAACAAGTGATTCTGTTGAAGCTCTCATGCATCAGCCATCTCAGATCCATTTCCGTATATGGAGTAAATCACTGCTGTGAAAGCAGAACTCCCCCTGAGCAGGGAAAGCAGCACAAATTGGAACAGTGGCACGGGAGGAAGCAAAGCCACAGTCTTAGGGGAGGGTCATAAAGAAAGTGCTGGTGAGCTGTTCCAGGCACACAACCACAGCCAGAGTAGCACAGGAGCCTCAGCTCTGAGAGCTGCCCTAAAGAGCTTGTGAGATTTAGAAGTTCAGAGACGTTGGAGCAATTTCTCATAGTTGTTTATGGCAACTCTTGATTTTTCAGAAGTTCATCTTGTAGATGTAGATCTGTAAAGATTGCTGCAGCCTGAAGAAATGAAAAATATTAGAGCATCAAAAGTTTAAGAGGGGGGAAGGGAGAAAAGAAGGATAGAAACCTCTTGCTCACATGCCTGATCCCAGACCGATAAACTTAGAACAGTTCTTCAAGGACATCTTCATCCTCAGCCCATAATCTGCATCACTCATCATGTATCATAACCCAGAGAAGGCCTGAAGAAGAACTTAAAACACTCAAAGGCTTCTCATTTGTAACCAGCTGAGTTTCTGTAATAAATTACCTCTCCATACAAATCCTGCTTCATCTAAATCAATCTCTCTAAATACTCAATGATCACTCAAGTCACCTAATTTAGTTAAACCAAAGTTTTAGAAATGGGCCATGTGACTAATTAGTAAGGCTCTTAGGGGATGCAAAAAAAAAAACCAAATTCAGGATAAAATCACAAAAAATTCTTAAGACTCCTTTTACATTCCTGCTATGTAACCGTTCTTTTTTATTTTTCATCCTCAGTAACGTGGTGGTTAAAACCGTCACTGCTACAAAGCAGATGAAAGGGACTCTCATCTTGTCAGCTCTAGTGCCCAGCAGTATCTGTTGCCATACAGATTTTCTCAGAGATCCTGAGCAAGATCCAATATTTGCACGTTTCCAACTGCTACCGTCTCCTCAGCACAATTAAAATATGGTTAAAATATGCCAATGATCTTAGTTGCCATTAGCAAGACAGTGTAGCTGAATAATCTCCACCTCCTAGCACATCATGCCACAATGGAAAACCTTAGTTACAACCATCCTGCGTGAAAGAGAATTTCAACATTCAATAATAAAATTAAATAATTATGTCCCTTAATCACACTTTGATGTTTTCTGTAAGTAATAAACCGTGAGTGTCACACACCTTCTAATTTTTACATAGTGCTTTTCATATACATGTAAGGTTACTTTAGAGATACAGGCAAACTGGCAAGGACAGCTGAAAGATTTACTCAAGATTACAAGAATCACCAGCAGTGCTGAAAATACCATCTTGTCCTTTGTCACTACCTAATTATCTCAGCATATCAAATACCACTTGTGTAAGGCTGCAGCCTGGTCACCACGGGAAGTTGGATGCAGGGTCAGGAGCCTGCACAAGGCACTTGGGGACATTAGTGACAAAGTTGGCAGTGCTGGGTTAAAGGCTGGACTTGGGGATGTAAAGGTCTTTCCCAAGCTAAACAATTCTGTGATTTCTGCTCCTGCACTCCAGTACCAAACCACAAGCTGTGCTCAGGAGTGTTCACCAGTGCGATGTTTGGAGGAGGGAGAGCTGGGCAGGGAGGTTGGTTCATTTGCCTTTTAGAACTGAGGAAGACAGGACCGTATCTCACCTAATCGAATCACAAATCAAATGACAATTTGGTTTCAAACGTTAAAACAAGGTTCTGATATAACTATAGAAACACTGCTGTGCTTTAAAGGTTTCTCTCATTTTTGCTATTATCATACCAGGTACTCATTTAAGACATGAAGAATTGCTATGAAAAATGATCCTGAAACTCCCATTTACGACCAAGTATCTGGCTAAAAATTACAAGTAACTTAAAAGATGGGAATGGAAAAGGGATGTCTGTAGTTGCTATTTCTATGAAAAAAAAAAAGGGCACAGGTTTTTTTTCTTTTTTTCTTTTTTTTTTCTCCAAACCCTCAGGCATCAGACCACACAAAGACATTTTAACTGGTCAAAGCTCAGAAATTTAAAGAGGAAGTCCTCTGGACCAAAGAAAACAGCACTCCTTCCAGAAGAAACGATGGTGGGTCTAACTGAGGTCCTTAGAGCTGAGACCCTTTCTAAGATGCAAGATTAAAATGATACTTAAATACCTTTCAGAATTTAGAGATAAGTTTATTGACTTCATAGAATGCTTTGGATTTAACGAGTAGGGACCAACATAAGGCCCTTAAAAAACCCTAAAAAATTGTGGTCAACTCACCTAGAGATTAGCATTCATCAGATTATGACAAGAATAAACATATTTCTGAACCTACCCTTTTGAATAAGACAAAAGTCATACCAGAGATCACAGAACATACTCATAAACAAGGTCCACTTTGAGATCACCATGACTTGCTAGATCCAAACTTAAGATTCTCTAAAGCAGAAGCAATTAACTAGACGTTTTAGGACAGAAACCAGGATTTGGGATAAGGTTTGCTTCAATACTGAAAACCATGTGAATATAACATAATATGGGAGAATCAATTTTCAGTCACTGCAACAATTCTTATCTTTACAAAGAGAGAAGTAGGGGTCAGCTTTGTGCTTAAACTGAAGGCAGACCCAGACCAAAGCAGATGAGCTGAGTTATAGGATCATAACACCTCATTGGCAAACACGGGGAGTCAAATTTTAACACCTAATCCAAGTAAAGGGTCACTGTCAGGAACACACATCTGGCAAACTGCTGAAGTTCTGCCTTATCTGTAATTATGGGATAAAATCCATTTGTCATAAGCATTACCTTGAACAATAACTGATATTCACACATTATTCTAAAATATACACATCCTATTAAGATACCAATTTTCTCTGAGAGAAATCTAAATATGAGCTATGCAACTATTTGGCAATTATAATTAGGAGTAGAGAATATTTTATGTAAACAGTATTAGAGTTTCTGCTGAGTTAGCGTAAATCTTTCTTTTGAAGCAGTGACATGATAAAACAATCAGATTTTCACAGAGTATAAGATGACTTAAACCTTGTCAAATAGAACGTAACACAACAGGAATGCCACAGCAACAGAAAAGTTTGTTTTATTATACTTAAGTATATTCAATTTTTAATTTTTTTTCTAAACTAGGGCATATACCAATTTACTGAAAAATACAGTTAGAGTTATTTTTTTTAAAGTATCAATTAACAGCTATTCCTTTCACAGAGGAGGAGCATTGCCATTTTTAAAACATGATTTTAACTCAAGATCCAACTTGAGTTGTCAGTCCACAGAATTCAAGAATGTCTGGATTTTGGCATTCAAGTCTGAGTACAAATTAACATAATTCAAAGAACAGCCAAAACACAGCTGTTCTGAAATTAATCTCCCCAAAATCTATATTTTTATATTTGACCATCTGAAAGGTCATGAAAATTGCATTAACACAACTTCCTGAAAAGGCAGCAAAAACATTTTGTCAAAACCAGCTCTAAGGCTGGTACACCAAATATCTACTTGATACTAAACATGGTTTTCACTTTCATGGAAAACCATTATTGACATTAACTACTATCAAGAAGGTTTTATGGAGCCTTTTCATTATTTAATTTCTATTTGTGAATAATTTATATTCTCTTTTAATTAAAGCCTTCCTTATGTTTTATTTCTAATGTACTGTTACGACACCTTTTCATCTGAAATTATTTACATCTCAGTAGCATGTATATATGTATTTGCATAGCTATACATATATTGATTATTTTGTGATAGATAACACATACTTTAAAAAACTGAGGGCTTTTCTAATTTTAATAATTTTGGGACAACAATAAGGATTTCAAGCACCTGAATCAAAAGGTTCATTGAAAAAGCTAATTCAACATAAAACTGTCAAGTTTACGTCTAAAATATTATTTTTGGCAGCAGAGTTCTTTGATAGGCAGAAGATGCAAAGAATACATGCATGGCCTGAAGGCCATGTACAAAGAAATACTATTTTATCAGTGTTTAGTGGTGATGTGGGTAATAACACTACGATGGAAGCGAGACACTACCTAACCCTACTCACAGTTTATCCCTTTCTAGTTAAAACACTTTTGAACATAGAATTGTTTCCTCCAAGAAAGTACTTAGGGAAACTTTTTAAAAAGTAACTTTGATAAAGTGCAATAATTCAGCTGAGGGAGTACTGTATCTTCCTCTACTTCTTAAACAGAAACGTAAAAAAAAAAAAAATAAGAGATCCTTTCATCTTGTACAGACAGCAAATATTCATTGAACACACAGTGTATTTCCTGGACCTGAGATGACGTGCCATTCACACTCTGAATTTGAAACTGATACTAAATTGACCTGCACATTATAAACAAGGGCATATAATTTATTTATTTTTAAATTACAGTATTTTGTATTTTGTTACAGTAAGGCAATTCACAACTTCAGAGAGTAACTGTCTTATGCTTTATTTTTACTCTTGGCTGAGTGTAATCATGCACATGACCATTTCAACACAATTGCTACTTGCTATTTGTATAATTAAATATAATTATGCTGAAAAAACTACTACAGATAACATTTACTGGTGGATCCCCAAATACAACAAATAGATCACATGTTCAGGTAAATTAGTTAAGTAGAACTCGCACTGAAATGCAAATATCCCACCCCTGGGAGTGTCCAAGGCCAGTTTGGATGGGGCTTGGAGCAATCTGGTCCAGTGGAAGGCATCCTTGTCCATGGCAGGGGTTTGGGCAAAATGATCTCTAAGGTTCCTTTCAACCCAAACTATCCTGTGATGGTCAGGTGAAATCAAAGCAGGAGGCTGGATCCAAAAGCTAAGAACTCTACATGACTCAGGACTGCAAACAAGAAAGTAAATAACCTACGAGGCTGCAGGACGAGGGCACAAAGTACTCCCAGGAGCCAGCTCAGCGACAAGAACAGAACTCAGTGTCATTGCTGAGATTGGAAGCATAACTGAATTTCTTCTGTTCATTAGAAAAAGATTTTGCAACATTGTAAATGGTTATATAGTTATAATTTGAGTTCTAGAAAGAGTTGAACTTAAAAAACCTGTTGTAAGCCAGAATTCCTTTGATTTTAAATTTATATTAAGTAATTACACTTAACATCAATGAAAGGCTAGATCAAAAGCTCTAGGATCAACAACTGGCTGCAGCTAAAATCAAAAGTAGCAATTACTTAAATTAGCAAACCATGGTACACATCATGATTTAAGTTAGCAAATTCATCAGCCTCCACAAAGGAGCTGCCACATTACAAGGACACACTTATACAGAGGGTTAAACTGTGTGATCATTTTGGATACTTTCCAGGTTTATAATCTAAACTAATTATGTAATTTAATTAATTACTTGGGTTGAGTAAAAGCAAAACTTCTGCTATTTCTGAAATGTTGCAATACAAAAATATTAAAAGGTGGGGTTTTTTTTGTAAACTAAGAAAAACAGGATTGACTAGTTGTTTTCAGAGCACTATATCCAAAGAGAATTATGGTATTATCTGTGGCAGGACCACACTCACCATTTAAGTGGCAAAGAAATTACACATATCTATTTTAATCAAATTACTAAAAGTATTAAACATTGCTATAGCTGGATAAATATTTCACTGTACGGGATACATTTGAGGGAACAAATAGAACTGGCATGCCCATATTAACAAGAATTATAACACTGATTTTCTGTCTTCTACAATTTTTTATTACCTCTACAGATAAGATTATAGTTAGTTATCTATCTTGCATAACATTTATAAGGAATAGCTAACTGGATATACACAATACGGTACAAGAACTGCTTAAAATTACTCAAATATCCATAGGGGTAACATGAAAATACAGTGATGAGGTTATCCCTGCAAGTAACTCTATTTGTCCCAGAGTCTGATTATCCCAGACAATGCAGCCAAAGGTGTGAAGTCAACACAATTTGGATTTCGCCACCCCCTCTGCAGCTTTCCTGGGCGCAGAGACACAGTTACCAGTCTGTCTTCAGAAGGACTCCTACCATTCTAAAAATACTGTCCCACAGCTGTTTAAAATTTATTTTTTTAGACCATAGCACCACTGTTTGGTTGTTTCCAATTTCTGAAACCACAAATAGTAAAAGTGTACTCAGTCTACTGCAAACATAAATAGCAAATGCACGCTTCAGCACTTTTAAAAGGATATGGAAATTGGCAACAAAAATGCAGTTCATGTTGAAAATTTACGAGGGCCCTGCCATATTTCTTCAGAAATACAATCAGGTAAAAATTAGGAAGATCTCTACCAGCTGGGTGGCATTTTTGTGTTTTCTTTACTTACATTTTTTTAAACTGAAAGACTTTCATTATGCAACTTCTGGCACTTGATAAAATAGAGCATGGTACCTTTGCTCAAACCACAGCTTCTTTGGTTATGTTTAGCATTACACAAACATCTTTCACCTTAGATATCCTCTTGCATTAGTGTGTTTCATTTCAAATACTCTAAGGCACATTACCTTTGGACAAAATTATTTTAATGGCCATCAGCAAATGAGATGTACAAATTATTCTTTCCCTCCCCCTACTTTCACAGGTCATTTCAAAATAATCCAACCCTTCACAGTTCTACTTTTGCATATTTGAAGCTTTATGCACATATTTCTATTAAAAGCTAATGTAGTCCAATAATATCATATTTTTACATGGATTTCTTTCAAGAAATACAGCCCATAATGACAAAGTATCATCTAGGTAAAGGTAACAGTAGACATGTTAGCAAACGTGATTACAATTTTTTTCAATGAACATCAAAAGTCTGGAAATCTGAAGGAAATGTCAATATTTTTTCGCCTGAAGTACACTTCTTGAAAGAATTCTGGATCCCAAGGAATTTGATGGGAGTTTAAAGTCACTGGAGCTGAGATTTCAGCCCTGCCCTGTGTAAATTCAAGTGAGCTCATTAAGAAAAATATCTATTTCACGTGGTATTTGTGAACTATTTCATCCTGTCATAAATGCAACTAAAAGTAGAAACAGGTAATAATTCCTTTTGATCAAATATGGTCCACAGCAATAAACTGCTTCTATCAGTGGCTTAACACTAGAAACCTGAACCTTTCTGATGCAACAGGCTTAAAAACATAATAATAATAATAATAATAATAATAATAATAATAATAATAATAATAACAATAACAATAATAATAACAATAATAATAACAATAATAATACATGAGTTCACATCAAAGTTGGTTTTTTTAAGTGCATATGTAAAGGATAAAGTATGGAGAGAAAAAAAATTATCTTCTCTTTCCCTTGCAGCTAAAAGCATAAGCTAAAACTGTACAAATTGTTTTACAACTCAATTTGGGATGAATTTCTTTTGGTACAGAGGTAACTTACTACAAGATTTATTTTACACAGTTTGCAGTTTGAAGGCAGCATGGGCATATATTTACTTTTATATATTTATATGTAAAACTTCTACATATTTATATTTACTTATTATATATTTGTTTTTAAAACAGTTCCATATAGTTCTGAATTTTTGCCTGACTTGACATTTTGTGTATTTCCTAATAACCCTGAGTGAATCACAGACACATATGTACATATATGCATGATTTTGTCATGTACATTATAGAAAAAAACAAGCTGGAGATAAGACAAACCCAGCCAGTCTATGAAATAAAAATTTGTCCAACAGGCCATGACACACTGGATGAAAACTACACGTTAAATACTCTCTTAGATACATTTTTGCTGTTGACTTGGTAATATTTCTCTTTCCAGTTTACTAGATCTGAAATACTGCATGTTTCTGACAGTCAGTAGGATACTGTGATTAAAGCCGACCCAGGATAATTTTTTTCAGCCCCAAAAAAGCCTGGAAATGGGTGAAAGTGCTCATCCTGAATTCCCCACTGCTACGTGACTCAAGTAAGAACTCCCAGGCTTGGAGCTGAAGGCTCAGGAGGGAACAAGAGTGAAACTGGGATCATGAGCCTGTGAAGGCTCCCGGCTGCAGCCACGGGGACAGGTCACGACCCTCACTTTGAGAAGGCACCACAGCAATTTTGTGCTCATGGTTAAATCAATTTAAAATGAAATCATCAATTGGCACTTCTGTCTGGTATTTAGCCTAACTTGAAGACTTTTATATCAAGAGGGCCTTGCAAGTTTTCTTTTATTTTTTAGTGTTGATCTATGGAGGCTAGCCTTTTTTTTTAAAGCTATCTAGTATTTTCAAATGAAAATTATGTCCTGCATAAATTAAAATGAATTCAAGAAACTTTTCTTAATTAACTAAGAATAAGCTGATGTACACATCACACTGCATTTCTATGGAACTACCTGTAGTATTAGCAATTTCTTTGCTTGGCGGGGAGCAGCAGGGACACTTGGCAATTGCTTTGCTTCAGAAATGTTGTGTTACACAGGTATTTTTCACTGGATATTATGCTTTGTGATGGAAAACTTTCCCAACTGCTCATTAGAAGAAAAATATTAGTTTAAATTTTAAACTGTTTGCAAAGTATAATTTTAACTAGGAAAACTCCTGCTGTAAATATAGAACTGGAATACTGTGATGTGGTTAACTGCACCTGCCACCCAAAAGCATTTTGCAATATTATGCACAGACTTTAAAGGAAAAAAATTATTTGAGAGATGCAAATAATGGCAAGAGTACTAATTAATGTTTGATTGCATTTATTTAAAGCAATCATTTCATTTTCTTTCTAAAGAAGTCCTCCACCCAGCTAACTAATATCTACCTGTTCTGAATTTAAGTGCCTTTTGCACTTACATTAAGAATAATATTTAAATACATGGTTTTCTTGAAGGTCAACTTCAGGGCTAAGGCACACAAAAAATACATTTAACACAGAATCAATGGTTTGCTCATCCATTAACACGAGTTTAAAGGATGAACTGCATTTGTAAACCACAACCTTGTACGTTATAAAAAAAATATTTGAGACAGTAAAAGATACAGCCTAAGCCCACTGAACTCAGAGAGAGACGTTTGATGCTTCTAACCATAATGTTCTGAACAAGAAAATGCTTTAGTCTACAAGCTGTATTTAAATAAATTATACACTCAATCTGCACAGAGCAAAAATTTATGCAACACACAAACCAATACGAGCATGTATGTAGGAAGCATCAAAACTTTATCTAAACTACAAAAATATTATTTAGAAAAAATAACATTGCAGAAGAGTAAAGAAGTGAGATGCCACTGGAAATATCACAGAGTAAGGAAAATGTTTCGAGTCTGCCTTATTTCTTAGTGGGAAGCTGCAGAGAAAATATGGTGTAGAACCAGTGCAGCCACTGGCTTTTGCAGTCCATTTTCTAGGGTGGGCTTCTTAATGAAAAACATAATTTTTGTTAAACGTCTCTTGTCTAATTTTTTTTCCTTTTAAAGAAGAAAAACATTTAATTAAATTACTTTCTTCAAATCACCCTAAACAATTAAAAAAAAAAATCAAGAAAAATCTTTATTTGTATAGGAATAGTCAGACATTTGGCTTCTAGAAATATGCCTGCTTAAAACCAGGAATTACTCCTTTCTCCAGATGCAGTATCTGTCAGCAATATTTACAGTTTAAGAAAGTAAGCTGCACAGTTTTCCTTGAACACTTTTCAAAATTTCCTGAGCTGATTCTTGAGATGCAGCAGGATAGTTCTGCAGCTAAATCTAAAAAAGCTGAATAAATGAAATTCATACATTGCACTGAAGAGCTCTTTGGTGCTGAACATTGCCGTAACTTCTACATAATAAATTATTTCCTTAATTTGATGCACTTGAACGTGCATTCCCTGTATTAGTGATGTATGACAGGAAACAGCACCGCCACTAACAACAGGCAGCAGGCATGTATTTCCTAATTTTAACAAGATGCTATCCTAAAAATGAAAAAGCTCTTCTTCACTAGCAAACTCAGATGCAGAACAATTTGGGCTCCAGTCCTTCGAAGCCACCACAGGTCTGTAACAGCAAACAAGGAGAAGCCTGTCAGAATTTACCGGCACTGAACTTCCAAGGCTTGAAGCTCAGCTCGTTTTTAGGGGCAAACCCCTGCTGACTCATCAGATTTTGCTCAATTTGAGCCATGCAAGGTCACCCACCCTCTCAAAAAGGAACTACTTCCACACGTAACATTTGGTCCTTGCCAGGGCTCAGGGTACAAATCTTGTGGAACAGGGTCTGTCCTCCCATCTGCATAAAGCCACCACAACCGTGACTGGGCTCTTTGAGCACTACCACAACATGAACAAATAAAAGTACACATACAAACTGCATTAAACAACATTTAGAGTCACAAAGGCCTACATTCATAACTTTGGAAATGTCAGACTGAAGATGGGCTGCTTGTCTTAACACGACACGTATTTTTTCCTCTTTCAGTGCTCTCTGTCCCAGTCGGCCAACAGGGCCCTGGTGCCATGCCACTGTCTTCCCATCTCGGTTTCACCCTCCCCCCCCATCCTGCAAAGTGTGGTCCTTGCCCCACCAATCTACGCCTCACCCCTTCCAGGCACTCTCCAGCTTTCACAAGTAATCACTTACAGCAAAAAAATTGTAAGAATCCAGGGTTAAGCCAAAATCCTGGGTTATGCCCTCATGTCATGGATGAAAATATGTTCTGCTGCAAAGAATTTCTTTTGGTCCAGCAACTTAATATATGGTCTTTGCTTTAGCGCAGTCCCATTCCTCATACAGCAGATGCCTTCCCTCACTTTCTTTGAATACTGTCTCTGGTTTAATCAAGGTAATCATTTTAACCTCCCTCCCTGGTCCTGGGGCACCAAGAGGTGTTACAGATTCTCTGAACTGTCAGAAAAAGTCCCTGCAACACCCCAAGAGCCTCAAGCTCAAGGATCCAACACTGAGCATTTCACCGCCCAGCTGAAACCCTTCCATTGAGGGGGTGCAATCAGCTGCTATTCAGAACATCTTTTCATGTGAGAAATACCAATTTAAATGGTTGGAGTGTGGCAGAGCTGCTGAACCAGAGGAACCACATCATGTCAAGGAATCCTAATTCAGGCAACAGTGATGATCCAAGTCTCCCTAACACCATGGCGGGGTTACTTAGATTAACACATCCTGCTGGTTTAGGTCATTTAAGAAACACAATAAATTTCCTAAGTGAGACTGAATCATGTATTTTACAGGTCAGTAAGAACATGCTGGAATATCCAATGTGAATGACAAGAAATATTTCACAGGATGAAGCAAAATTAACGTTTGGCTGATTTTCTTGGTTTTTTAATCATAGACATCTTTCTGCCACACAGCAAAGAGTGCCATGGAGACATGGAATAAATGCAACAGCAGAAACACTCTGAAAATAAGTATTTTGTTAAAATGTTGGTACGGTCAGCGAACTGGTGGGTTTGTTGCTTCCTTGAGGGTGGTAGAAATTGCAGGGCATATTTAATGCCTAATGCAATGTGAAGGTACAGATCAGTTCTAATCAAACAGAAGTTAGTATTTAAAAATAAAAGGAGAGAGAAGAGTGATAAAGACATGCAATCACTCAATTACACTCTTTCTGTCTGGCTTTACAAAACACTTAGAGAAATGCCTAGTTAAGGTATGACAGTATTTCATATTATTTAAAAGTCACAGCTTTAATGTAGTACATTTTAAGTAAACTCTACTTTGACTAAATATTAGGAACGATGTCATCTATATTCAAATCTGTACCCTTAATTAATTTCTCATGTATTTACTCATTTCTTATTTCTTCTCACTTATGCTAGAGTTGTTCTCTCAGTAATGAAGTAACACATCTCCCATTTCCCTTTCCCCATTTGTCTTTATAAATTCCATTTAAAAAAATACTTTCTCCTATTAAGCATATAAAGCTTATATAAGTCAGAACTTCTGCAAAACTGAGCTTTTGAACTCATACTTTCAAAGATCTGTTAAGAAATATGTTGCTCTAAGACCAAAGTCTTATTTATACGAGTTTTGTGGCTTAACTGACAAGTATTTTTCTGTGACAAGTAAGGGCAGACAGTTTGTATCTTAAACACCATAATCCAGTTTTCAAACCATGTAGACGTCTGGAAGGGAATCAGTCAGTAAAGTAAATTATATTATATCCCACTGACAGTCCAGATACAATCTATGAGATTCATTACTTCTACCCAAGACAAAAGAAAAAAAAATACATGGGAGAGGTGTGGGAGGGTCAAAAATATTTGCAGCTCACAAGATTGCTTAATCGAAGTAAACAGACTTCTATTTTTAAAAATACAAACAGCAGTTAGTTCTTGGTTTAAATGCAAAGGTGGGATATAAGCAATAACTTGCTGCATTTTTATGTGAGGCCATGGGCTAACTGTTTCTGTTTTACAAGCTGCCAGCAGTTTGACCTCTTTAATTTGCTGGGAGACAGGGAAACAGCACCTCGAAAATTATATTTTTTCACTACGATGAATATTTTCTCTCTGCGTTTCTTTTCCATGAGTTTGTGTAGGATTTATTCACAACAGATTTTCCAAATCTGAGATAGTGGTCTCTCACCCATGACAGCCTTCATTGATGCAGTAGCCAAGATGTACTGATAATTGCAGTGAAAGCTGCAATTTAGCCTTTTTAATTCAAAAGGAACATCTGAGAAGGAACATTTCTGCATGAATTAGAATCTGAAGCTAAACAGTACTTTCTTTTCCTTCAGGATTCTCTTCAGCTAACAACCCAAACTGGATATTTACATACTGAATTTCACCTTTCCCTTAAGTGGTTTCATATGAATGAAGACAAATTCACTTCTTTAATTTTTTTAATAGGAAATATGAACACAGTATAATTCCATTAGTTTATTCATAATGTTAATTTTTAAAATAAAACTAAGCTTTACTTTGTGCATACAGAGTATTACTTATCTTCTACAAGATGCAGTCAGTCCCTTCTCTCAGTTCCAAATGAGAAACCAAGAAAATGCCATTTTTAATTATAATACTTGACTGAATTTCCACATTAAAGTCACAGCACATCCTACAGAACAAGAAATTGGAAATGAGGCACTAAATCTGTAGCATTAATTTTGTGTCTTAACTATACTCTGACTCCAGTCTATCAGTAATGTATTGGAAGTTACTAATGTTGTTGCATTTCACAAAACTACTCATAGTTCAGAAGTTTTACAAACAGATAATTTTCCACCGAGCTTTACCTTTTCCCCTGAAAAAGCCCCCACTGCCATCATTTCAGTTTGGTAGTTTTCATATACGTGCACCAGTGGGAAAAAGTTTCTTTGTTTTGACTGAAACTGGGAAGTGAGGACCTGGGTATGTCTTTGGAGCTCGTAACGCCTTCAAAAATGCTGTGAGCATCGCAGCACTTTCAGCAGTTAAACTGAAATTTATTTCCCTAACACACAAAAATGTTCCATTTTTGTGAAAGCAGGAAAAACCTCTTTATAAACCTGGTAGCTACAACTGTAAAAATATTTTAAGTTGATGCAGAAGAGAACATGTTTTTATTCCGTAGGCTTGTATTATGGAATATGTTTAAATACAGATTATCTCATTCAGTAACTCCCCATTTTACAGTAGTAGCAATTCATTCTAATTGCTTGGGTAGCACACTCAGGAAAAAGAGTATTTTTCCTTTTCACTGAATAATGTTTCATGTTCGGTTAAATGCAGGAAGTTACACCACCGTTGGAATGTGATTGTCTGCAACGGCAGAGTTACTTCGCATTCATAGGTTTGTGTTTAGCTAAATATTAAAATGTTGGCCATTCGGCAGTACTTCTCAAAATATCTCTAACTCCTAACTAGCTAAACTAAAAAGGCATCTATCCGCCTCAATCAGAATTGTTTTCAACCGAGGATAATCATTTTTCACAGAAATTTTTAGCCTCCTGTATGGAGCGGATTATAGCAAATGTAATTCACACATGCTGTTTCTTATTCAGAGGAAAACACAGACTAAGGATGTGGAGAATTTCTAGCCAAATCTTCATTCAGATCCAAGATCCACGGACGCCACTGTAATTGAGAGACATTCACAACCAGATAGCTGTAGACTTCATTTTTGTTTAAAATAATACCTCTTCTACACGAGCTCCAACTAAAACATTGATGTTATTTAACTTCTAGCAAGCTGCCTTGAGCTGAACTTACAACAGATTACAGGTTCTTGGTTTAATTCTGTCCAGAAAAGGACACTGCTTAAAATCATATACTTATATTCACATCTAGATCATGTAAATGTGCTGCTGCTTTTTAGACTACTTTAAAATTACATGTAACTAATAACATTCTTCTTTCGGAATTTGACTTGCCTGGCAGTTCACAATGGAAAATGAACTATTCCTCCCATACCTCAGCAGTGTGCACACTTTACTCTGAAAGTTGTTCGAGCTCACCGTGCCCAGACTAAAAATGCCTACTCATAGCACCCAGCCTCTCAGAAACCCCAGAGGAGGAATCAACTGCCCAAAAAGCAGCTTCACTGCCTTCAGATTTCAAAGAAGTCCTGATTTAGTTCTGCTGTTCTGACATTCTGCTGTGTATCAAAAATTATTATTTCAGAAGCCATGTTTAAAACTTTATAATAAGAAGGAAAATAGTGTTTGAACTACATCATATCAAAACACAAAGTATAATAAACAACCCCAAGAAACATTAAAAGATGCAGACCTGCACAGTGATTTTTACTAGCGCTCCTCACATATATTAGATGCTTATTTTAATTTCTAAAATATTATCACTTTCATATTGTTTACAGTTTGAGCCTACAAAAAAAACCAACCAAACAAAAAACAAAAACAACGCAAGAACTCATTAAAACACAAGAATTAAATTATTTCCAAGGTGACCTTATTTTAAGATTAACTCTCAAATAACAGAGCTGCTTCCTCAGCTTCTATACACACTCCTGTGCTGCTTCTCAGCCGCATTAAAGGACACTCCCCCAAACAGCTGCAGCTGCCTGAAGTCATTTCAGTCCTTTTGATTTCTGATTTGAAAAATTTACACAATCATCTACTAAGTTCAATAATGTTACAACTTCAACAAACTTTCGTTACTATGTTCTGATTGGAAAATGCCCCTAAAGAGAATCGCATTTTAAAATTATTTCATCACTCATCCTGTTTCTGATACTGCACCCGTAGAATCTCTATAAAATTTTATTTAATAAATTTGTTTCTAATTTCAATTAGCCATGCCACTTTCTGTATAACTCTTAAGCAACAGAACACACGTGAAGTTGCTGTTCAGATGCCAGAACAAGGGAGTATGTATTAGGCAGTGACTTCTGCCCAGTTACATTTGGAGTAACAGAAGGATCCTGCTTCTCGGAATCCACAACAAAACCAACCTAACACCCAAACAGTGCTTTCAGATATTCAGGTTCGTATATTTCCAATAAAACATTATTTAGAGTAACTATACTCCTTTCAGAAACCGAATCAACAGCTTTTGGCACACAGTACCCATGCAATAGCATTTAATACTTGGAATTTTGTAAGAATAACCTAAGGTGGCATCAATTTCCGTGAGCAGAAAAGAGTGAGAACGGGTGAGTGATGGAAGGATCAGTGAGTCTACATCTCTTCCTCATGACAACATTTGCAGAAAATGAAAAATAGGCTGCTTAAGTACTATTTTTCCACAAAAATATTTTCCTGCTGTAATAAAAATAATATAAAATTTCTTTTCTGAATTTTAGCATTATGTCTAAGGTAGCAGTAGCTCATACTCCACTATAATCTTGGCAAATGTTCCAGCACATGTTTGAATTTGATTTATTAAAAATTATTTCATGGGTACTTTGCTGAGATAAATTCAATGAAGTCAAATCACTGAAAATTCCACATTGCTTAAACACTGAAATTCCAAGGAGTTACTCCAAGAAGGAGCCCTTTTTTTCCCAATAATTTTAAGCTCCCAATAATTCCCTCCAATTTAATAAATTATGACATTTAATTAATATAAAAATTCACAGTTAAATAACAGAAAGAAAAGCTACATCTTAATGCTGATTGACTATCTTGTAATAGTCACTAAATATTTTTCTCCTCCATGAGCTACAAAAATAAAGTTGTAACTATTACATTTTTCAATTTGGATCTATACGGACTCTCTTCATAATCCATCTTTAAACTATGATTTTTTATCAAACAAAAATAATTTGTTTTGTTATGAAGCCTCATTTAAATACTTTTTATCTACAAATACACGAAATCCAGAAGTAGCATTTCTGAGTTAAACACTATTATTGAAATAAAAAGCAAAGGAAAAAATAGTACTTGAAAGCAAAGAATAAAACGGTACTTGAAAAATCAGTTTCTTCTTTTGCACCTCTTAAGAGAGTTAAGCTGTAAAAATACCTACAGATATAATAAAACTGCTAAAAATGTATTTAAAGTTATTTTCCACTGTGATCAGCAACTTTAAAAGTGAAAATAAATGACATTATCACGTGACAGGCCAGCATGAGACATGTAGCTTTAATATTGATTTGAAATGGCCATTTTCAAGGAACAGTTGAAATAACAGAGGCGAAACGTTCAATGTTTAAAGTAAGTACTGCTAGAAATGGCGAAAAAAGTGTCAATGGAAATTCAGTCACCACACAGTCTCTTCATTTTCCAACATCAATATACTGAAGAGAAGGTCTCAACTTCAGCACTCACATTCAAAAATTATGTTAACAGCCCAGAAACCTATGCATTTTAAATTTCTATATTTGTTAAATTTGTTTTACTTTCTCAGCAGTACATTGCCCAGGCAGGAAAATAGAATTGGTAACCTCTCAGTACTTTAATTTATGATGCCACAATTCAAATCGCAGCAAGTAAGATTTCACACAGTCAGCACTGAAGTAAGATCTGCAGACACTAAATGAAACATATATTTAAAGAGAAAAGGAAAAAAGAGATACCACGCACAAGGTAAACTTTTAAAATTAAATGAAAAATATGCGTGGTTATAAATCAGACTAAAAGCATTAATTATAGTATGTTTGACTATGAAACACACAACCCAATGATTTTTAAATTGTAGCATCTCAAAAGACATTCGAGTTAACAACAGAGCAGCTTTTAGAAGGAGCCAGTGCTGTATAGAGAATTAAACCACAAAAAAAGAAAAAAATCTTTATTCTTCACAGTAGCCTCTTGTCCTCCAGTGTCACACCAGCTCATTAAATTTATTCTGTCTTTGCCTCTAATAATTTTCTTTCCTCTGATGATTCCACACCAGTAAGATAATACTCTTGCCAACCCATGCCACCATAGATGTGCAGGACATTCCAGCAGGGGGGTACAAACTGGTTCCAAACCACCTCCTACCAAATCTAAGTATATTCACTTTCAAACCACAGTTGGATAAAAAAGAGCTCTATGAATAGGTACCTCAACTCCAGAATTCCATAATTTCTCCATGAATACGCATACCATGAAGGGTCAGGTTCTCAGTTTGGTATCAAGGACTTCTGTCCCTGGTGGCACCTTGGTCCAGCTCAATAGGATCCAGGAACAGAGCAATCATTAACAGCCTCTGGAGCCTGATCCCCATTCTGTGGATGGATGGCAAATCTCTGGGATGCAAGACCCATCCACACAGCTGCAGTCCAGGCTGCAACTCCTCCCAGAATTCCATGAAGGCACTCTGAAACAAATGGGCATTATCATCAAAAGAGTCTGTTCTACATTTAACTTTTATCTGGAATACAGGGGCAGAGTTCAAGTGTCTCTTCCTAAACCTGTTTGTAGGTAGGAGACAGATGCCCACTTCCCAGAAGAGGCATTTTTGAGCACATGTTAAGGAAGTGAAGCTAAGTATGCTATAAACCATCAAACTAAATACAACTATAGCACAATTTGAGTTGGAAAGGACGTCCAATCATCATTCAGCCTAAATTTCCACAGGGGATGATAAACTATGTAACTTATATAAAAGACCAGGTAGTCTTCAAAAGCTTACAGGACTTTTTGCTGTCTGAGCCTTAGGTGGATTTCAGTGTCCAAATCTCAACTCAGTCTGATTAAATTCTATCTAATACTGAGCTTAATTTTTCATTAATGAAATCCATAAGTTCAGATACATTGACATTTCCCTTTTTCTGCCTTAAGCATTCTTTATGAAGGCCATTAATGGAAACCTTCTTACCTGCACACTTGGGTGTCTTGCCACTGCAAATAAACATCAACTATAAAGCCAACTGCAATTTGAAATGCTCTACCTTCTTTTCTAATAGACCATAGCAACAACTTGTATATTTCAAAATCCATCAGTCTTTATCCCTACTAGCAAACCATATGCAGTTCGTTTTCCACCTAAACTCCTTATATTTTTCTGGCTGGTTCTCTTCAAGTTTTACAAGTGCTCATGAAACCACCATATGCTTCTCTCACTTCAAAGCATCACAGGTACTGCAACTTTTCAGCAAAAGATTTCCCAATGATTTATACTCACCTTCACATCCAAATTTTTTTTAATTGACTCTCACACTGTAACTATGCTCCTACTAAACTTGCTACTCATTTCCTCCTGCTCAACACCTTCCTTCCATCCTATTCTTTCTCCAGTACTTCATTTTTTATCACTTCCTTCCATAGTCCATTCTCGCCTCACAATTTCCATGACAACTCCTACACAATACCCTTGGGTTCAAACTGTCTGTTCGTGAAAATAATTTTAAAAATTTTATTTTCGAAGGCCAAGTACAGATGATTCAGCACGACTGAAAAATTGCAATCTCCTACCCATTGAGTGTTACACTTCCCGTGAATGGCAGACTTACTCAGATACCTCCTCTTTGGTTTTATCACCTTTTCTGGACAATTTTTACTAATTAACTATTTAAAATGACTACATGAGTAACAGTAATAAATAACTGAGGCTGTAAGGCAGAATGTTCCATGAAAATCATGATTGTATATAGACTTTTTACTTTGTTTTCTCTTCAAACTTTATTCTGGGGATCAAAACTAGTAAAAAAGGATGATCCTCAACTTACCAAAGAGGTTTATGTATAAAAACATCTCAACGTGCTAAACTGAAAGCCCTACATCATATACCACAATGAACATCCTACCACAAATTTGAAAGTGTTTAGAAAAGCCAATATATCTGTCCTCCAGGGAAAACTGGGTAATTCAGATGCCAACCAAGGTGCCCCAGACCATCCACATCCATCCTAGCAGGGAACAGAGTATGCAGGTAAGCCCAGGTCTTTTCAGATTGGTTTTCAGACTACAAATATACAAGCAGGAAAAAAAAAGTATATAAAATACCAATCCAATCTACTGCTGTCCTAAATAGTAGTACAACATTTTTATGAACTCTGCTAATCACTTGAAAAGTATGGCTGATAAAAAGATGCTGCAAAAAGATGAATGGAAACCATATTGCCAACCATACAACTCAACATGATTTCTCTGCACTTGAACAAATTTAAGCATGACAAGAACACACTGCAAGAAACTGTATAAACCTAGAAAACTAAACCTCTGTAAACCAGAAAAATGTCAATATAATGAGATCACTTAACAACAGGAAGAGATTTCAATCACTAATGCTATGTATAAATGAGCAGCACGGCTCAGGGTGACAGTATCTGACCACTCAACAATCACCCAAGTACAGGGGAGTTTAGAAGTATGTAAAGTATTTCCTACAACAACCTAAAAACTTTCTGGCCACACACAGGCTGTGTGGCAAAAAAATAAAAATATTAAGAAAAATAGTCTAAAAATTTAAGCAAATGGAAGTTTATAAATGTCTTTTATTAAAAAATCCTAATTGATAACATCCAAGAGCCTGAAATATGAGTAGAAAAAGCTATCCATGAAAGTGACATTAACATGAGGGTGACATAAACCATTTCTCAGTTTTGACTGAAATCTTCCCTGAAAGTACTGGAATGTTATTATGAAATTTAATTACATGTTAAATTAAAATCTGTAGTTATTATATGCCTTCTAACTATATGTCAGGCAGATCAACCTCAAAGTAAATTTAAATAATGCTACATAGGTAGAGATTCCATACGTAGAATATACAAAGTTGAAAATCTGTTATGTGAGAGACCTAAAACAGCATCTCCAAGTATGATTTTTTTTCTATTAGAGTAAGAACACAAGGACTTAAAGGAATCATAAAATCAGAATAGTTGGGGTTGGAAGGGAGCTTTCAATCATGGAATCATAGAACGGTTTGGAATGGACAGGATTTTAAAGGTCATCTCTTTCCAGTTCCACTGCCACAGGACACCTTTTACTAGACCAGGTTTCTCCAAGCCCCAACACTTCCAGGGATGGGGCATCCAGAAATTCTCTGAACAACCTGTACCAGGGCCTCACCACTCTCATCATATAAATCTTCTTCCTTACCTCCAATCTAAATCAACTCTTTTTTAGTTTAAAATCACTACCCCTTGTGCTATCACAAGAGGCCTTACTGAAGTCTGTTCTCACCTTTCTTATTAGCCTCCTTTAAATACTGAAAGGCCACAAAATAAGATTTCTCTGTAGCCTTCTCTTCTCCAGGCTGAACACCCCCAACGCTCTCAGCCTCTCTTGAAAGGAGAGGTGCTCTAGCCCTCTGAGCATCTTGGTGGCCTCCTCTGGACTTGCTCCAACAGGTCCACATCTGTCTGTGCTGAGGAGCCCAGAGCTGGACACAGCACTCCAGGTGGAGTGGAGAGGCAGAACCCCCTCCCTCAGCCTTGTGTCCACACTGCTTTTGGAGTGGCCCAGCACACACTTGGCCTTCTGGGCTGAGGGGCTGCAGCAGCAAGCTCGAACAAGCACAAAGGCAAACAGAGGCTTCGGATAAATCATAACAGGAAACACCCATGAAAGATGACAGACTGGTAGATGAGAATAATTGTAAAAGAAGCAGATTTGTTAATATCGAGAAGTAATCACAGCTTGTTACCTGTCTAATTACTTTCAGCAGTGGCCTGTCAGCATTACAGCTAGGACAATAAAAGAAATTTAAATTCCCTCAGAACTATGATTAGAAAGATACATGCTCCTCACCTTTTTGCTGCTTTCTAGCACTTCAAAAGACATCTTTTCTTTTGGGCTGCACATCTTGGAATATTTCTCTGTTTCACAAGATACTTCTGTTCCTCTATCTACATTTCTTTTGTTATGTAGAAATAAGGTTCTCAGAGAACCACAATTTCATGGACTGTTGTGATCACACTTTATCTTCCTTCATTTCCATAGGATGCCAAGCACTTAATGGCCAATACTGTACAGCAATCTTGATTTCTCCAATGTTAAAATCTACATATTACATTAAATACAAACCTCTATGTGACAGGAGCAAACAAGTAAAATTGAAGGGTAGCACGAAGATACTAGAGATTAAATTATCTTATACATACTATGATTAAACAAGAAGTCTTTAGCAAGCTCTAATTCTAACATACAATATACATGCCTGTTAGAATATACAATCATATTCTTCAGCTATTTTTGATACATAAATTAAGTACTCGAATTTTGTTATAGATTTACATAGTTCTATGAAACAAAATACATCCATATTATATATATTGGATACTATTTGTTTCCACAATATGGTACTATAAGTGTACTACAAAATACACCAAAGTTTGAGTTTACTAATACTATAACTGCACGTATGCAGATGACTTCTTTTTCTTTGTTTAGGCTTGCAATTTGAAAGTTAGGACTACATTTATTTTTTTCTCCAGCCATATACATTTCCTATAACAATATTACACTAACTATATGCAAACGGATAATTTTATTTATATTTTAAGCCCATAAAAATATGTTTCTAGTTTAGAATTGGTTTTCTAACACACAGAAATGCCTCGTATTATCTGCAGTACACATTAAAATACACCAAAAATACAGTTGTACAACTATAGCTCACATATGGTTTTCTGGAGTGGCCAAGCCCCTCAGAAAGTGTGTAAAGATACTCTGTTTTTGTCAGCATTGTCTCTATGCCTGTGAGTGTTAAAAAAAATTAAGTTACAATGAAAAAAAATCTCTATTTACCTTAATAGGACAATGCCCTCAATAAAAACCACTAGAAGTGCAAGTGTCACGAAAGATCTCCACCTTTAAAAAATACTATGAATACTTAGCTTTCCCCATGAAAGTGCATTAACGTACTGAAAATGGGGAGCATTTCCTGTCTAATGGTTTACAGAAGCAAACCTGCCATAATTCATTTTTCACTTGCCATTTTCTCAAATCTGTCGATGATTCATTTAATTGGTTACAAAAAACGAACATATAAAGACTATTAACTACTGATTTTCACTCCAAGCAGGTATCTGTACTCATCCTCACTTTGTGGTAAACTTGCTGAAATAAAAGCTATTATTTCAGATCACTGAAGTGTTTGCTTAATTAAATACTTAATCAAAACAACCTGCAGTCTACAGAACTTCCAAGTCCTACATAATACTCTCCCCTCTCCATTTCTGTCATGAAGGGAGCTATACATTCAAAACCAAATATTAACACACAAATCACGAGCAAGATTCATTTCATATTTTAAGAAGGAAGCATTTTAGGAAAGAAAAATCTCTTACTTTAGGATATTGTCTCTGTCTTAAAATTCACCACACACACCATTTGATCAAAGAGGTCTTTCCCTCAGCTATTGACTAACATACTCCTGTGTTCAGCATCTAAAGGGGAAAAACTAACAACCTGTGGTGTACTATTATCCACTTAAACTCCAGCCTAGAAACAGGCAACACTACTATAAAAATAAAAGTAGCACTCTTGATTATCTCAGACTAGCAGAATGAACAGAAAGCCTGAACGTGCTTACAGGGTGGTTTCCAAATATCCTGATGGAGACTATTTACAGGTTAGTTAAGACTTTATTGAATGCCAAATTTTAAGGAATAGGAAAATGTAAATAACTGAAATGTAGCAATGGTTTTCCAGATAATGATCCAAGAATGGAAATTTTGAATAAGCCTTTAAACACCAACATGTTGATATGCATAAAATATAATGATCTCTAACAGCCAGTACAAAAAGAATGGAAAAACGTAATCAAGCTATGCTAAATAAAGCCTCCGAAGTAAGCAAAACAAATTTTACACAGCCTTCAAAGGGAAGCATTGCAAGAAAGGATCTTTTATTCAGATTTTTTCAAATAAACTATGTCTGGTTAGAAAATTCAATCAAGCTTCAAGTTTCATAGCAACTCCTCTGCAGAATAACTGCACACTATAAACTTTTATAGAGAGCGTGTGATAAGAACTGATGATCACAAACAGGAATTTTCATTCAAATATCGAGAATACTGACCACTTATGACAAAACAACAAATCTCCACAGGGTTCTATCACGTATGGAAGGACTGAAGGCCCCCAGTTTACATAAATATCAATTCTGCATCTTCATTTGTGGTTTTCACCTGATACAACACAGCATCTTAATCAGTGATGTGGTAAGGATATAGCAACCATTACGTCTTTTATGCTTTTCCCCATCAGAAATAATCAGGGTTATGGATTCCAGTTAGCAGAGAATTTGGGACAGGCTTTGCCAAACCAGTCTGTCTTTGCAATGTAAGAACTCTGCTGCTCTAGAAGAATTTGCTGTGGCTATGGATGGTGATTCTTGTCAATGCACGCTGAGCAGAGGAAAACAACCAAGCACTACCAAAACTGGAATAGGAACTTGGAAAACCACCACCACTGGGACTGAAAGAGTAAAATGTTCAGTGGCAGATCTATCTGCACAAGTATTTAAGTATTAAATACAAGGTATTAAGTATTACCAGAATGAAGGTAGTTTTCTGAAGTTGGAAAGTGGGAGAGATGACAAGTCAGATACAAGAAGGGCAGCATTGTTTCTTAAAAAAAAAAAAGAAAAAAGAAAAAAGAAAACACTGCTATCGTTATTCTTGGTAGCTGTTTCTGGCAAAAGTTCAGTCTGGAGAACTAGAATAAATCCTCGCTGTTTGCATGCTATGAGATAATAAGAACAAGTGCATTTCACTGTTTGGCACAACACTTTAATTTAACGTGCCAGATTTGGCAGGACTACATGAAACATGATTCCAGTAACTGACTGCTTGAAGATAATTCACAAAATCCTTTGAGAGAGGAAAGCTACATATCGAGCTTATCAACAGTGTGACTGATCCCACAAATGGCCTTAGCAAAAGCCTGATGTCTGGGTAAGTCAGTCAGTGAGATGGAATTATCAGTGTTGAGGAATTGCTCCAGATTTCCAGGGCATCATCCCCACAAAATAGAAGCAGTAATTAGTGCCAGCTCATTCTTCATTGCACAAGGATATAAATCACAGTTACAGAGATAACCTTTACTGTATTATTTCCTAAATTTTATGCTTCATTTTGCAAAACTGATGTTTTTTTAACAATCTCATTTACGATTTTTTTTCCAAAATAAAAACAATAAACATGCATGCTAATCTCAAGGCAAACAACTACTGCGTGCATAAATCACGAGCAATTTTGGAATCTTTAGAGCCAAGAAATTATCACCTATCACATGATTTAATGCAGCTCCATGTAAAAATGAAAGGTCATTAATAACTTCTGAAGCTTTTTTATGGATTTTTTAAAGGATCTTCTACTATTTAAAAGAAAGCAAAGAAGTACTGAGACTGAGAAGTAATCTTATTTCCAAACTCATTAATGGAGATGCCCCAGGAATCAACTTACTCCTTTCTGTTTTAATCACTATGTCTGCTGTCCAGGAATGAAGGGAAAAAACGCTTATAAAGGTAGAAAACTTGGAAACCCATTGCTCATAGCAGTCCGAAGGCCTGACACTCACACAAGCTGGCAGTTTGTTGCTCTTCCATTGTGCATTTTATGTAGCCATTCCTACTAAACAACAAAGCACTTCAAATTCTGTTTTGTAGGTTTTTCTGGCCTCCATACTAAATACTCTGCTGAAAAAGAAAATTCTATTATTTCACTAAAAATAAAGTGTCATCCAATAGAGCAGGTGACAAATGAATTAAATTACTTTCTTGAATTTTAGAAATGAAAATTAGAGCTGACATAGAAGCACAGAATGGTTTGGGTTGGAAGCAACCTTACAGACCATCCAGTTCCAACCTCCCACCAAGGGCAGGGACACCTGTGCCTAGACCAGGTGACTGGATGAAGCTTGGAAGAGGCCCTATTTCACTTCCTTAAAAATAAAAAAAAGTTCTGCAAAGTTCTGCTGAAGAAAAAATCCAACTTGTATCCAAAAGCTTCTGCTCTTTGCATATACTAAACCTTTAACCCAGTCAATTAGAAAATTGCTTCATTTCTTTGTCTTCAAAGTTAAAGTAAATGGAATTCTGTGCCACACAAGTGATTAGCATTAACTTAACTTGCTCAAAATTCAGCCAAATTCTATAAAGCCAATCAGTGATCAGACAGTGTCTTAAATTTCATTTGGGGAAGTAGATGGGCACTGAACAACTTTATAAGGCATTGGTCAAAGATTTTACTTTGTGGTTACAGCGATACTTTCCCCTGTGCACATGGGGCTTAAGGAACAGGTTAAAAAGACACATTTTCTTATGCTACTTGCATTTTGGAAATAAACACTGAGCTTGAGAGCATTACAGGTATTTTTAGGGAATTTATACAATAAGAAGGTAAGTAGAATATATCCTAAGTGTAAAGTATTAAATTCCTTTTCTTGGCTTACTGCCAGCATCCTCAAATTTTTAAAAACATGAGTCAAGTGCTGATGTGATTTGCATAATTTAAAATGTCTATAGGATGACCCATAGATCCACTGTGAGATACATACTGCAGTTTCTTCACATGGTCCAAAAAGACTGAGTAGCTCTCAGAGCACTTTCATCTATAGTTGTAAGAGTATATTCCCCTGGATTCAGCCTACTCCGTGTGAGCTTGATGACCTTTTCATTGTAAAAAAAGGAGAAATAAAGTCATATCTACATTAAGAAGAGTAGAAAGTTATGCACTTTGCTCAAAGCAGGTGGGCATGCGTCAGTCCTGGTTCAGAAAACACTCCCCAGAACTGACACACTAAGAGTCAGTACCAGGATATTACACTCATGGAAAAGTGACATAATTTAACTGGGATTCTACAACTCATCAGTCACTGATACAGGACAAGGCAAAATTGATTTTTTTTTTTTTGGGTCCCACTCAACTTCTAGTTGATTTACTTAACACACACCAAACACACCAACTGCTGTTTCTAGACTGTCTTACAGAAATAACAGATAAAACCCATTAGCTTCTCCAACCATTCCCCCTACTCAAAGATCATGGAATTTCTATAACCATTACAAGCCATGCTGTATAAGCAGGAAGAGGAGACCTACAGAATTAAAGAGCTTGCTGCAAGCTACTTCTCAAATTTTAGATAGGTTCAAACAGCAGCTGGGTAAACTCACTGAAGAAACATTCACTGACAACTACTAAAAACAAAGACAGCTCTAGCTCAGGAAGTCTGAACCATGCACAGCTAGAGGTTAGGAAAGCATCCTGTGGATGTATCCCTATATTTTTCCCCTTTTCTTACATTCCTTCATTGAGGTCCACTGTTGGCCAGTACCAGAGGTGGTAACAGCTTAAATGAAGCTTTGGTCTGATCCCAGTATAAAGTTTAACAGTCTTAGTGTAGATGCCTCAGGAATAAAGCTTTAAATTTCTAATTCTACCTTTTAAGGTAGGATTAAAACCTATAATTAAGGTATAACTTTTTCGCACAAGGTATAAGCTAGTTGATAGGCTTTCCCAAAATTGTGTAATTGGTCACTACTGTTTTATGGTATTTAGTGGTATTTCTAAACAGGAATAAAGTCAGTGTTTGATTTAGTTTAGTGTACTTAAGCTCATTTATCATTATGTTTTGTCTTGTAATTTAGTCTCTCCTTTGTATTTATCATCTTTTTAAAATAAATTATGAAAGCGTTGAAGCCCAGTTTTAAACCTGATTTGCATGCATTTTCCAATTTTGTGGAATATGTACTTTCATTAATACATATAAAATTTAGAGTTCAGATTTGAAGCTCATTGTCCCAAGAAATCTTTAGGTCTCCCAGTTTACGCTGGTCTGATACCCAAATAATGCAAGGAAACTGGGTAAGATTCTCAAATGTCCTAAAAACACTGAGTTTTGAACTACTGCATAACCAAACAAATTGTTTAAATGAGAGCACAAAACCAGAGCCTTCCCTTCTCAAAAAAATTTTAATCTTACATTTATTACTTTAGATAAATACTTTACTGAGAATCTGAAGAATCTAGTTACACTATACAAAGAAAAATTGTTAAAGTTGTTTTGGAAGCTGACACGAAAGTAATCAAACCTCATAAAGCAGCATCAAAAACCCTTTTGTACTGTAACCCAATTTGTTAAAATGCTTCCAAACTCTCTATTTGCAATACACTGTTGAATCTTCTATTTATTAAATAAACTCAACTACGATGAGCATCTTATGAATTTGAGTCAAAGGCATTGCTCAATTTTAAAGCGTGCTGTAGTGTTAAAAAACAAAAGCCAGCAGATCCCAGAAAGTGACCTTTTGAGGACTACAGGTGCATCTGCCAGCTCACAGTTCCAAATCTGGGATCCTTATGGATACGAGCTTCTTTCCCATATAGATGGGGAGAAGAAGAAAAAATACTCCTTGAAGGGCAGGTATCAAAAGGACAGGGCCAGACTATTCTCAGTGGTGCCCACCAACAGGAATAGGGGCAACAGTCACGAAGTGAAACACAGGAAGTTCCATGTGAATATGAGGAAAAATGTCTTTGCAGGCGACAGAGCACTGGAACAGATTGCCCAGAGAGGCTGTGGAGTCCTCTCTGGAGATATTCAAAACTTGCCTGGACGTGATTCAGTAGATTCTGCTCCAGGTGAAGCTTCTCCAGAGTTCCCTTCCCACCCCAGCCATGCTGTGAAGTCTATAAAACACATGCCAGCACATCACAACACTCAGGTCAGGACACTCGCTCACTGAATTCATGTGTACCTGACTGCCAGGAGAAGACTGTGGTGTGATAAAAACGGCTGGAAAAGGTACCAAAGTGACACCTTTTCTTCAGTGCACAATCCTGTGTGTCAGCCTGTGGGCAAATGAGAAGTGACAGCACTGCTGCAAATGCCCCAGATGCTGACACCCACCTGGCAGCGATGAGTGAGATAAAGGTGGGCTGAAGGAGCATCGCATCGAGGGCGTGACACTGCAGGTCTGAAAGCTGCTACAGAGTCAAACAAGGAATTAATTCCAAAGCCAGCAGCTCACAGTATTTACACTCCAGTTCTGGAAAAATAGTTTAAACTGACTTCTTCATACTAAATACAAAAATCCTTCCATATATTAGAAAAACTGTTAATAAAGGATAGGTTAGCACTCAAATATATCAATATAGGGTTTAAAAGCGAGAGATTGAAAAATAAAACCCAATTCACATTTAGTTTAACCTAAATTATTTCTCTTTACTCTCCATACTTGTGGAGCAGGTTATGCCAACTACAGCAGGAGCATGTTGCTGTGATTGACCTCATTTAGCCTCTCCCTTGTGCTCACATGAACCTGCAAAACAGCAGTCTCTGCTCTCACGTGGCATCAACATGTCATAGAATCTTAAAATGGCTTTTAAAATAGGAAAAAAAAAAAAAAAAAGAGCCCTGAGAAAGTGGCTGTTATTTCTGAGAGAACTGTTCTCTCCCGAAGTTAAATTGAATTAACCCTAGCAAAAACAACTAATGATATATATAAAGCTGATGAGAAAACACCACTAAGGGCAAAGAAAAACATTTTAAGGTTCAACTCATACTTGGGAGCTGCCACTTCAGAATACTTTCTTTCAAAGTACCATTTTTGGAGACAAATCACAAACCAAAGCTTTAGAGCTCACATATCAGTTAAATATTCATGTGTAACTGAGATTTTCACATTACTTTTAAAACACTGACTAGTATAACACCACAAAAATGAAGATTAAAAGATGGCTACTTGTTACTACATTTACGTTCACAAGACCATCACATTTAGTTTATTAGTTGCTGTCTTCCCTTCCTGATTATCTATGAAATCATTTTCCATCTCATTTTCCCTTCCTCAAATCCTCCTTAGAAACAGTGAATTCCCTTACCAAGGGTACACTCTGTAACAATAAGAGATATAAACATGAAACATCTTACAGAAGTTCATAAATAAAGGTCCTTCTGTTGGTCTTAGTAGAGCAACATTGACAGGATTCACTACAAAAAGCAAATGTTTGAAAAAGAATAAAGGACTGTATTCCATGGGACTGAAACTATTCCAGAATTAAGCTGACCCTAAGTTATTGAAGCTATACAGTGACTAACTTACCTTTGCTCTTCTCGTTCTTAACCCCATTTATCTCCCTTATCACATCATGATTTTCAGATCTGATTTTCCATATAGTGCCACATTTTCTGGCAATGTTTTGGATTCAAGTATTCTCCCCACCACCCTGAACCTCCAAGGAAGTTTGAATGGATAATCCTAGCCATCAGAAACTTCTCATACAGATTTCTGCACTGTTTGTTTCAGCACTAAACTGTGCAGAGAAGTGGGAAGACACTCAATATCCTTTGAATGGATATCCCAATATTCTGAGAGCAACAGAACCAGGACACTGGGCACTGCTCATTTACACTGGGGTCCATCTCATCACGACCATGAGACCTCCAGCAACAGGATCCATGGGTGTTCACCATTCACCCTACAGAAACTAAATACAGGAAGGAAACCTGAAAATTAAATAAACAGGGGAACTAAAAAGAAAGTAAAGATAAGCATATAAAGGCTTCTTTATTTTTGCTCCAAAGGTTTCTCTCCACTTATGTGGTCAAGCAACAGTTTATAAAAATCCCAAGATTTTGGGCTTGGATTTCTACAGATTCATTTCCTTTCCTTCTCTCTTCAAACACCTCCTCTCTTATCCAATTATTTAATAAACCTTACTTCTATAAGGCAGACATTTAAACTTTGCTTTTATCACTAACTCTCCCACACTGGGAATGCTATTTCTCTCCTGGCCACAGTGAGATGTGACTACCCTTTTAGCCAACAAGCACAGTACTAACTGGGATTTAAACATATGATTTACATGGAAATAGATGATATTCTAAAACACCATTTACCCCATCACAGCAATTATCTAGGTTTAAATGTCACTCAAGTATTACTTATAAATTAAAATTATCAATGGAAAAAATTGATACTACATACTAACAGTCAACACCTTTCCTACCTAGTATTAATCCTATTTCCAGCTACTATAAATTCCCTATATTCACCAAGGTTCTGACTGCGAAGGAAACCTCAAAAGTTAAAGCTTTCCAGGCATGTGTTGGTGATAGATCATTACACAGAGCCACAGCTGGGGAGGAGGAGAACACAACACAGGAACAACATCCAGTTCTAAGCACACGAAGTCAAGTTCTGTCAGAGATATGGGCGAAAAAATTGGGTCACTTCTTAAAAATAAGAAAAAGCCTTAAACAATATAAGGCAATAAAAAATGTTAACGTTTGTCTAATCATCAGTTCTATTCCCAAGTAGTTTCTTAATCAGAACTAACTTCAAAGATAGCATATGCTGCTCTGTATTTAGCTCTGTTTACCTGAATCAGTATTTCTAGAAGAGGTGGCAAAGAACTGCTTCCAAATTATCAGTGTAGCTGTATAATGCCTCCTTCACATCATCATCTTTCCAGCAACAAAGACAAAATCCAGAACTTTTCGCCTTGCAGGATTAAATGTCAACTAAATCTCATCATACCTGCACAACTATAGGAAACAAAACTGTCAATCAGGAGCATTGCTCATGAGCATTTTGGCAATTTTCTGCTTTATTTTTTATTTTAACTGTTCCACATCGAGGTACGAGACAGTGCCTGACCACAAACCAGCCAAGCAGTGCAATTATTCGGACTATTGGTAATAATCACGTCTGCGTAGCTGCAGTATAAATCTGTAATTACACAGGCAGGATATCCCCAAGGCTTGGGAAACAGCATTAGTTTTACAATATGAATTTAACAAGATGAAACTTATTCGTGATTGAAAAAAAAAAAAAATCAAGGAACGCGTAAACTTTGCCAATTACAACTGAAACACTAAAAATATATCAGGGACAAAAATCAGAATGTGAGGACAATGATCAGAAACTTTTTCCAAGAACACGAAGCTGCAGAGGCATCCAAGGGGTACAGATCTGGAGAGAGGAGGTGTCCAGGAGAGCTGACTGACCTCCTTCTTCCAAGTTCAAGAATGGCCCATCTCGACCAGCAGCTAGTCAAGCAAAGGAGGCAGAAAACCTGTTTGGATTAGCAAGGAGCTCCTAACTTAATGCAAAGAAAGGAAGGAAGCACAGAATCATAGAATGGCTTGGGAACCTTTAAGATCATCTCATTCCAACCCTCCTGCCATGGGCACCTTCCAGTAGACCAGGCTGCCCAAAGCACGGGAGAGCTGGAAGTAGTGGCAGGCAAACCAGGAGGAATATTGCTCAGTCTACAAGCCAAAGCCCAGCTGGAGCCATCTGGAAACACAATAGGCATGGACTGAAATACAGGAAATGTCATTTAAACATAAGGAAAATAGATCTTTTTTTTTTACTTTGAGGGTGGTCAATGTCTCTAAAAGGTTGCTAAGGATGCAATGTCCATCCTCGGAGATATTAAAAAACACAACTGGACACAGTCCTGAGAAACTCACTGTAGCAAACCCTGCTTTGAACAGGCTGGTCGAGCGAAACGACCACTGGAGATTCTTCCCAACTTCAACTTCTTTGTGATCCCACTTGCACACGCTGCAAAAATGGTGACGTTTTGGTTTGTTGGTCTTTTTTTCCCCCCAAATAATTATTCATCACACTCTATATCCTGTATACTGTGCAATAATGATTACTTTGCAAAGTTCTCACAAATTTAACAAGTAGTAGTCACGGTTATTAATGACCCTAATTTGTATCAATAAAGTAAAAAAAAAAAAAAACAAAAAACAAACAACTTTACTAAGATCTCTAAAGCACAGAAATCTCTGTGGGTAGAAAACCAGAATACAGCCCATTCAGGCTCCTACTAGGCACAGAAAGTAACATTTAAGTAAATTTAAGAAAGAAGACCAGACCAAAAATATATTCCTGTCCCAACAGTTGAGTGAAAGATGGCCTAGCCAATTCAAATATGTACAAAAATCATTATTTTTGTCTGCAAGTCCCCAAGAAAAGCTTATTAAACCAAATACCTGTATGCACCAGCAACAAAACTAATGGAGTAGGAAATACACCTCTGACATATTTAGAAGGTGTTCTGATTTTTCCTAATGCTGTAATTCCATTGATTCACACCAATATTTATCAACTACCAATGACACGAAGAAAAGAGAGGGAACAAAAATACAGCACATTTGGCGTTAGCTCACCTTGGATCTAGAAAATCTAAAATAACTATACAGCCTCGCTCTGTTTAACAGCAGCATCCTCAAAAGTTACAAAGCGCAGATGAACAGAAAAATGTGGAAATGTATCGCTCCCACTCTAACGACATAAATACATAAAAGCTGTCCTTTTATCTTCATCAGTTTCTCCTCCCAGATTTACAATAATTAAGTAATATTTAAGTTGATAGAAACACACCATAAATTCACCAGAATGACCAATTTTCATTACACGCCCTCCAATTCTTTAAGCTCAGCTGGATCCTTTAAGAACGTTGGCATGGCTACATGTTGTTACATGCAGGAAAATACTTTCATACCCCAGAAAAAAATGCATGGTAAAAAAATGCATTCCATCTTATCTAATTTGAAAAAATAGCAATGGTCAGAGGATTGTGAGTTTAAAAAAAAAAAAAAGACAAAAACCAAACCAAAACAAACAACAACCCCCTCCTCCCCCCCACCAAAAAAACCCAAACAAACAAACAAACAAACAACAAAAAAAACCCCCAACACCCAACAAAAATAACAACCTAACCCCATGAAGCATATCAGCAAATATCCATAACTGTCTCCAGGCTAACTGCTATAGCAGGTCTGTCTGATATCATCTCAAGAAGTAGAAATAAAAAATTAACCTTTGTGTGATCATCTATCTTTCACCAACTGCATGTTTGAATTCGGTGGGTTTTTTTAAAATAAGAAATTGGCATTCAGTATCAGCCTTTGTTAATCAAAAAGGCCACACAAAGTTAAGGCATGGAAAATAAGTTCGTTTCTGTTATTTCTTCCAGCAAACAGTATTTAAAAGATCCAGAAACGATGATCCTTAAAAAAACCACCAAAGCCATAGAATTCAATGGAAAATATAATGAAGTTGAGAAAGTAAACTATCTTTAGCAATATGTATTGGGTTCCTGATACAAACACACTCTGGCCAAGTTTGCAATTTCTGCCTGGAGCTCAGGTGCCCAGCGTGAGTTAAAAGAGACGGCCAATCAGTGAACACACTGAAGGTGTCCAAGCTGTGCGTGCCCACACAGAGACCATTCCCTGCCATCCCTGGGCTTGGAAAGCCCAGCTCCTGCTCAGGTCTCACCACAAGACACATGCATCCACCAGAGCTGTAACAGACCACTCCCAGGACATGGATACAAACCAAACCCAGCCAATCCTCCCTAGAGCCACTCTGAGTTTATCTGAGCCTGAACTTTGCTACAGATTTGCAGGTAAATTCACATGGAGGCTTTAAAACACTCTGAAGTAGTGCTTCAAACCCAAAATCTTCCTGAAACCCTCATGTTTCAGTCCTACACATGTTGCATTTATACCTAACGTCATTTATGACACCAGATCAAAAACATTTTTTAAAGGAAACCAACTTCCATAAAACAGATTTTACAAGAATTTCTTTCTTGCAAAATTACACATGTAATGTACAAAAATCCTGCAAAAGAATAAATTGGTCTTAACAGACTCATTTTTGTTATATTTTTAAAACCACCACATTGACACATGAGTAGTTTCTGTCCGTAGACTGATGTTCTTCTGGGCACTATAAAGAGAACACAAAACTAGTGAAGAAGAATCGTTATGATCTTTTTTTTCATATTAATTCCTCTAATTTCTATTGAGAAGTTCAAACCACCTCAGAAATCTTTAGATTATTCACGGAGAAATTTATTTAATTATATGAGTTTTAAATATCTTCTGTATTGCTGAAAGCTGAGTATACATATCACCAATATTGGTAGTTATCTGTGCTACTGAGTTTTGGTTTTTAAACACTGAAGAGTTTTGATTTGACAGATGTGAAAGGGACTACTAAGATACCAAGCTCTACCTGACTATCACTTTCCAGCACTGAAATAGAATCACAAAATCCTTTTTTATCACTTAAGGCATAACAAAAATATTCAGGATAAAAGCACTATAAACACAAGAAGCTGTTAAAGGACGGGGGGGAGAGAAATCTTTAAACTCACAGATACAAGCTTCATGATGCTATGCTGAATGTAAAGCAACAATCTACATGAACACAAATTCTAAGTATCTCAATAGTGATTCAGATAATACTGAAGTAATTCTCAGTTCCAAGTAGGCAATTTTGTCCTTATCTTCTCAGTCTGAGATGTGAAAGTGACCATGAAAAATACTCAGTTAAATCACATAAACAAACCAAACAAAGTATAGGTTTTCTTCATGTCCAAGAAAAGTTATTTTTCCTGAAGTTTCTGTATTCAGTTTTTAACTTCTTTTACCATGACTCCAAACTCCATCATGTAGCAGATCAGCAGAAATGCTGCTGCTGCTATGGTACAATGGCTTTTTATGGAACTGGGCACTGCCCAATTCCATAAAAATGTAGAAATAGTGGTTTAGTAGACATAAAGCCCTTCTTATTAAGATGGAAATAGCCAAACACGGTAGGCGTCTTGCAAAACTCTGTCCTAAACTCCAGAATGTGAAAATTTCTCTCCTGGGAATTTTCAAGATTTAGGCATAAGGACAAAGAAATACTTTTCAATTAAAAAAAAAAAAAAAAAAAAAAAAACCCCACAAAAATTATCCCAATGGAAAAAAAAAACCTCAGAGCAGATTTGAGAACACCAAGGACTTTAAATAACACTGCAAATAAGGTGCTGATCCACACCTTTTAAATACTTGTGAATATGAACTTTACCCATTAAAAACTTGAAGAAAATAAAACCAAGATTTCAAAGCAGATTTTCAGAGGGCCTTAGGGTCAATATTGAGTTTTTATGAGGCCACCAAGCTCTGCCTCTGCATGTATGTGTGTGGCATGGAGGTGGGTAATAGAGAGGAATCTGTGGAACTAAATAGATTTCAGATATCTTTAAATACTTATTTATGATCTCCAACTTCTAAGAAGTCGGGACTGTTGATACAGACGGTAGAAAAATGCTGGCTTCAGAGATGGAGTGGGATGGAGCCATGATCAAAAGCTCTTCAGAATAAATATAAATATTTAATACTGCCTTCCTGAAATTAGCAGCAACTACCACCATAAACTTTCTGAAAGTGTTAGAGTAACAGTTAACCCAAAAAGTTTCACCTATGAATGCAGAAAACCAAATGGAAAAACATTAACATCAACTGGCAGTACCATTTTGGGACAAAACACAAAGATAAATTTGCTTTACAGGGAAAAGCTCACTCTTTTTTCTTAGACTGGTGATCCCAAAATATCAAAGATTAAAACGTATTTCTTGTTATGTCAGATAAATCTCAGCAGTTTATACTGTTCTTTATATAAGCGATTTTTTTTCTCTCCAAATTCTGCATTCAAAATCCACTGCATGGGCCCACAGATCCGCCTACTCTAAGATCACCAATCCATGTTGCTGTTGGTCCAAAGGTACAGATACCACACATACAAATTTTGCCATTTTTTAGTATGGATTTTGTATAGTTAGCATTTTGGCAACATCCTACCAGTAAAGAAATAATTTGTGGCTGTGGTTGTTTGGTTTATGAAAAAAAAAGTCTGAAGGAAACCTAAAGATGGAATTGGATGCTCCTTGCTTTATTCTGCTGAGACCTAAGAATTCCTTCTTTCCAGGTTTTTCTCCTTCCCTCAAGCTCATTTTTCCCTAATCAGTGTGTTACAAAGCCAGTGGTCACCAACTGGCCTCCAAGAGTTTGGCTTCAATTATGCTGCACTTCACACATACTGCAGAAAGAATGCAAATTGAGTATAAACATAATCATGTGCCTTTCCACTGTTTCATTCAGAGCTAAATGACTTAGAATCATCAGAAAATCAAAAACATTCCAAAAAAGAACATGTCCAGCAAGCTTGCTTCCATTTTCAAATACAACAAAGACTGTGTACAGACTATTTCAGACCGCCACGGAAAACAAAGACTGGGTAGTCCTTGGAAAATCATGGAGTCAAAGCCATTGCCCAGATAACATTCAAGGGAACCAGATCATTCTCCAAGTGAATAAACTCCTGAAAACATTCATCAGACACAGAGAAGGATGAAAGTGTCCAGATTAGACAAAATAAAATGATACACAGTGTGAACAAATAACAGAAGGATGAGCTTCACTTTTTCTTGGTCTGACCCTTACTTCTAAAATATCATAGGTCACCATTCCAAAAAGTCTTAGAGGCACTTTTCTTCTTGTCTTCCATTCCTGCAAGTAATTCTCATTCAGTAGATGATTTCTTTGCAATACATAAGAAGTTATTCTATTTATTCACCTGAGATGTTATCTGAGTTTTATTCAAATCAAGTCATAACAGACATTTTGAGCATCTGATGCTAGCACCAGAAGGTATCACCATTAATTGACTCACAGTACTATTCATGGGCCAGTTTCTTATCAAGTGTAAGGTCATTCACTGGCAAACATCCGAAGGGACAGATGGGCAACTCTAAAACTCTAAATCATACGCAAAGAAAAAGCAAATTTCCATTCAGGCATCCAATTTAATTCTCTTCCAATCCCTTCATAATTAATCATTACAGACTGAAAGATTATCACAGCAGTAAAGAATCCCTACCATAAAACAGTCCTGCTGTCTGCTGAACCTCAGAATGCTACAACCAGCATCAAAATCTGCCTGGTAAAGGCAAATTAACAATGTTAACAAACATAAAGATGCACCAAGGAGCATCTCAGAATAAGAACTCAAATGAAGGGAGAAACTCATAATATTAATTGAAGGACTGTATTTCCAGAGCAGTATCTGGGGATGAAACTGCTTTCTGCTACCATAACCTACACTGCTCTGAAAGGAGGTGAACAGCAACTTCATGGCCAAATTGATCTCGACAAATTTCTATAGAGCATGTCATCAGTAAAAATTAAACCATAACTCATGGGTTACTCCAAATTGATTTCACTTCACAAACAGTTGTTTACAGTCTGACGGTACTTGGTCAGGGCAGCTATCCCCAGAAAGGGGTATGTTTCAGGGAACATGCTGCTGGTCCCTGGATCAGATGATTATCTCCTTCCCCAAACTCCTCTGAGTTCTGAGTCCAAGGTGTCAGAATGAAACAAGGCCAGTAGTGCTGATACACAGCATCTACTTACAAAGGCAAGAATTAGCCAAACTAGAAAACAAGTTACAAGAACTATTTTGGGCACTATAGAGGAATTTCAAAATAAGGCCAAAAAAAAACCTGATGTTCAGAAAATACTGGAGGAGATGATGCCTGAAGATCCAGGAAGCATCAGAAGAGAGAAATTCCCTACAGCAAAGAAAAGAAAGTCATGCTTGGAGAGTCCTTTTTTATACTTCAAGAGTTTTATCTCTACAACAGTGTCTCACAGCAAGAAGCCACCCTAAATGTCTTCTCTAAGAGCCTGGTTTGCCCCTTCCTTTTGCTCCAACATTCCATTAACATTAATAGTCATCACATGCCTTTACACAAAAATGTGAGCACATGTAACTGGAAGTGTGAGTCTGAAATTCATTTCCATGCCAACCTATAGACACAACCTTTCATTATGTTAGGAACAAAATATTTTAAAGAGCCAGAAACAAAGGTAATCACATCTAGACAATAATGTCTCATCCTGTTCAAATGCAACATCAGAAAGCATCCTCTCACTTGTACAAAACAGAAATAGAATAATTTGATTTTAGGCTGTACACTGCCTGAAGCCTACTTTCTGATCACAAAGAAATACATTAAATTCCATGAACAAAAAAAAAAACAAAAACAAAATAAAACAACAACAACAAGGAGTGAAGCCAGATTTGTTGACCTTCTAGAGCAACGAGAAATCTGAAAATTAAATCTTTTCCTCACAGAAAGTTTGATATTAAGGCAGGTGGCCAGGCTAACTTTTAGTATTAGTGAATGCAGCTGTGATTTTTATGGAAATTTAAAGGAGTTGACTACAGACTTAACAGTGAATTTCACAGATACTTTAATCAGACTCTCTTTTTCTGTTGCATTCCATTGCTGGGCCCTGGTTCAAAGTATGTGATGATCCCTAAGAAGAAACATTACTTAGATTTAACTACATAAAATGGATCCAGAGAATGTAAACAAAGTTCCCTTTATAGTAACCACAATTTGATTCCATTAAGCCCAGAAGCGATACATATGCGCACACATCTGAATAATTTACTTTGTCTTTGGAATTCCTGCACCACCTTGACCCCAAGGACCTCTCATGCAGTTCTACTTCTGAGCCAACTTAGCCTAGTTAAAAGAAGAAAAGGAGTTTTTCCCAATATCTTTCTTCACATCAAGAGTTTTGAGGAATGCTGAAACCGAGACCTCATCACATTCTGGTCTGGTTTTGCTGAGAAACGAAGCAAAATGTGTAATGGCTGTTCTTAGAACTTCCTTCTCCACCTCTCCTTTTTCACCTTCTTTTCCCTTAACATTTAATCCACCTCTTCCTTTCCATCCAGCCTTCCTTTCCATTCTTCCATTCTCCCATCAGCCTCTGCTATCCTATATCCTCACTCTCGCCCTGTTTCATCTACACACATCTATGCACCTGTTTCAACCTTTGCCAAGGATTAAAAGTTAGGAGACTGGAAAACCTGAAGCTGTGGTAGGTTGATCCCGGTTGGCAGCTAAACATTCACACAGCTGCTCACTCCCTGGCCTTCCCCCATATCCACACTGCCCCCACAACCGGATGCTGCTGTTCCTGCATCATCCAGGACAAGAAAGTCATTTAACACAATGTGGATTACCTGGAAAAGAGGAGTGCATTCAAACAAAATCAGTTGGATATAGATCTCAAAGTGAAGCCACATATTTCAGAGAAAAATACACACCATACCTGCAAAACGGGTAACACTGAACACAAGTTAAGATTTAGAGTAGATAACTCCGTTTATTAGGAGTGCCCTCTACCATAGTAAGCCAAAAACGTTTGTGGTCATCAGGTGTAAGAGCAGAACGTTATTTCACCTCTCTACGCCCCGTTCATGCAGTGGATGTTAAAATCATTATCCCAGTCCCAGGATGCATTTTGAACAGATAGGAGAAATAAGCTAGTGACTACAAAATAAAGCAAAAGAGAGAGAATCCAACTTTTCCAGCTTGATAAAAAACATCAAGTGATGACTCAATATCCTAATGAAAGTACTTTTCATAAATAATGGTACCTCAATGAAAAGGTGTGGCAAGTTCTGCTTTCTGTGGAGAAATAAGATGATACAGACTAGCAATGGCGAGGAGTAGGAGGACACTACACAAGCAACAGGATATCTGACTGTAGTCACTGTACCGGAAACACAAAGTATTTGCAAACAGGAAGCAGACTGCTTAGAAATCACTAAAAATTAGTAACCAACTTAGTAGTATCTCTATTATTAAGTTATACATTTGATGGTTTTGGCATATGTAAAAATCTCAAGAAACAGCAATTTTTAGAAACTATTTTCCTTTAAAGCATAAGATTGAAGGGTGTCTCCACGTAAATCTAAGCAAGCAACAACATACATAGTTCCAGTGTGAAGCAAAACAACAAGCAAATTTAGTAAGAAAACATATTAGCAATATATATATAAATAAAGGTTTCTAAAGTTCCCGGTACATTTATTAGAAACTGTATCAGACTCAATTTAAAAGGATTCAGAGAGACCTTAAAGTATCTTCCAGTACCTTAACGGTGCCTATAAGAACACTGGGGAGCAACTTTTTACAAGGGCATGGAGTGAAGCTGAAGGAGGCAAGATTTAGATTATATATTAGGAAGAAATTCCTTAACTGTGAGGGTGGTGAGACAACAGAATAAGTCTGTGTAGTGGGCTGAGAAGTTCTGTCTGCCCCCTCCCTGTGCTCAAGGCCAGGTTGGACGAGGCTTGGAGCATGCTGGTCTAGTGGAAGGCGTCCCTGCCCATGGCAGGGGGTTGGAACTTGATGGTCTTTAAGGTCCCTTCCACCCCAAACCATTCCTATCAGTCAAGGATTCTAAATTTAGCAAGAATTAAATGTAACAAATTAAGCTATCTAAAAACTCCAACACCTTCTATCCTTCAGGAAGTAGCTACTCTCATTCATATAACTCTCAACATCTACAATTCTGATTTTTCAAATATTAGTGCCCATATTTAGAAATCTAAATGGACTTGGTCTCATTTGCAAAAGTGCTGAGCATTTGCAATTTGCCATGAGACACATAAAATTGTCAGAGCTCCACACCTATGGAAGCCTTACCACAGTTCTGTGGATATCCAAATATGGATTTATCTTTTAAACTTCAGGCACCCACAACTAAAAAAATGTGGCTTTCATTTATAATTCTATTATTATATATTAATTTTTTATTGCTTTGATACTGTAATTGTAGTTATTACCTCAGCATCTCTCCTGCACTACGCTATCCTAGGATAATGACTGGTTTAAATGTCAGTGGACCAAACTGTTTTCATTCATTCCAATATTTCTTTCACATGTTAATACTTTTTAAATTAAATCATTCCCCCTAAACTGACATCACAGATTTAACAGTGATTTCCTGATTAGAGAGGAGAGGAAGATGAATAAGTCAGACTTTTCAGATATGTATGAGAAATTTTTTCAAAGTATACCTCTTGAACCCCAAAATCCCAACAGTTAAATAATTATAAACCAGATAGTTCTTTACACAGAAGTTTTATCATATAATTATGATGCTGATCATTTAGAACTATCCAAAATGTCTCCAGCATTTTTAAACAGCTAAGCACAGTTATTTTTAAAATCAAACATATGTGCTTTTTTTCTGTTTATGTCTTCGGAAAGAACATTCTGTATAATGAAAAACATGACCAAATTTTTCACAGTACATCACTATAAAACCCTATAATTGACTTTTTGGGTTGGTTTACTCTATATCTATTTTTGTCCATGTAGAAAACAGCAATGATGTGGTGAAAAGACCAAAATGTAGGTCCCATTGCAGGATAAGGCTCCATCCTGATTAGTGAAGTATCATGTTTTTCCTGGGAAACATGCCCATTTTGTAAAAGGGAATTCAGTCCACATGAACCTCCTCTTTAGAGGAGGAAAAAAAAAGGAAAGAAAGAAAACCATCCTTTTAAGCAGCACAGACTGTAGTGATTGCTCTCAGCTTTGGCTGAGCAGGACTCACAGAGCCTTTCCATTAAACAGAAGGCAGCTCTGCTGATTACAGAGTTGTCCCAATATGAATTTTCTGCTTTTAAACAATATTATTTCCAGTTTAAGAGCTCTGATTTGCTTATATTTGTATTTTACTTCAACCTGAAATGACAAAATGTTTAACATTACCTATTTTCTTCTTCTCAGAAGAAACAAACTTTCTAAAAGCAACATAAGTGAGCATATATTCACTGTTTCAATTGCTACTGAGGACAAACAATCACTGCCAATGAAAATCGGCTTGAAATAGTAACTCAGGAAAAATAAGTACCTGCACTAAAAGAATTTCTCATCTTAACTATTATCAGCATACAAAAATTAATTTAGATGGTGCATTTTATTTTACAAACTATTCTCATTCTTCTTGGAATAGCCTTTAATTTTTATTGCCACAGATTACTTACATGCCCCAATCACAGAGTACAAAGAAACTGTGCAGACACATTTGCAAAGGAGTTCACATGCCAAAGAAAAAAATAATCTAAAATAATCAACTTCTTTCAGAGTTAATTAAAATAAATCACAAGACGTTAAACTCTGACTTAAAAGTTTGAAGAAAATACTGTTATCTTGCAAATTGTTTAGCAGCAAGATATGCCATAATTGCTCTGAGGTAAATCTTTGAAAAATTGAAGATGACATCTAAATCACAAGCTTGGTAAAGGGAGAACATACCATCCACAGCCAGAAAGAGAGGAGAGGCTTACGAGGAAAGGTAAGCTATTTCCTCAGCTCAGAACTCAGTTAAACTGAAGCTGCAGCCACTAATATCATCACTAATATTAGATTCTCCCAAGATTTCAAAAAATTAAGCGTCTTATCACAAAATCACAAGTTCCAATAAACCCAAAAAGTGCTGGAAGTCAGGTATAGTTTCTCTCTTGGGGTGAGAGTCTCTTCAATGGGCTGCTTGCACATTTGTAATACCTCAGGAGATGTTCCTTCCCCAGCCAAGCCTCACTGAATTGCTTCCACAAGCAATGATGCTCATTTACAAAAGTGACTGCAGGATCTGCTTCAGAGATGAAACGTGATGAATGTCTTAAGGCCTTAGGATTGACTGATGGATTATTTTCATCTCTTTGGGGTTTTTTTAATTACCAAAGGAAAAAGAAAGATGACACAGATTACCCTAACAAAATTTAAAATTCTTAGCTGTATTTATTTAAGAAGCTTTAATGATACCAACATGGTATGGAAATGTAACAGAAGAATACAGTCAATTTTAACTAAACTATAAGAAAAGTGGTCACAGTCTAAGAAAAAAAAATAAGTCAGCACATTTAAAAAGAAGAAAAAACCAAGCACATCTGAGATTAAGGTCCAGCTACATAGTTTAGAAGAGAAGTTTTGAAGTCAGTAACACTATTTTGCACCATTCACACAAGAGTGGAAAAACTACCTTAAAGACCTGCTCCAGAGACAAACACCATGTGATAAGTACAGCAACACACATTTATGGCAAAAAGTCTGATGGTAACATTCAAGTACCAAACTGCACTTCCTGCCTGCTCTCCATCCGTTTCAGTGTGGAACACAGACACTGTGGGTGATGTTTCTGGGTGAGGAGAGAAATACCTGTGTCTGAGTCAGCCTCTGCTTGCTTCCAAGGCAGTGGAGAGAAACGTGTTATGATTCATCTGAGTGACTTTAGACCCTTCTTTTCAAGGGAATCACTACCTAAAATTGCTTGTTTCTCCCTGCTGGCTATAGAAAGAAGGTTATGCTTACTCGCTCAGGTGCATACGCTGACAAGCAGAAATGTAAAGTTAATGAAATGAATCCCTCTTACAACAACTATTCAGCCATAAGCGAACAGGAAGAGGAGATTCATGCCTGGTTAACACCAGAAATAAAATGTACTTAAGAGTTACAACAGAAGTTTCTGCCATCACTGAGAGATTTAGCATCGAGAAGGGACACGGGCTTTAACAAGACCCATCCTCTGGTCCAGGGAATACTGTAATGAGAACCAGCAAGATTCAGACATCCACTGTCCTGAACTGAGCAGCCCTCAGCAACAGACTCAAAAGGTTTTGGAACTAGAACTGCCCCAGTGTTTTTAAAACTCTAAACAACTTTATGAGGTTAAAATATTCTGAGTAACAGAAGGGTTCAGAGGCAGAACACTCTAAATGTTCCTCTTCCTCCAGTGGAAAGACTGCACTCGGTTTTGCTCTTACACAGGAGACATTTCTGTTGGAATTCACAGCAAAATCCATTGATCTGTGGGTATTCTCAAACACTGAAAACAGCACAGGCATTAAAAGCAAATCTCTTCTTGTCAATGTGAAACAAGTGTGTGGTGGATAAAATACTAAATCATTCAGTCAACATGAGATGGAAGTGCCATAAGTCGAAGTGTTACAGAACTATTCCTTCTGTCACTGCAGAATCTTTTGGTGATACCATGAAAACCATGAAATACAGTACTGTTGCACATCAGCTGTTTGTCCTGGCCCTGATGGAAAGCAGAAAGACTTCACTGACTTTAATTAAAGAATTCCTAAGTCCTGTTATATATAACTTATGAAATATGTTTGTATGTCAGAAACTTAAATCAGTGACTCATGGTCAGGTGGGTTTCTTCCCCTCATATGAGCTGGCAATTGCACAGCTGTCCCCTTGCACAATTCTGATAGTTTCTGCCTAAGTAACCAGTTCTGGTCCTGCTATAGCCAAGATAGTGAAATACACAAACAAGACACTCAGTATGGGTTTGTTATAACAAGACAAATTCCTCCCAATTAAACACTCTGCTTACATTTTAACAAAGTTATTTACTTGCTACTTCTAGGGAGAAAAACCCCAAACACATATTTGCATGATGCTTATTTGGAACTACTAATGATGCTCCACATATGCCAATATTATGCTAATTGTCTGGCTCGACCCATACTCCAGGCTTTCCCAGCAATCAGCAGGCACATCTGGATAAAGTGGTTTCAGTTTTACATCCTTTCAAAATATTCACACTGGTACAACAATTAAGCAAATGAAAAATGTAACAACATTCTGGCAAAATCAAAATTAATTTGCCGTTTAAAAGAGGGTTATGTTTGCTATTAGTTCATACTACTACAGTAACATCAGACACTGAGAAAGCCCATAAAGTCTAGGCATTGAAATAAATGTCATTTTCCTTTTTAATAAGAAAAAAGTAACAATTTCATTTCAAATGTCCTCCTCCACCACCTTCACAGATAAGCATACATGTACACTGAGTAGGCAGGTGGTCATACAACAAAAAATTCACCCTACCATCCAGTCCTGGAGAGTCATTTATCAAAACATAAAAATACATTTGTGCTGATTTGAATTCTCCATGTTACTTGGAGCAAAAAAACATCAATGGACCATCTTTGAAACTTCTTTGGGGATGGGGTCCTTCACAGGCAGGAGGAGGAGGAGGAAGAGCCTACAGGTAAGCCTGTCTTACTAGAGATATTCCATTTTTAATCTAAGAACAACAGAAAGGAAAAGCAGCTTAAGAACCTCATTAGCAACTGAAAGACATGAGGCTTTTACATAATCACCTAGAGATGCAAAAATCAGTCACACCAAAAAACTGCCACTCTTTAATGGATGAGAAAGAGGAAGGGGAAGTTAAAAACTTTTACCTGCTAACTCTGGAAATAATCAAGACTCAGGGAAAACAGGCCTGCATTTTATGCAACCATTAAAGAATCACTGACAATATGTGTGGTCCTTCTGCAATCCCCAAACATGGCACCAGTGTTTTTGAAGTGAGTTCTGAATATGCTTTAGATGAGATTAAATACATTTGCACCGATCAATCTTTCAAAAGAAGTTCTGATTTACTAGTTTACTGTGTTGAAACATTTGACAAAGAAAATACTAAGTGTTTGAATAGTATCATCATAAATCTGTGACAATATGAGGATAAATCAGTCCAGGTGGCAATGTAATAATTTTTTGTCTTCTACTCCATAAAGAGATGCATAAAGTTCACCCTTAGGCATATATAAAAGTGTGTGGTTGAAATCTAAGATGATAAATGCTGAACGCAAAACCAAAAGACAATAAAAATCTCAAATTAGGTGTTTAATAACAGATACACACATTATGATTTCAGTACACTTTGTCTGTCCAGCATGTTAAGACATTATAAATTATCATCTACAATGTTATATTTTGAAATGCTACTGGAGTTTTTCATTATTAAGCACACTTTAAGGCTTAATTTATTCCTACCTAAAGCTGACATGTAACCAAATTTATGCCCAAAGAGACTCATCAAAGCACACTTTTAGGAAAAATAAGTAGGATATACTAAATACACAAATTAATCTTTCCCAAAAGTCAAATATTTCAGATGAATTAATAGAATTTTAGTAGCCTTAATACTGTAGGTATTGACACACCTTTCAATGGGGCTATTTCCTTCAGAAAAGGACTGGCACAGGCTGCCCAGAGAAGCTGTGGCTGCCCCATCCCTGGAAGTGTTCAAGGCCAGATTGGACAGGGCTTGGAGCAACCTGGGACAGTGGAAGGTGTCCCTGCCCATGGCAGGGGGGGTTGGAACAAGATGCTCTCTAAGGTCCTTTATAACCCAAACCATTCCATGATTCTGTAAGATTAAGGTTCAGATTATTTAAAACCAGCATTTTCCAGACTTTTTGAAGTAGTAATTTCTGTCACATACAAATCCTCAGTTTTAGGACATAAAGAGGGCAGTCATATTGAGGGCAGTCATAAAGCTTTCAGTGGTCCAATTCTACCAGGAAGACCAGGCAAAATCATTAAAAGATCAACAACTGGAGCACAAAATATCACCAAAGCAACAGGCTTAAAAATGTTAACAAAATACAGACGAGTTTAAATGGGAACATCAGAAAAAAATCAGGGTGACCAACTTGATAAAATGAAACTGGGAAACACCTTACTGTTTTTAAAATTCACAGTGAAATATTAATGCGTGGATGATCAATAAATTACAAAGCCACTACTGAGGTTATATACTTTTGAAAATACTTGCACAGAAACATAGCCCACTTATCTTTACAGGCATAAGCAACTAAAGTTCTTAAGTTCCTGTATCCTGATTTTACAACACTTCCTCATTCACACACTTAGATCAAATCTTTGAAGATTTGGTGACTTTCCCCACGGTAACACCCTGGTACACAGAATGTAGCACTATAATCTCAGTGCTGTTATCAGCTTATCTACACACGAACCCCTCAGAACAGGGATCTGCACAGAGATCAAGTTCTCTCCATAAAGGCCAGTATGGAATGCTCAGGGAAAACCCCTCCTCGGTTTTGTCTCCAACAGACCTAAAGTGTTGCCTAAGGTTATGACTAGACAACTGTGTTTTATAGCTATAGATAAACTTCACCTCCATGATCTTCTCTTAATCCTTTTCAAGCTACAGCAATTTTTGGCTTCCTCAGTGCCTTGTTGACGAACACTTTAATTATGCACTGTTAAAAAACTACTTCCTCGTATTCATTTTAAGCCTGCCATCTGATAATTTAATTAGGTGCCCCTAGTTTTTGTTATGAAAAAGGGAAATAATTGTTTCTATTCACTTCCTCCACATTGCTCATAATTCCAGATTTCTATCACATTCCCCTCCCAGTAGTGTCTTCCCAGGCTTTTAGCACCCTGCCAGTTTAGATTTTCCTACTTGTACAGAATTCATTCAGTTCTAGAATATTGCTTTTAGTAACTGGGTGAACACATCAGCAGAACTATTAGTAACACCATTTTGCTCAGATACTCCCAATTTCTCCAAAATCCAATCAATTTTTGACAACTACTAAGCCTCTCTTTTAAAGCTCTCCCATATGAATCTTTTTCTGTGAAAAAAAACAGCACAGAGTTCACGAGGATTTATCAGCAACAGATTTCACCTGTTTTGTCACCCGTTCAATTCTGTGTAATCCTTGGGTGACTCCACACAATCAACATTTCACTCTCTAAATAACTGTGCCATTAGCTTTCTGGCTTCTCCAGGATGAAGAAGTGAGGATTTCTCAGGGCTGTCCTGTGCAGGGCCAGTAGTTGGACTTGATGATCCTTGTGGGTCCCATTCAGCTCAGGAGATTTTATGATTCTATGAAGATCCTTGGTAGACCTTGCAAGTGACTTTTCTCTAGTGCAAAAATTAAATATTTCTACCCTTAAATTTCTCATCTTTTATTTGGATGGTATCTTACAAAAAAGGATCTCTTCTTTATATCCCATTACATATTGTAAAGCTACTGAAGCTATTAAAAAGCCACTGAGCAATTTATCAGAAGATTAAAACTCCCAAATTCCCTGACAATGCTGCAATTGCTTCTTAGCAGTAAGACAGAACCTGAAAATAAGTCAGTCTGCAGTTTGACAAGGATGTTCAACAGTAATTATAAACAATTTTGTGTTGAAACAATGTCCTGTATTGACATTTAACTACTAATCACTGATTTAGACATTCACTCATTCTTCCACGCAACCTTATTTTTAGTCAATAGCTGTGGTCATTAAATAAGTCCTTACTTTGTGCTGGATGAGGAACAAGCAGTAATAAACCACATTGAATGCTGTTTGAATAAATTAAGTAGCAATACTTGAAAATAATAAACATTACTGCTCTTCACTTTTTTTTTTCATTCAAAGCACACAGAAAGGAGCCACATATCATGGATAGAGGATACAGAGAAAAGGGATGATCAACTCTCATATGACAACTGAATTTTGTGTTTAGTCATGAAAGATCTAAATTGAAGTTACATAAACAGAAAACTAATGCCAGTGGCAAACAGCCTTGGTCTGTAATGTTCTATTTGGGATTCACTGGTTAAAGCAGAGGAGACGCTGAGCTCTGACAAAGAATGATATGGGAGATGACATCAACTTCTTTCGGCAAATGAGCTCAGCGTGCCAGCGAGCTGACAAATTAGCTTCTAAAAACCACTAACAGTAGCTTACAAAGTCACAGCTGTTATCCTGTTTTGAACAACAAAATGTTGATCTCGGTTGAAATGTCTAGTTTTACACAAGATTTGTAAGTGCCCTGTTTTTTTTTTCTTAACAAAGAAATGAGTTATACTGAGAGAGGCACGAGGGACAGGCAGTGACTGTACTCTGATGACTCGGTGGTGATGTTTAATCGACAAGATTAAGTAAAGCACTTGCTTATGTTCTGCACCCTTCTTAAATTTGAAAAACTTCCTAGAGGTACAGGCTCAGTAGCAACATAAATCCACAAATACGACAGTACCACAGCCACAATTTCTCAGCTAACTCAAGCACTTCCTAGGATATTAAGTTTGATAGCAGGGACAAAATTCAGCAGAAAACCTGGCATCAGAAAACTTGTAGGAGATTCCATTAAAGGGTTTAAATCAATTGAAAGATGCTAATAGTCTACAAAACAAATGTTCTTCAATGCTGATTGGTGGACAAACTTTAAAAAAACCATACTATGACTCTGCATTTCAACTATTTGAGTAGTGTAAATCTTCACTTTCATGGCAAAGTAGCAGGCAGCCTTCTCTATTTCTCAGAGTTACAGGGGACTAAAAATTCTATTAAACACAGCAGAGGCAAACTCAGTTAACCTTGGTACTTCTGTGACACTCATCACTGGCACCTGAACAGCCCTTAAAAATGAATTTGATCATGTTTAAGTAAAAAACAAAACTTTTTTACAGATGACTAACTGAAGGACAGAACAATTTACCTCAAGGCCTGAAGGTCCAAACAGGAGTCTAATCTCACCTCTCAAGCACCACATTACAGCCCTTTACCACTAAAGCGTTCTCTCTGGTTTTTTATAGCTCTTACTTTCATAAAATTGCAACAACTTCAGCATAATCATTCCTGATTTATGGTAAATGAAGGGAATAATCAAGCCAGGACAGATGTGTGCCAAGTTGAAGTCACTACCCAAAGCCAACAAAAAACACCAAACCACCGGTCAGAGCTCAGATTGAAATTTCTACAATTCTAAGTTTAGACACCTAGTAAAGGCCTTTATTTATTAATGCTACATAATGCCCGTTTTTATCAACATAGGTTTTTTGGTTTTTTTTTATCTTTACCCAAAGTGGAGACATAGTGTAACAATGACTTAAACAAGATTGTGGGCACGTGAAGAGCTGAACAAAATCATGTATTTTCAACAGGAAGTTACTCAACAACTACATGGTCAATGCGTCAGGCGTTATGGCCACATAAAGACTCTGGTATTCAGGTGCAGGAGACTTGTAGCCTCAATCAATCATTTCCAGTATTGTGATGAAATCTGGTCTCCACTGGAATCTATGAAAGGTTGCAGGGCCTCATGATCATAATCGTGGACGTGCTGAGTTCCAGATTGCCAATTTTATGTTTGAGAAACACGAGCAATGAAGCTCATCTATGTACGAGAAAACGGAAACATCACAGTAGACCAGAATACTCCATGCAGCTGTGCCCCCGTTCAGAAGTGATCAATAACCGTCCACTCCTTGTTTAAACCATGGTACTGGATTTTAGCAGTTCACACATCCATCACTGTCAAAATGAGCTGGTTAAACTCACAAAGATGTAGAAATAAAGCTATGCATTTTCACAAGTACCCCCTAGCTGTGTACTGTAGAACGACTGAGAAGTTTGGGGTTATATTCATCTTTTACTTCTCCAATTTTATTCTCAGCATACCCCCAACCAAGCTATATATCTGACACAGAGAGCAATGTATTTCTCCCAAGAGTACTGTGAAGACAAGAACATAATTAACATTTGTTAAGTATTCTCAGAGTGTGACATGTGCCAGCAGAGCACATGAAAGTTAGTAATTCTTCATACTAGAGTTTGAATACTGTGCAGGAAAGATGGCAAGCAGCCATGGAATGAGCAATCAGTAGCGAGAAAATCTCTGAGTAACCAACTCTGAAGTGAGCAGCATTCCCTCCATGCAAAGAGTGAGTCGGGAGTTTATTATTTTCACTGCGTATCAGTCACAAGTCCAATCTAGGAATAGTTACTGATGAGAGCAGAACAGAAAAGCACTCAAAAAGTAACTGTTCTGTAAAATTCATGAATTCTAAAAAATTGGGCATAATAATGTCTGGCTCTTTAAGTTTATTTCAGTTATTCAAAAGGAAAAATCAAGCTTCAATTACTGTAGCTCCTATACACAGATAAAACAGATATTTTCTACCCACATCAGAAAATGAGAAGATTGAATTGCATTCAGTTATGAATTGGATTTGTTCTTCAATTAAAAGAGAAGAAAAATAAATCATGCTGAAGCTAAATGGCAAACCAAAGGCTATTCCATTGTAATTTTGTCCAAAAGACAACTAAATTTGTTATTTCTTCAACTCTTTGATCATTATGTTTAGCTTGTAAAGATGCCACTTACTACTGCAAATACTCCATTTCTGAACAGACTGGTATCATTTTTCCCGAAACTGAAATATAAACATTCAGCTGCAAAGCTGCTTCAAACCCACACTGGGCAAAACTGGACTTGAAAAGCAAGAAAACACTTGGATGTTCATTAAAAAATATAAAAGTAATTTAAAAGACTTTGAAGAAAGGACAATGAGTAATTTTACCAAATGAGCAGGACAGAGACGACAAAATAAACTGAATGTTCTGTGCTATTCCCAAATCCAAATTACTGAAGTTTCTTTTTAAAATTAGACATATTCTACCTATGTAAACATAGAGGCACAAACTGTGAAAGATAAATGTTTTAAATTTTACACTTTTCAGAGATTACAGTTATTTCTGAGTACTCCAACCTCAAGGCCCATGTCATGGGAACGAACTCTGGCTCACGAAAAGCCACATTTCCTTCAGCATCGGTTTTGGCAAAGCAGCAACTGCCCAGAGCACTGCTTGAGCTTAAAAAACAGTCTGGTAGCATCAAGCCTTACATCCCCAAGGGTTCCCAAAATACACAAAGAGTCTGGCTACAAGGAGCTGCTCTGGCATCACAATTACAGACTATGGAATCCAGAAGAGACAAATGTCACAGAGGACAGAACTCTTACAGCCAACCTCATCTAATGGATTTTAGTACAAAATAAATAGTATAGGAAATAATCTAGAATGAAGAGCCCATATGCCTAAAATAAAGATGTATTTAAAATGCCATGCCCTAATTATTCCATACAAATGTTAACCAATCAACATGATCTCTGATACGCAGGTACATGAAACAGGGATTGCTTTGATTCTTGAACTCATCTTCAGACAGTGATAACCTTGATTCCAGAGTCTTTTCAGGAATGGAACAACTGAAACACCACTCCAGAAGCAGAGTGACTGAAGGAGAGAATTTAGAAAATACAAGCAAATACTATGTATTTTTCAGGCTGGATCAACTTGTGACTACATTGCAGAATTTTCCAACATCACTGGGTTTTAGTGCTCCTGTTCCAACACACTCCTATTCCACTCACAAACACGGAGTTTGGCCATTCAGCTCCAAAAACAATTCAGGTGCTACGTGCCCATTCATAGCTACAGCCTGTCCTCAAACAGGCAACACCCAACAGTCTCTAGGCTGTCCATCTGTGTCATTTTGTGCCAAAACACAGAATTTCACCCTACTTAGCACCTCTGACCCCTCAGACTAAATACAGCCAAGTAGCAGACCCAGAACCTATGTTCTGAAATGGAAATGTAACAATTTACTTTCATTATGGGCTGGGTCTCCAAGTTAACAGAACCCTGTTTACCCAACTGTCAATACTCCACAGAACTGATTCCTCTGGCTGCTTACTAGACACCTCCCTCACGGAGCCAACAAATATAGACAGCGATTTATCTTCTTAAAACAAATGATTACTTATCCATCTAAAGAGAACAGAAATAAATGGTTAAAGTGATAAAATAGCTAAGTATTAACAAGCAACACATATACTGTCCTATCCACACAGAATATTTCCTCAAAGCTTGCATTATTTATTTTACAAGCTATAGGTTTGGATTCTGGCAACCAAACCACAGGGTCTCTCTAAAAACAGCCCAGCTTCCTCACTTTTGGGGTTGGAAGGTCAGAAAAGGAAGAGGTATGAGTGGAAGGAATGATTGCAATTCATTTTTATTTTTCTTCTCCGTTACCACCCTTCAGTTACTAAGCAGTGTGTTACTCAGAGCATGACAAAAAATGTGTATTAAAAAGAACTGACACCTGCTTATCTGGACAACATTGAAGAGACTGTCTATAAATGCTGCCTGCTTTCTCCTCCTGGAGTGAAAAATCAACCAACTCTCCAGGACACAACGCATCAGGCACTGGAAATCTCATATAAACATCTCCCATACCCTTCCCAACATCCCTCAGGTTCTAGTATTCTTCAGGCACACCTCCACAGAGCATTTTAAGTGCTTGCAGAGATAGCCCAATTCCCTGCAAAGGAGCTCAACACCACACTGAGCACAGCCAGGCACTTCCAAACTGGCCATTTCAGAACAAACGGGGGTTCACATGGCCTTGGAGACCAGAGGGCAATTTTCTCCTATGTCTGCTGTCCCCAGGTAAAGGGCTGAATCTTCTGGTTCTTCATCCTGTTTCCAATGTCTTCATTTCTCCTCACCTTCAGTATTCCTTCACTACAAAAGGGGAGCCATACTGTTAAAAACAAAGTTATCAAAACCCAAAATTTTCTTTTTAACTCTCCTCCCTCCAATTTTATTCTTTCCATTCCCTTCTCAACCTCTTTTCAACTCTCTTTTCGCATGAATGATCTTCAGATCTCTTCTCCAACAGAAAACCACAATACATTTTTAATTACAAGGGAAAGCTTAGGCTGTTGATGTGCCATGAAAAAGTAGCAAATCCAGGTATTCAACACTTAAAAAAAAAAAAAAAAAAAAAAAAAGAGAAACAGGAGAAAGGATGGAAGTACCTGATTTTGCTTCTCCTTTTTTTTCCTAAAAAATACTGTTTACAGGACTAAGGATCTCAAACTTAAATAAGCATCATAAACAGCAGAGAAATATTTCCCTGTGCAATCACTGCACAAGGAAATGTTTTGGGGTTGAGTTTGGTTTGTCGGTTGTTTTTTTTTTCTCCAAAAAATAGAGAAGCAACCATGATGATCAGCCATCACGCTCAGGTTCAAGCAGAAAACAAGACCAGCCAATTGCACACAAATAACTAATACTCTTCATAGTAGAATATGTGGAGAAAGTTAATAATAAAATTACAGCTAACTGCTCTCCCTTCCCCATGAATTTCTACACTTATTTTTTACTGCTGTTCATTATAATGGGGTTTTTCCCCTCCCTCTTTTTCATACTTTTCTTAAGTGGCTGGCTGCATATATTTAATTGTATATTCCTCAGGGCAGTGACTATTTCCTTAATTGTCTGTAAAGTCCAGTGCTATAAACAACGGTCCTATGCAATGTTAAGTAATAAAAAATGAGTAATTTTTTGTTGAGAAACAGTCATGCATTAATTACGCAAGATAATCTGGAAAATACAGAACTAGGGAAAAAAGCATGTTCTGAATCCATAACTTTTAAGCATCACTACCCAATGAATGGTTTATGATATTCCTTTTCAGTATTATATTTAATTTCTCTAGGGGTATTTAAAAAACATCTGCTCTGAAAGTTAGCAAATGGGTATTGTTTACTCAGAAATTCTACAGGGTGCAACCCCCTTCTACACTGTCAGTTAAACACACAATATTTTAAATACACATTATGGAGCCAACTGTTGAAGCAGGCACTTAGAATGCAAAGAATATTGTACATATTAAAATATACATGAAAAATACTGTTCAGGAGTTATAACATATAAAATACACATTCTAAATTCAGTATTTAATAAGTACGCAATTAAAAAAAAAAATTTCGTTTTTATTACTTACTGAACTAATTTCATGTCCTAAACCTACACTGCTGCAGACTTATACAAGCACAGAAGCTACTAAAATTGGTATAACTTTAAAACCAGAAGCAAATTTTTATTGCTGAACTATGCACCTGAAAATGGGGTTGAATATAAAAACAATGACACCAAATATGAAGAGCATAAATACTCTGCCTTAATATCTTTTAAAATCTGTTCTCTAATCTTGACTGAGGTTTGCAAGTAGCAAGTCCGTATTTTTCCAGTGTAAATGTTGTGCAAAAGCTTTACAAACACAGATCTAAATCTGCAATTGCCATTACTAAAATAAATGAAAAATCTATAAGCAGCAGTGAAACTGGCATGCAAATAAAAGAACTGTCAAGACATATACTGCCTAAAAATAAGCTTACAATAACTATTTTAAAGACTGTGTGTGGTCTTACCCATATATTTTGGCAAGATGCACTTTCTCCAACCACAGCTAGATTCATCCAAAAGCAGTGGCACTGGAGAGTCTCTGTCTCACCTGTCAAACTTGAAGAACGTTGTTCAGCAGACCACCATGAGTCCATGGATAGGATCCACAGCACTGCAGCAGCTGTTCTTGATAAGTGTTCTCTAACTAGAGAGGCAAGCGCTTCAAAAATGTTCTGTAAGAGGATCACCCTTAATATACACGCATTTAAAAACAAACAGAAACAAGAATATACCCAGAACAAGATTTTCAAGACATTTATGGCACAGCATCAGTTACCTCATATGTATCTCTGTCTGATACTTGGAAATATCCCCAGAAGATTTGAGTCTATTAAATTTATCTAAGAATTCAACTTAATTATTTACCTCTCACAAACTACTAAACTGTTCAAATTGCAGGCAATCAAATAAAACAACTAGAACCTCTAAATCTTCAGAGTTGAGGGAAGTGAAATCTCCTTTTTTCAGTTCCTTTCTCACGTATGACATGGAAAATATTTTCACACCAACCTACAAATAGATTAAAAGTGGGAAGGAGAGGTAACAGGCTGCTTGGCTACAGTAAAGGTAAGATACAGTGAAAATGGGATGAAGCACGGAAAGTTGCCAGTTTTAAAACTACCTAAGAGGATATTTTGCCAACCAGAAAAACCTAAGAAGAAAACTTATCTGAATTCTGTCTGTATAAAATAACTTCGACTGTTATTAAAAAGCACATAATCACTAATTTCCAGAGAAATATGAATATTTTTCTAAAAATAGGTCACTGCTTTTAACTGCTGAGATCTGCTCCAGTTTAACTACTAGTAGCATTGTATCCTAGAAGCAGGAAAGGCTCTAGAGAGATTACTTTCACTTTTCCCTAGATATATTTAGTGTACTAACTAGCATAGTTAGGATATTATTTTTCTTTGGTTTTGTCAGTAGCATGTTTGAAATAAATTTTATTAAGTGGTAGTGTATGTAACATTGCATTGTGGGTAGCAGTTTCCTGCCTTAACCTAGCCACATCCTCAGCTGTTATATGAGACAAGTTTCCCATATTTTCTGCAAGTTGACTTTAAAAAAAAAAAAAAAACAGACAGGAGAAAATAGCTAGGAGGTTAGGATGATCTTAAACACCATATACCGACTGTTTAGAACGGGTGCGTCTAATCAAAGGGACTTTTTCTCACTTGCTGTACAGTCTACAAGATATAGGAACACAAGGAAATTAACGCTTGTCAAAAAAAAAAGAGCAGGAAAAATCAAGACAAGACACCTCTGACCATTAAGATGCAACCCCTTATTCAAAGCCTGATCAGGGGTGAGATTATTTCACTGGACAATAACTTTGCTATGCTACGAAGAAGTGAGAGAAGTGGCAACTCAAAGTGATTGAAAACAATTTTTGACTACTTGCTATTACATGATGTACTCACTGGTTAAGAGATGAGCATCTTTTTAACTTAAACAACAGTTCAGTTTAAGGTTTAATGTGATCTTCAGTAGCCTGGCTGCACTGTAGAAAAAACAGACAACACTTGTTTACCCTAGAAATGCAACAGTACTTTTTCCCCCTCTACATTTAGTGGTCCCAGGCACCATCCACTCCAAACTGTATCTTACCTAGAAAAATGTTCTGAGACAGAGAGAGGCAGCAGTAACACTCAGATGCTCATTGCTACTTTAGCAATAAATATCATTTTAAAATGAAGGAATGCTGAAATAACCTTGCTGTTGCAATTTTTTTTCATCAAGGCAGTTTTAGTCTTTGCTTTAAAAGATTAGTATCAAGTGGTATCAGCATACCCTACAGATGCAGAGATGATGGAAATGAGAAGTCTACAAAATACCCAAGTCTAACAACAAAAGTTTCCCAAAACGTGCAAGTATTTGAAATCAAATAGTATTTTAAATGCACTGGCTGTGAACCATCAGAAAACACAGTTCTCTTCCTCTAAAAATTATAATTACTCCTCAGTTTGAAAAATGGAGCCAAGGGAAGAGGTTTCACTTAAAGAAAAAAAATCCACTCTAGTGGAAACAGATACGTTAACAACACCTACGGTGAATACCTGCATCTGAGGAAACTGCACCAGGACTTTCCAAATTATAAAAATCAGCATCTTGTTATAGTATATATTGTAAAACTTCTGTGTAAATGCAATCTAACAAGTTTGTCGTCACACTGCTCTAAGCAGAGCATTTATATCATTCCAGTTGTAGCACAGAAACAAACCTTTAAGTACAAATAAACTTTCAGCAGGGTATCACACTGTTTATACGCTGGATGAACTTTTGAGTGACACAAGGCAAAATGTTTGGAAGTAAAGCACAGCTTAAAAGTTCCAAAACAAGTTTCAAGAGCAGTGAAAGATGTAATTATCTTTTAGTGTTGCATTACCATTGACTTATAGATTTCATTTGTCATCAAAGATCAAGCTCATAGTTTACCGGAGAAATTCCTTAGCATAATACTTCCTTTGTAAGTGTAATTGGGACTCAAAGCATCCTCTGTGGAACTCAGAAGTGAACTTCCATTTTTGTACATCTACCTTTTAAACAAGAGCTTGTCAAGCATTAGTCTACAATCAAGACACTGGTTTACACAGTGGATTTTCAGGATTCTTGCATCTGCTTCATTAGAAGTGCACACTATACCAAAAGATGCCACCACTTTCACAGGCATTTGGTCTTTGGTATAAAATTTGGCTTTATAATGTTTCTATACTAGAAAAGCTGCATTGTTATCAATAACAGTTTTTACAAACTACATCTCGATTACTCAGTTACAGTATTTGGTTTTCTGTTTTTAATGGTTTTTACTTTACTAGATGAAGACTTCTTAGTAGTGCTCTTGATTTGAACAGGTGAAAAAGCAAAAAAAAAACAAACCAAAAAACCTTAAAGGTATTAGATCAAAGTACAGCAACAAAGAGAATAACTCTGCATGCACAAGTAAAAGCATGAAAAAGCCATTCTGGAGAAAGCCTGAGCACAGCATTTCAATGCAATAAATTTTTATATTCAGACTTCTGCAGGAAGTTCAATATTCTAATACTAAAGATACGACTAAAAACAAAGTGCAGGGTTTTGAAAATCAAACAACATTTTTCATATGAATGGAAACAAGTATTTAAGATCAAGACAACGGTTACCTGTTATTTAAAAATACTGTGCCTACCTGCCATCAAATAGAAGTTGATAAATACCTTCAATGTGTAACTGCAGTTGAAAATTCTGAGCTTACAATTTAAGAGTTCCCCAATAAGAGGCAGCAACCTCTAAAAGCTTTTTCTGCATCACAAGTTGATTAAAACTTTAATGCATACAAATATAATCTGTATATGAAAAGATTAGTATTCTTTCCATTATTTTTATACCCTTAAGATTTTTTCCTTGATGCTCTTAACAATACAGAGAAAACATAAATAATAAAAGCAGTCCATGAATAGGAGAATTAAATACCACTCTCACTTTTAAGTGGAAGGGCTTTTTTGTAGAATACTCCTTTTTTATTTTATAGTAGAATTCTATAAGTTTGGCAACATGTAATAACTCTCAAAGCACTGAATGAAGAACAACGCAATTTACTTTACAATAATTATTATGAAAAGTTTTTATGAACAAGGGTTTATATTTTTTTGATAATTATATAACAAAAATCAAAACAATCTATTTTTTTAGTGAAAAATCCTTTCTTATTTTTCCCATCCCCACAAAACAAAGAACCTGCTCTCCACCCACACCTCCACCTATTCATATCACACCATTTCTGGCCAATTTCTAACTGAGAAAGCTCAGGATGAAAAGGAAAATAAAAAAGGAGGTATGGCGGCTTCAAAGAGATATATTTTATTTTACAAATAAAAGCCGAACGATATCTAGAAGGTTTTACACAGATCTGCTGCCCAAAAAAATGACCAAAAAAAAGGAAAAAAAATTAAACTCGCTCAGCTAAAACTTAAAACTACAGTGCATCTGTGGTACAATCAGGATAATATAAAAAGTTCTAGATATAATGTCCAAAGAGGCAAAAAATGAGATACTTTCTCAAAGATGTTTCCAATTTTGTTCTGAATCTGAGTGAGCAAATCAAGACTACTAATACACACTGCCTGTGCACATTATTCCTTACTACACACAGCATTTTGCAATTTATTTCAAAGCCTCTATTATAAACAAAAAAATACTGCTTTTGTTAACCCACTCCATACCAGTATAGTCAGGGCTTATGTTACATAATCAAAGTCAAAGTCAAATATGTTAAGCGTATATAAAAAAATATCACACACACATGCACACAGATGATATGAAGTATTTGAATCTTACATGTGCATCAAATTTATGTTTCATTTTAAAACTAAGTGTTAACATTAACTGGTGAATGAAGTTATTTATAGTCTACTCAAAAGTTTAAGACTGTTCTATTTCCCTTAAACACCAAAACTATAATAAGGAATTAATGTAAGCACAACCAAAACCTCCCAGCCCTCCCAGCTCACTCTGTTACACAACGTCCACGTTAAATCCTCCCAATGCCGGCATTCCAAAGCATCACTGCCAGGCTGCAGCACACAACCAGTTATGATATCCAAATGACATATTTTGCCCCAAATATAAAAGAAACATAATTGCCCTTAATTTGCATCACATAAAACTGCCAAGTAGTTTTGAAGGCACGTAAAGCAAGGCAGACATGATTTAAGATTTGCAAAGGAATCCCCAGACTAACACTTCTGTGACAGCCAATTACAGTGAAAAACACAACCCCAACAAGCAGCCTGCTACTAGACCTTAGGAAAGGTAAAGTTTCTTACAATGAGTTACAGATTCACAAGTATAAGACGACAAGGAGAAAAAGTAAAACAGAAGGAATCCAGCCACCCAGCAAATATGAAGCAGACCCAAGATCGTGATACAATCCAAAGATGTAAATTATTGTAAATCATCACTGTTGTTCAGAATTCCACACAGCCACTTGTGCCAATTTTGCTCACTTTTCCACAGACACAATAATAAAGGAGGGAGAGGGAATAGGAGGAGAAAAAAAAAAAAAAAAGAGCAAAAAAAAGGAGGGGGAAGAAGAGTGGGGGGAACCTGAACTGAGAGTACAAATAAAGTTCTGCTGTCCATATGCTTTAACTGTACAGAAGTTTGGGCTCTTACAGCATTATGTACTCTCTCCAAAGCCTCATGAGTCACAAAAATTAAAAAGCTATAGCCCTCTGGATGCCAGGGAGGGCCTTACACGGGCCTTTTGTCAAAATATAAAAAAAATTTAAAAAATTTTAAAAGGAAAAAAAAAGGAAAAGAAAAAAAAAAGGAGAGAGAGAAAGAAAAAGCCACAGTGTAGGCAGTCCTACTTGGAGTCCTCTGATGTCACAGCCACATGACTCGCTCGCTCCAGTAACAGTGCTTGCAAAAAAAAGGAGTTTTAAAGCTTTTGCTTTTTTGGATTGTGTGAATGCTTCATTCGCCTCACAAACAACCACAGAACCACAAGTGCGGTGCAAACTTTCTCCAGGAGGACAGCAAAGAAGTCTCTGGTTTTTAAATGGTTAATCTCCGCAGGTCACTACCAGCCACTGAGACCAACAGAGTCAGTAAGTGCTCTCTAACCACAGTCTATGCAGTAATAGTAGGTCCTTCAAATATTTGCTCATTCTCTTTTTTTTTGGTTTTGTTTCCTTGCTTTTCACATGTTACCAGCACTACACAATTTTTTGACAGGGAAAAAACCAACTATAAAGTCTATGCAATCCAGGGACACAGTAAAACTAAAACAAGGTTTGGCTATGGTTTGTGTTTTCAGTTTGAGGATCCAAGAAGTATTTACACCAGAAGGTGAAAGCTCTGCGTGAACGGAGAGGGACTATGGCATCAAACAGCCTGTTCAGTTCAGTGACACCATGTCAGCAAAACTTCTTTTGGGGTAAGTGCTGCAATATTTGAGCTTCTGTTTTTCGCTGTCGAGATTTTTCTTACTTTGAACAATGCTGGTTGTAGTGATCTAAGCAAAAAAATGCTGAATAGGATGTTAGAATGTTAAAATACTATACCTGGTTGTTTGGGGTTTTTTTGGGGGGGAAGTAACTGTAAATAACTTCTGCAGATTTAAAAACAAATTTGTTAGCTGGCAAGCTGAGCAAAGGGAAGTCAGTAGCTTAGTCCTTAGTGTCTGACAGCAGGTGTGCTCAGCTGTCACTGGGGTCAAGGTGTAGCTGCACGAATTTGAAAGAGTCTGGTGAGATCTAGCAAAATGTTTAATATTACCTTAGGGCAAAAGATAAAGTAATTAGTTAGTGAGTTAATCAACAGCAGCTCAGAAAACCTCATTAAGAACTCTGGTAACACTTCCAGATATATCCACCATGACTGGTTAACGAAAGATACTGTGAAAGACTTAAATCACAGGAGTTCAGACTGCTTGCTCTCTAAACCCGATGAAAGTGAGCAGTGTGTAGCGTATTGCAGCCTATCCTACCCAAAACTGCCCTATCATTGTTCCAGGCATCTTATTTTTACGCATATATCTCAGATGAAGTTATCAGGGTAAACCTGCAGTTTCCTAGTCCTCAGTTGCCCTCATTTCACAGCAAAGCTTGTTTGATAATATATTCAATTGTAAAAGCAAATTCTTCTCATTACACTTATTATAAACAAGGCAAAACATTCATGCACGAAAATATTAAGCTATGAAATAAAAAATACATGATCTAACATGCTGCTGAATTTTAAGTTTAATTGAAAGTGGGATGTAAAAAACTCTCTAGAAGAGCACTGCCAAATATTTACTTCAATATTCTGAACAGTAAACACAGATTCCTTTAAGAAATCATATCTGTATATACCGAGGTAATTATTTATATGCACTGTACATATAAATGCTCATAAAACTCATAAATACACAATAAAACAGCACCTATCTTTGCTTACTTTGAAAAGCTTCATCCTCTCAGATAGAGACTAAAAATCAGCAGAGAGCACCTCTCACAAACACTAAATAGAATCGAATATGACTTCAAGTGATTTATCTGCAAGTAAAATGAAGTTATATTTTAAAGTGTACTGGAATATGCTTTATTCTAGTCACGCTTGATGAGCTGCAAGAAGCATAGTCATAAAATTTTTTCAAAGCATCTTTTACTGAAGCAGTTCAGGCAGATGAACTGAAAATTCTGAAAGCTTTAGGGAAAAAAAAACTGTGAAAACTTACAAGATTTTCTTAATGGTATCCATCATGATGAAATTATGTTGGGACTGCAGCTAAACCTATTTTTTTCCCCTCTCTTGCCCCCCTGCTATGAAAAACAACAATGCTAGAACCATTTCCAGTACATACATCCCCATTATTGTAGTGACCTGATGACTGGGCTGCCTTTTACCCCTCCTACTTCACACGCTTTCACTGGTTCCCAGTTAAGGACATGAATAAGCTCTGAGACCGGGTATAGGAACAGAAATGAAGAAATTGCTTCTTGCAGGAGGGTGACCAATTTAATATATGACCTATAGATACCAGATGAGATAACATGACCCGTGGCTGGTCAAATAGCTGTAATACCCCGAACATTGAGCTGAAATGCAAACACAGACCCAGCAAAGCAGCTTTTCTACCCAAACTGGTGTCTGAGCAAAGCACAGCAGAAGCGTAGCCAGACCACATTATCCCAGTGTTTACAACAGGAAATACAGTTTACATGTATAGGGACTTTCTTTTGCTTTTACTTCCAAAAGAGATTAGAAGAAATTTAGTTGGCTAAAATTATCAAAACACCGAGTCTGACTGCTTAATTCACCTACTTCTGATAATTCCTAAAGCCAGTGGGAAGTACTGTGATACTGTGCTTAATACTTTTCCTGAACTTCACTAAATAGGGTTGGATACCCGATTTTCACTTTGGACACAAACAATAGATGCAAATGACTACAAAATCTCATCAGCTCTGTCAATGTGCAAGCAACGTATCCTGAGCTAAAACCAAATTTTGGAAAACCCACTTTTATAAAAAGGAGGCAGAATTTATTGTTAAAAAAAGCCAGAATACCCAAGCTACTCATGAATTTGCCGTTCAGTGATGCAGCAGCACCTGAGAATGCACGATCTGTTCTTCCTTTCTGTACTGTCCTTCTCTTCCCATCTCTACCTTATTCCTTTCAGGGTGGTAGAGTTTAATTGTTTCTCTTCAAGACTGAACTGATGAAACATAATGACAAGTCATAACAGGGCAGGAAAACAGCACTGTGATTAATCCACATGGTTGCTAATGTGTGCCATTAACCATATTCCTGAAAGTTTTTATTCCACTTATTTTTGCCTATGTGTTTTTCACTTCATATGAAAGGGAAAAACAAGAGTAGCAAAGAGGAAGGATCCTTTCCTAGTTCATGCAAACATATATATTCCTTTCCAATTCAGTACATTTGAATTAACTACATTCTGGGTTTCTCATCCAGATTATCTCTACCTTGTGCCAGTTATACACAGGTTTTGACTGCACCAAGCCTATGTAAACCTTCTCAAGCTTTTAAATCTAATTGGATTCATTTCAACCAGCAAAAGCTATTATATTCACATCTATAGCGTCTGAAGGAAAAAAAAAAGCCTCAAAATAAACACTATGCAAAAAAAAAAAAAACAAAACCAAACAGCATATTTATTATAAAATTTGGGAAACATCATTTACTCAAAGTATTTCAGAGACTGAAATCCTTCTGAAATGCCTCCAACAACAATGACAATTTTAAAATAGGAAAAGGCATTTTCAACTTTTTCTATGCATCTTTATAGGAGGATTTCACTGAAAAAAGGAAGTAGGATCCCAGTTTAGCTGATAATTCAACCAGTTATTTCACATGTAATATCTGGAAGCTGATCCCAATAGAGATATAGTAAATCTAAAGTCTTCAAGTTAACATCAAAAAAAATTACTCCGCGTATATTAAAACACTACTCAGTATGTTCAGCAAAAAATCCTAAACCTTTTGTAGATTTCAATTCTCAACGGCTTTACTATCTGGTAGGGAATGCTATTGGGTTTTTTTTATTTTAATTAGGACACTGATAAGAGAGAAACAAGTCCTTTTCGATTATCTGTGTATAGAAAGCAGAAGTTTTCTGAACGTTCCAGCTCTGCTTAACATACTTATACTACTGTGAACGCTACGCAAAATCTCAGGAATCACTGCTCTTTGCATAAAATATAATTTAAAATACCAGGATTTAAAGAAAAAGTAATACTGAAAACTATGCAGGAATGAGTATTCTCACATGCATTAAGAAAGCTACAGCTTTGCATGGAGGCTGTCGGTATCTGAAAGCCCTAAACCCTGCAGGATTGCACTTCACCACTTACAAGGTTTGTAGGCAGCAAAATGCACTGATCTGTTTAATAAGCTGTCTCAAATGAACTATTAATAGCCAACATTAATTAAATCAACTACACCCATGTAAAATTCAGTAAGATCAAAATGTTCCAGTTTGTTAGGAGAGTATCAGAGTATCTGATGGTTAAATAAATTCGGAGAGAAAAAAAAAAAAATCCTATCTCATTAGGTGCACTAAGATTTTATCAAACATACAGGATTAATCTCTATTGAATAGGACCATTCACAAATCAAAATTCACTCCACTTCAATACTTTCATGCAGTGCTAATCAATTACAACCTTTTCTAGTTATTCAGAATCCATGTGCTTTTAATTTTATTCACTGGTGGTCTAAAATATAATATTCAAGCCAAGCTAAGTCATTCTGTATTGCAACTTTGCTTTTTTTCAATAAATATTCATCTAGAGGTTTTCTTAGAGAGAACTGCTCATATGAAGACTGTGGTAATATTTTTATACTGTACCTCCTTGTTGAAGCAAAAGGTTAGGGGTTACCTAAATACCTCAACTGTATATACAAAAAAAGGAAAAGGTAAGTATTCACATGAAAAATCCAAAGGGACTATATTATTTATTTTTGCATTTCCTATGATTAATGATGCACCAGTGCATACTTGAAAACTGAAGTCAAAATAGGGTAACACCTCAAATTCTTTTACAAACTGTACAAATATCAAACTTCCATGCTGTATTAACTACACTACCAGAAATATTTAAAGGTTCTGCCACCCCACATTAAGAGCATAACAACAATACTGAAATTCCTCTCAAGCTGTGTGATTTCTTGGTCATGGTCAGACTAATATTAATCTTAAAATTGCACCTCATACCTTTGTTTTCTCAATTGCTTTCAGAAGAGAGTCGTACTTTTTCATGAATAATAAGAACCTCAGAGCAGCCTTAAGTAAATAACAAATAATACTGCATCCATTTAAGTAAAAAGGGAAAAATAAAGCAGCTAACAATTCTGGGAAAAGATGCTAACTAGGCAGCGCAGACAGTTTGAGAGAGACCGGTAATAACCGTGTTTACAGACTGCCACACCTTGTGGCAGACACCATCAATGAACATGAATAACAACTAAGAAATACTTTCTAAAACTCTAACTTAATGCAAAAAGCTGAAGATACAAGCAGAATCTGGCACGATTTTATGCTCGAGTCCAGCACGCTCCTGTGGAAATTAAAGCAGAGAGGGGAGGGAGGAATTATCCCGTGCTTGCCAAGCTGCAGAGGTGCTGAGCACCAGCGTTTCTCCTGCTTGGATACAACAAGAGCCAAGGGCAGCTGTTCGTGCTGGGAACCTCCTGAAAATCAGACCATCTGCATGTTTCCCTCTATGTACCCAATAAAAATCAACATCGTGTGTTGGAGCTGAAGGAATTGGTTCTGAAAACTCATTAAATACACTCCATTAATAAGAATTACAATAAATTGCCATGTTTAATATGCCCTAGAGTATATAATATTTTAATTAAGGCAGCCTCAAGATAAATAGTGAGTTTAAGATGGTAAAACCTGAAGCATTTCAGGGTCTTAATTTCAGCACTGAGAGAATCCAAGTTCATACAAGCAGTTAAGAAACTGCAACAAGAAAACATACAACTGTTACTTTCAAGATAAAAAATTAATTTCCTTAAGTGAAATAAATACAATATTTATTCTGATAAGCGTACCCAGAAATAAATTAATAGGACTGTGCGCCATTTCAATGAGATTTTCCTTGGAAATTTTGCCAGGCTTAGGAATTAACCGCAGATTTTCATCCAGAGACAAAAATCACCCACAAAATGCAGAAAACATCTACCTCCTGCCACAGAACCCCCACAAATATCTACTTTTACTGACAAAATTAATTTGTGCTCACATTACATACAATAGCTTTCATTTCTATTAGATATCTTCATTCCAAACTGCCTTCTAAAGTCTTATGAGAAACAGGTTAAGGAGGTCTATCTTCTGCTTTCAGGTATTTTTGTTTTTAAGTTAATAAAGCCTAAATCTAAGAGCACGTTTCCTTATATAAACATGCTCTCTTCTACAAATAAATATAAGACCTGCCACTTAACATACTGAAAAGCACACCCTAAAGAGAATATTTTAAAGATGAGCACGAAGACAAAATAAACTCAGGTTACCGTATCGTAAAACAGTTTAACACTTCCAATAAAAAAAAAAAATCCATTATTCATGCATCTGTTTCCTGTATATAATTTTTATTCTGCTTGTTACCATACTGTGTACTGTTCTAGCCTTCTTCGTGTAGCTTTAAGTTTCCTATTTCATGTAGGAACTTGCCCCAGGAGGGAAAACTCCATGGGTTTTCTCCTGACTCTCTTGAACTGCTGAAGTCATTTTAATCAGAGCAATTAAATTATTTTGCACAATCTACTCCTTATTAAATGTTTTTATTTATAAAAATTAATTTTAGGATAGCAAAAGATTAAAGGAAAAAAGGCTACATTCTCCTTTAAGTACACAGGGTGCTTTAAAAAGTAAGTATTTTTGTATAATATGCACTGTATTCATAATAGTTTTCCTTAATAATAATTTTTCATCTCTAATAAAACTACCTTTATTTTTACAGCAAAGGGTAGAAACAGTTTCTTCTGCTGTCTGTCTCTTTAAAATGCCATATTCATTAAGGTCAGGCAGTTCTGGAATTAACAATAGTTTTAAGTTTTAATATGCTATAGCTAAAAACCCCATAGCAAAATTTTTTGGCAGGAATTCATTCAAATATGATCACTGTATTTCTGATAGACAGCTTATTTTACATATTGTATTTCTTCAGAATTGCTAGCATTTCATAATGACTTAAAATTTATTATCATTCGTTTTCTTGGTTAAGGAAAGTTAAAAGCTGATGACCTTACATACATTTATTTTCCCCAGAATTTATTTGAACCGTAAGTGTGCCAAACCATTGTTTACTTATCCCTCATGGTCAGATATCTTAGATCTAAATCTACTCTGTGGTTTACTGAAACAGAAAGACAGGGCCACTGCCAGTTACATAATATAAAACTGTTCAGAGGAAAAGGATCCGGCCTTGATCACAATGAAAATTAACACTAACGAGATGCATTTGCGTCTATATGCACAGACACATATACATCAAGCACCATATGCTGGGTGCAGTGGCTGTGCTGTAACGAATCGGAGCAGGGTGATGCTACAAGTCATTAGTAATTGTTGAACTGAATTTCTCTGTCAGATACATTTAATATATATGACCCTATACACATAAGCAAAAGAAAGGGTTGTTTATTTTTTCATTAAGGAAGAACAATATAGATAAATAATTACACCTAAGTACACTGACCATCAGAGAGTGTTAATCCCTCAAAAGACCTGTAATTTGTATAAATACAAATCAGAAAAGACAGAGTTAAAAACACACAGCATTTTAATGTATCCATGTGTGGTATTAGAACAGGGTATTCTTTCTTTTAAGAAATGTTAATGAGCTGTGTATGTGCAAACACATACATGTATACAGTTCAAGGCTCTGATTCCTATAACTCATACTTCTAAAATTGTGAAATTCAAGTTAAAGAAGTCAAACTAGCAACAGTATAAACTTAGAAGACTTCTCTATCGGTACAGTATTTTTCACCCTAGCATTGAAGCTATAAAGGAGAATGTGCTATTGCATCCAGATTTGCCAGCAGTACCCAAAGAACGTTTGCCACTCTTCATGTATCTTGCTAACATGCAGTACAGGAACTTGCCAGGGTCCTATCTTAATATTTGTTAAAAACTATGTTTATTAATGCTATTACAGTGTTCTACATAAATAATAAGTGTTAGTGCTTGCAGTGAAGTAACAGATGCCAGAAGTATTGGTTTTAGAATACTTGGTAAAATTTATGAGAGAGAGATGTCTGGAGTCAGTCCCTTTGTAACTTCTTGCTCCTTCCCCTAGTGCCACAACGAGAGAAACTGCTTTTGTGGGCATCAGACTGGCCACTCTTAACTCACCTCAGCTTTCAAGGTGAAAACACACATTTTAGCCAAAGTAGTCGTATTTGTAGGTCAGCTGGTGTTTTTGACGCAGTGCAATATATTTCCACTGAAGAGGCTCACAAAAAAAAAAAAAAAAAGGCACAACCACATTGACATGGAAATATCCCCGACACAAATGCAGAGTTGTTCTGCTGAGAGCTGATGATACTCTACAACTGTATTTTTGTATTAATACTACAATACACTAATAATTTACTATCAGCACAAACCTTCATGTAGACTCAGGAAAAATAATTTTACATGAATCAAACAGGATTCAATGGAAATTAAAAGGCATTTTAAGATATGACTTAAAAAAATAAATAAATAAAAATTCTGAAGACCACGTCAGAATTTGCTATTTTAATTTAACATGTCTCCAAAAGCCTTTCAGGTGAGCCATCCTACTGAACTGCCGTGATATTTATGCCCTTGCAGCATTTTCTGTGTAAATCCCAGGAGTAACTTTCACTCAACTGCATCATCTACTCACCTTTAAATAGAAAGTTTTAAAGAAAAAAAAGAAGTGTCACATTTGCTCTGTAACACTGAAAGGACACATCTGGTCTAGCTTAGTGACTCTGTACTAACAAGAGTTTGATGAATTAATTCTACCAGCTATTGTACAATACCCGAGCACAGGAGCAGCTTTGTGACAGAGTACTTACAGCCCGCAGTATATTCACTTCCTAACACAATCTGCAAAACTTATTTCCTCTAAGTAAGACCATCCATATAAATTCACACTAAGAGAGTTCATCATCTGCATTTTTCCAATCAGTGGTATCAAAGTTTAACTCCACTGCGTTGGGGTATTTGTGGAATAACCAAGCCATAACAATGAATGGTTTATTTAAAACTGACAGGACCAGAAAGCAGCAACTATTTACTTAGGCGCCGTACCTTAGTGTACACCAGTAAAAATTTTCTCTTTTCCCAAAAGGATTTTCTGCATAAAGGGCATTCACTTTTCTTCCTTCCCACCTCTCTTACATCCAACTCTCTACATTCAAATCTAAGTGCTATGTTTTTCTTGCTATTCAGTATATTTTTATTTCCCCCTTTCTGATTAAACGGCATAAACAGAAACACTAAAACAAGTTCAGAAGTTACACTCTTTATACTGATATTTTATTAGAGAAACCAAAATTCAGAAAATGTGCAGGCATCAGTGGATAAAAAAAATAACATCTAAGTAACAAAAAAAAAATTTAATTTAGCATCAAACAGGAAGAAAGTTATCTTCGACAGTGCAAATATTTTTCATGCTGGAGCAAGAACAGTTTCATTCTAGTGCACAACTGTGTATTGCATATGCAAACATTAGAACAACTCTTAATTTTAGAGCATTTCAGGAAAAGGACCTAAAATCATGCTCTATTAATCTGGATGGCAATTAACTCAGTCATGACCTTGTACTAATTTGGGGTTCTATGCTCATTAAAGTAAAATTTTAATATTACCTTTAAAAGCAAAAGCAAAATCTTAATTACAGCTGAGCTACCTGTGTATTAATCCATCTTAAAATAAATGAAGACTTGAGCTTGCCCAGATAAAAAGATAAGTTATAATAATACTCATTAGGTACAAAACAAAGGCTTGAAAGAGTGTAATTTTATTACTTTGGATTATAGTATTAATTTACTAACTAATTTCAAGGCACATGTGTAGTGCACATGTGTAAAACCTACTCGAGGGAGGCAGCTCACATAGACACACACACGAGCTGGAATGTTCCAATTCCGATCAAAGATGTGTGCAGCCGGATGTGCGGTTAATTCACTGATCAAATTTTCACAACTGAAAAACATCTTGAGACATAAAGTCCCAGTTACCAGTAGTGTGGGCTCTGCGCTTTATCACTGGAATTACTCTTCACAACTTCACATTTTATGATATAATTCAAAAATAATATAACTTCTCTCACACTTAAAAAAAAAATTAAAAAGGAAGAAACAAAGATAAAAAGGCACTGGTTTTTAGTTCCAGCATTCTTAAAGGGCACAATGAGACTGAGTGAAATAAATTTAAAATACCCATAGAATCTGAACTCTAATCTTAGTGACATGTTCTTACAGTAAGCTTGTGCTCCATAAAACCTATATAAAAATGTCAGGAGGGTAGATGCATAGCACATGCACTCACCGTAAGACACAAATCTGCTCTGTAACAATAATATACAGTAGCTCTTCAACGTGCCTGAAAGATTTTAAAATGCTCTAAATCTTTAAAAACAGTCTACTGTCAGACTTCAGCTCTGTCTACTAAATCAACCAGATGTATGGAATAAACACTATTTAATAGCTACTAAAATTTTATCAGCTTTGTATAAAGTTAGACAAATTTGAACTAACAGTTGTTTGAAGCCTTCTACCACTGCATTTCATAATCTTACTTGCTTACTGAACTGGCTAGATACAGTAAATATACATCATATAATGGCTATTCTCCTCTAACAGATATGCATAAAAGAAGAATAATCTAAACAAACTAATAAAGATACTTAAATGGGCAGCAATTTTACTAGTCTCAACACTGATTTAAAAGATGTCTCTTTCCCTTCTTTACATACCTGGTTGTTACCAATTACTGATGTGTCTTCACCCCTTCTTGTTGCAAAACTTCCTTTAAAACTTACAGCACACACAGCACAACATTTGAGACCTCTAAACATAAAAATGCTCTTTTTTTTCAGTAGCAAAGAAAATCTGAAGTTTTTTTAAGCTGACGATATCTTCACACAGAAACACAGAACGTCTGCAGACAGTAAGAAGCCTTTAGTAAGCCTTTTTGCTGCACCATAATAATCTGATCCAGAAATTCAAGGGTACCTTAAACAACGGGCTACCTGTTCTAGCCACGCTTAGGAATGTGGCCAAATCATTTTTATTGATTTAACCTTTATAGGAATGCTACATATCCTCAGAGCAAAACATTTCTAATGCATTTATAATATGATATACCTCTGAGAAGCTATGAAAAAAAAAATCTTGTGACATAGGCTAGCCCCCCTCCACTATTCTGTTTTTCCCAATTAAGTAATCGATAGACATTCAAGTGTTAGAATATTTTCTGAGTTTACATATGTCTGTATTCATAGGATGAAGCCAGAAACTAACACTTACAGAGGACAAGACTCATATCTGACCTGTCTTTGTTTAAGGAATAAGAACTGGTGAACTGATAGCCAAGACTCTAAATACTCCTTTCATTCTAGAGTTACACATCAATCATGTTACCTGCAAACATATCAAGTTAAAACTTCCAGAATTTACAGTCCTTTTTGAATAAACTGAGAAGCATGTTAGTTATGTTCAGAGAGCTTACAGAAGGTGGTTTGTGTATCTCACCAGAATTCTTAAAGAAGTATTTCTCAAATTCCCTCTTCATCAGAAATCTATTTCATACACATTTCAAACCAGTACTTCTCAATGCCAAATCCATATTCTATTATTTTGAAGCTCAGGTTGGAAAAAATACTGTATTTTAGTATTTGCTGGTTTTGGAACATTACAAACCACATTTTAGCATTACCAGGAGTCACTTGTTTTTCAGAAAGTAAACTGTTCTGAGCTGCTCATTATGGTAAACTTCAGTGTAAGGCGAAAGTGAATACGGTGACTGAAGAGTCAGTCAAACAACAGCAAATACATTTATGTTACAAAACACATCAGTTACACTTCTTACAAAGACATTTATGTGAGAGATGTTTGGTTAAGAAGAAAAACAACCAAAAAAAAAACCAAAAACAAACGAAAACTCATGCAGAAACAAACAGAAATAGCTCCTAGCATGAAATTCTAGGAGCTATTCTTCACAACAGCAAGAACCCCAGCCAGGCACAGTTTCAGCAAGCAATATGCTGTAACACAAATCACCAAGTTTAGTTCCACACTTTTTCTGGAAACAACAATGTATAGACATCACTGATATTCTCTCTCATCTACAAAGAAACATGAATCAATCCTACAAAGAAAGAAAAAAACAATTCCTTAGTGAGATTAAGTGCCTATCTACACAAATAAGGTGGACAAGTTAGCACATCAAAGCTGTGAACTGTATTTAATGTATGGCATATAGAAAAAACACGTATCTGTAAATTCTCACAGATTGGTTTTATCTTTTTTCAGTAAGAGTTTGGCTTTTGATTACTACATCGCTAATTTGATTGCAAAGTTTTACATCACTGTTTGTTTCTCCATCCACTTTTTCTAAGAAATATTCTAAAGATGAATCCGTATCCAAAACACACAACATCCACACATAAACTATCCCCTGGCATGAGCCTTACATTTCCTTAACCAGATGATACAAGCCTTTAATGTGAGTGCACAGGGATTTCTCCAAGGGCAGCGTAGTTCTAGCTTCATTCATGGTGCACATGATGAACACGACCAGGTGAGTGCCTGCATTCATGCAAACCCAGTTTGCTTTGTACTGCCATAGCCTGAGAGTTACCTCACACAGACCAGGGACAATATCCATGAATAAATAATAACTCCACACCTGATCACAGAAAGATCATTGATGCATGTCAGATCGTAGTTACTTGATTCAGCCTTATTACATGTAGAATAACAGTTCACGGAGCAAGAGGAAAACACAAAAACTTCTAGATTTTAGAATTAAAAAAAAACCCCAACTTTGGATGATACACATCCCAAAACCTTTGTAACTAACAGCCTGGTGACCAGAGTTGTATCCCTCTTCCACCGATACCTTACAGAACTTTTGTCACTTGCTGTTCTGGTGCACCTTAAGGAAGGACCCAGGGAATGCTGAAAAGCAGTGGAATATGTTGGAAATGAAAATTTTTACAGAGAGTGATGATGGAAGAAGGCCTAGCTAAATGCAGTTACACCAATACAACTGCTTATAGCAGCACCCTTCTTTTTATAACATAATAGATACGTTTGTACAAGAGGTTTTATTAGCAGAGTTATTCTGACAAACAGTAACATCTTTTGATGCTACAGAAAAAAGCTGCTCTGTGCTGGTATTTAAGAAAGGTCAGATGGTGGAAAACTAACTTCAAGCTCTCAACCTGTAAACGCTTTCCTTTCCTGACTACTAACAAATGTCCTAGCAGGGGAGATCCACAACTTTTCCAAGAACTCACGTAGGGAACCTTTCGCCCTGTTCCGATGGAACAGAACTTGTGCACGTCCACCACCTCAGGAGCGCTGCCCTCCGTGGCAGCTCTCTGAGTAACTCTGTCTACACAGGTCTGCCACAGAAAAATCGCCTCCAGATTTTCACTTCATTACAGATTTATATTTACACAAGCATATATCCATACACGTCTGTAAAAAGCAGCATACTTGACTACTCAAGTCTGCATGCTATTAGAGAAGCCACTGTGATACTTCAGGAACCTCTAACTTGATTTCAGTGTTTGGAATACGGGAAAACAAAGACAGGAGACAGCAGCCTCTGGGAACATATTTTGCAAGGCTGTTCTATAAGGGACTCCAGCAGGAAAACTGTACACATAGGAAAAGCTAGTTTAGACTGGGACTATACATCAAAGAGAGGAGCACTAGAAAATACTTGTCTTTGAGAACATGCACAGGGGCTCAGGGTGGCAGGAGCAATAAGGCTCAGGCAATGCACACATTTTGGCAACATGTAATTTGTGCAACACAGCTTGTTTTCATGGCAATTCTAAGAATTCTTTCACATTTCCTGGTAAATTTTTTTGGTTTAAAGATTCTCACACATTTTGTAATGGTAAAAGTAGTAGGAGAATGCAATTTCACAGCCAAATATTTGACTCTGGCAAACTTGTCTTTTAGCACTGTCATCCATCTCTCACTTCTGATCTTCTCAGTCTCAGGTCTTGAAAATAAGGAGCGTAGGTCTGGCCCCATTTTCAAATGCCAGTTCTTGGCCATTGGTCTTATCTTTCAAAGGTGCTTCTCAGAATCACCACATTTGTCTACTGTTCCACTGTCTCATCTATTTTCTGATAGAACAGGGTATAGCTCCCACAAGAAGCTGATACCAAATTCACTTGAAGCTATTAAGATCATAAATCTGATTCTTCTACCTTCAAAATATCATCAAAAAGAATATGAGCACCTTACTAAAGATTTTGCAACTGTCTGATTTTCACACGGCAATGGTTATCTGGTATGCCTTTTAAAGGTCCTGGTCCCACATGGAAGCCAGAGCCACCTGAAAATTCTACACATCTTAAAAACAAACCCTGAATCCCTTACTTCTTTTACAGGAATTCTGAAGATTATGGTTTTGTCATACATTTGTTCAGTGCCTACCACAAAATACTGATCCATAGGTGTGACCTTTATAAGACAACACAGATCAGTCACAATAGCAGAATGTTTATGAACAGCATCGTGAGTTCAGCCTTGCTGAGTATGTTTGTTTTAGCCCAAAGTAAAGTTGTCTCCAAGGTTAACTAATTTTGATGTATATTTGAGAAGACTGTTCTAAAAAAAATAAATATTCAAAAGTCATACTTATGACTCACAACATCAGGACTTGGTAATTTTGGTTCTTGCTGGGAAAATGCTTAGCAAATATTGTCAGCAAAACGCTTCCATTTTCTTTGTGTAAGCACATTTTAAACCTGAGAAAAGCAATGCTGACAATTGTGCCATCACCAAATATAGCTGTTCCCTATTTTGGGTTGGATCCTAAAGGTATTTCAACTAGAAAACTGGTTTGGGCTGCAACAAAAAATTTAAAAAATTTCAAAGTATTTAAAAACCTCTCCAACTGACTTGGTTGTAGCAACAGCACCATACAGGATTCTGAACAAAAAGAGTTGATTACTGTGTTCTTTCTCAGCCAGCTTCCTAAAAGCAGAGTTTACATGGTACGCAAAGTATTGTCCCACATCTGGTCCTCATACACCAACACTCTTCACTGAAACCACTGCCAGACCCGAGACTCTGAACTGGCTGAAACAGTCAACCCCATGAACGTGCAGTGTAGCAAGGTAAAAAGACAAACAAAATTGATTCATTAAGAATAATTACATATCGAACTGGTGGCAGGTGTTCATTCTCATAGATACTATCAGGGCTGCCATATATAGGAAAAAGTAGACGGTTTCTGCCTATCTCAATGATGAGAGCTCAAAAAGAACTTTTTAACTTTTTTTTTCTTTTGGACACCACCTTTCAAGGGAGAATGTGGGGGGAAGGGGTGGAAAATTCCAAAACACAGAATTTTTGGCAGAGAAGATGTTAGTAACAGTTTTAGAAACCATGATCAATGTGAAAAGGTTGCAGGAACTGAGTAAGTCACTGTAAAGTGAATGGTGACCAACTCTTCCTTCCTCAGTATTGTGGTGAAAGACAAAAACCAATCAGAAGCAAAGGTGTTCAGTATTCCACAGCAGATTTCAACTATGCCATGTATGCCACAACAGGACTTCCAAACTTAGATCAGCTGGGTGCCTGTTGGGTCTGAACCCTACCTACGTATCTTCTAAGGCCTGTTTGTGTCTTCAGAGATTTACTTTTTTCTTTTTAAACTGTTAGGAAGTGATAAAATACATCCTCCGCATCCAATCTATTTTTACATTATATCCAGAGTCACTCACTGGTCTTACTCTCTCCGCAATCTCGCACAACACAAAGTCAATTTTTCACAGCCATCGTTTCTCTAGAGAAACAAAGGAGTAACTATCCAAAACCAAAGTAAGTTCTGTGGAAATTGCCCAAAAATCTCCTTCACTAGAGAGTTTAGAGCAGATGAGACAGCAGGCTGTCAGAAAGGTTTCAGTAATACAGAATCCTGCCTCGGTGACTCCGACAGGAGTAAGTGGATTCTCTTAGTTCCCACCAAGTCCTACACCTCTTGTATTCAGTGACTAACAAGTAACGCTCACTGATAAAGGTAAGGGCTTTGGTACATAATCAACTTCCCACATGAAAATGCAGGATGGAAACCTTGCAGTGACTCAAGCTGCTCTGAAGGATGTGCTCAGGTGCACACATTTATTCTTCAGTTGCTTATAATATCCTTGAATGAAAATGAATGAACAACTTTCCACTTAGTATGGGAAAAAGCAGGTATAAATGCAAGTATGACAGAGTGAACAAGGCACTACAAGCTCATATCCCAGTTTATCTACAGGGAATCTGTCTGCATGCCCAAAATCTGGCAATAACAAGTATGAGTCTTGTTATCTCTAGGTTTCAGTGACAGGTTTTATTTATAAAGAAAGAGGCCTTAAGGCAGCAAAATGCTTAAGTAAATGCACAGTTATGTGTATCTCATTCCCAGCAAAGTCAGTGCTAATATCCTTTTCAAAATCTGAAATAATCCAAATAATCTGCTCACACTGTGTTCTCGCTATGCAAAGTACATGTAAAATGCTTCCAGTTTCTATTACTGAATTTGGTAACAACTCATTTTTAATTTGCAATTGCAACAAAAAAGTCATAGAATCATAGAATCATTTAGGTTGGAAAAGACCCAAGTTTGAGTTGACCCATTAGTTTTCAAGCAAGTCAAACAAGAATAGGAATCAGCTCCACTCTTATTTCTTTTCCTCTTGAAAGTAGTATTTAAATGTCTGCAAGATAACTTCAGTCAAGTTTTAGAGCTCACAAATTTTGATTCCACAAAAAAAAGGATAGGGAAACATAAGTTTAAAAAATTAAAAATTGCACATCCTAGTTGTAAGAATACACTAAAAAATTATATTTTTTGAAACATAACACATGACTAAAAAAGAAAATTCAAAACCTCAACTGAATTACTTGGTAGGCTCAGTCCTGCTTCAGTAACAGATAACAACTGAACTGTCAGTTTAACTAGGTAAGTCATGTTTATGGCTCGGTTTTTTTACAGTCAGATGGCAAAAATGGCTACAAGACTCAAATAATGGTCATTGCTGCAAAGTGGTGTGTTCTGGTTCAGATAAATTTTAGAACTGCTAAAAAAGTGTGCTTCATCTTTGGTAAAGGACTATCCCTTATAAATTTTCACAAAGTAGCTCAGATTTCTGAAAATTGACAGCTTACAGGTAACCTGCTTATCAGCGTTTCAACCTTAAGCAGATTTGAATTTAGGCCACCTTACTTTGGATGATAAATCAAGTGAGTGACTTTAGCGTAGAGGTCCTGACCAAGGCATAGAAGAAGTGACTAAAATTCTTAATCCAAGACTAAGCATGCCAAGTCCTAAGGTTAAGAAAATATGAAGACAATCACACAGTTCCTTCTACCAACAGTCTCAAGAGACCAGAACTGAGACATTGGTGAAACTCGTGAATACCCTTATGAAAAAAATGTTTGACCTTTCCATTTGGCAAAAAATAAAGACTACTTACATATGTTGCTGCATGAATTACAAGCAAGCATATCAGAATAACTTCAGTAATTTAAATTGTAACTACTGTACTAGGCAAAACCTGAACTGCAGAGCTTTAAAAGTGTGCTGACATTTATTCCTTCAGTCCAAACACACTGGAAGTTTTTTGAAGTTTAAAACTCACCGCAATAAATTTTTCTCCACCCTCGATTATAATAGGTGGACTACTTTTTGAATTTCTCAACTCCAGGAGTGGCAGCTATATTCTTACAATCAGCACTAAAACATCCCCAACATCTTTGTTTTCAGCTCCAACAAGAAAGAAATGAGTCTTTCACTAACCACAAATAAAAACACATGAATATTACCTCTCTTATAGGATTAAAGTAGCAGCAGCTGTTCTTCATGCTTTCATCACCCCACATTTAAAGCAACAAAAGACTACCAAAATAGCAGCAACAGCTCTCATCAGCTGCAGAGGATGTTGGCTTTTCAGTGTAGTGCATGTGAACTGTTAGTGATAGAGCTACCAACACTTGTCTTTAATAGTAGATGCTTATACAAGAAACATGTGGCACACATGGAAAGCCACATGGCAAGCTTACATGTAGCAAAGGATGATACAAAAAAAGGTCTAATTCCTACTTTATTTTTATTAAGACAGCTATCTTCACTTGTGTGTGAATGGAGGAAACAGTGCTGCCAACAGAAAAATCAGACGTCCTTACAGATATCAAACACATTTCACTATCACCTACTTCAATCAGACTAGAAAAAGCTTTTTAAAAACAGATGAGAAGACAAAGGGCTCCATTTAAAACTAAATGGTGTCCAGGAGTATCTGTCCCGGGCCTTAATTTGCAATTGACAAAACAGTGTTACGACTTCCCTGTTTCAAAAGGATCATAATGATAAATCAATTAATAACTTTCCCTGAAACTACCTGTGGCTACACAGAGAACTCTTTTTACGAAAGAAATTAAATGCCCCTTAAACAGTTCAATCAATCTGTGTTTAAATAAGCCATTTTCAAAATTTTGGTCTATTTTTCTGGATTAATCTAAACATTAAAGAAAAATAGCTGGTGGTTTGAGCTTTTGATTTTTATCTGTCTTAAGAATTCAAAGATAAATATTGCCATCGTAATCCTGGCTCCAGAAAAATACTCGACTTGATTATTCAAACACTGCACTGCTTTTTCAAAAATAATTCTGTAATTCATTAGAAAGAACCCCTAGAGTTTCATCTCTCCTTCTATAACTTGATCACTTATCTTTTCAGTCATCTGAACCATAACAGGACGCAACAGATACCGGGTTGTCACTTTAAAGTCAGCGCTGGGCACACAACTGCAGCAGTATGTGAACGGACCTGGGCAGGCAGAGTGGGAGATCCTGCCAGTGCAAACTCACAGGCAGAACTTGTTTTAATATATTGCTTTCCAAAAGAGAGTTTCATTCTTGAAGGAATAAAACTGGTATTTAACAGGGAAACAGAGAATAGAGAAGTTTGCCAACCTCTACAGAGCCTTTCTCTTGAAGTCACCAGATATGCATCGAGTCCTGTTTAACTTGTATTAAAGCTGGATCAGTTGAGTAGATTTTCAGTATTCACAGCATAGGGCTACTTCCCTGCAATTCCGTGACAGTTGGCACAAACAGACCTAGAAGGGCCTAGTCCAGGACCAACACTATTTCTGCAACTCTCCTAACACATCCCATTCAATGACAATCAGCACTTACTCCTCTACAGTTTTTAAAGCGAACTTACATACAGCTAAATTTAACAGCATTATTTGTAGTGTTTCAGACCAACACAGATGCTGATTTCCACCACTGATCTATCAAAAGAAAAATCGGAACTACTGAGACTCTAAATAAAGAGACAAAGTTATTTGTCTGCCTTCACTGCTATTGACTGAACTGCGCTACCAAATTATTAGATAGGCGCAAGATCTGATTGTAATGAATCTGCCAACTATACAAATACAATTGGAAGTTACTAAGAGAGGAACAAAACACTGAATTCTTTAAGCAGTAGAGGAGTAGAAGGATGTTAAGAAATTGTATTCTCACAGATCACCCTCTTCCTGCCTCCTAACATATTTAGTCCCATGTTTCCTCTCAGATAGCCAAGTAGATTCATATTAACTGGAAGTCAGCAAAATGTTATCCTTGTATACAAGCCTATATACACACATGCAGAGAAAGAAATAGACAAAATTTATTTTAAAGAAAACACGAATACCTTGCTTTCCTAAAAAAAGAGAGGAATAGAGGGGTATTTTTCATCCTTTGCAATACTTTATCAAGTCTCCAGGTTTGCTCAAACTCCTTACTTTAAAAAATTCTCTCATAGTAACCTTTAGCACTATAATGGCCATATAAAACATACTCTGGTTTTAACAGTAACACAAAACATTTTATCATAACTGAGAAGCAGGTCTGTACAATAATAATTATCCCTTCTTTTGTGCAGGCTCTCCAAAAAATTAGAAACAGATAAGAGAGTGTTTGTGGGGGAGGAGAGGTGGGGAGGTATTTAATATTGCATCATATTTTTTCAGGGAAATATGCATAATTATTCCAATGTCTATATTTTTAAATACATAATAGCAGGAGCTTTGCAGTCCAACAGAAAAAGCAATCATAGGTATGGAGTCACATACTAAACCACATTGATACATACCTTCCATAAAGACTATGTATTTTCTCCTCTTAACTTGGCTAGTGAAAGGGACTTTCCAGAAAATCAAAATCCAATTTTATTTAGTAATTTCAGACGCCGCTTAATATTAAGGTCTAGTCTACATTTAAAAGTATTTCCAGAGTAATTGCAGTAGCTTGGCTATATTGGAAAAAGCAGTCCACTACTGTAGCTATAGCAGTTAAACCAGGTAGACTATAAAATAAAAGTGCATTTTTCTCACATAATTGTGGAGCAATGAGACCTAAGGTTTGAATCTGGTATGCTGGACCAAAGGACCTCCAGACATCTCTTCCAGCCTTAATTTTTCTATGATTCCATTCTAAGGGATTACTATTTAACTGGTGCAGGAATACTGGCAAGGCATTGGGAATGAGTATGTATGTACCCATTTAAATGAAAATCCGTCGACTATAAGCATACAAAGCAGCACAGGCTGACCCCTCAGGTTCTTGATTTCCTGTGAGGAATTCAGAATATAAAAACTACAAGACTGATTTAGAAGGCAGCTAACTTATTTGCAGAATTAACAGGGATATTTTATAATACAAAAGTATTAACTACTTTAATAGGAAAAAAATAATTTGCCTTCAAATTCATTAGTTTTCTCCCACACTTAAAACAGCCAAACACATTTATTTATACCTTGTGGAATTCAAATTTATTCCTGTAAGGCTTTTTTTAATCAGTATTTACACATCAGCTGTTCATGCTATCTTGCTGTGCTTCACCAAAAGCACAGTAAGATAACAGTACTTGGACTTGTACTTGATATGCTAAAGGCTTTACACCCAAACAAGGAGTCAAATATAGACTGATACACAATGAAGTATTACTGTAGTTTCTAAATGGATAGTCATGCTTTATTTCAGGACCAAAGTATACTCCCTCAAAATGTTTTATCCAAATGGCTCTGAATCATAGTAAAAACAAAACAAAGGACATCTGCTAGCAATATACCATTGGTACAAAATTAAATAAGTACTTAACACGCTGTCCTTTCCAGGGTCACAATGCAGTCTATTAAGGGTCTACAGATTTTCTGCTTTTCTTTCAGGGAGTAAAACTGTCATGGCTGTTGCCTTTTTAAGTAAGAAAAAGGCCCACTCACAAGCAATCCTGTGCTTCTTCAGAAATACTCATTCAGTCTAGAAACGGAGGATGATTCAAAACCACAACTACTCAATTTTCTAAAGGTTGTACAAATCATGTTGGGGGAAAGGGGAGAAAAACAATCTGAGCTAAAAATAAGGAACAAAGAAACATTATCGTTCAGAGAAGGGTACATTAGGTCAGAAGCTGCTGCTTTTTAACACCAGAAAGTCCTTAGAGCTTTCTGTCCAAAAACTGAAGAAGGAAAAGAAGCAACCAAGTCAGGAGAGCAAATAAGTTGTTTGCTCAGCATTTTCTACAAAAGCAAAAACAACTTTAATCACAACCTACATGCCCTTGGTAGTGTTTTTTAAAACTAAAACCAGCTCATCATTGTTAATATCTTAAAGAAATGGCCAATATTATTTTGTATAATAAACTAGCACGTATCATTAGACCATTCTCCTTCTTGTCCTTTCTCCAACTACTTCCCACTTTACCACTGTCATTTCTGCCATCCAGTTTTATCACAACTGTGAAATTATTATTTACCATTTCTAGAGTCAGGCTAAAAGAAACACTATTCAGTTACTTCACAGCCCTGAGAGCTGTGGAGGGGAGGGTGGGTTCCCTTATAATCACTGCATTGCCTTCATGTGTCATTAAAAAACGTCCTGCAGGAACACATGAAAAGATCAAATACTGGTCTGTGGGATTTAAAATTAAACTTCATGTAAAGAGATATTTAATTCGTAGTATATTATATAGATTTTCTTACATATGTATTATACATGTAACAAAGTCAAATAATAAAGTAGATTAAACTCATGAAAATTAAGAGTACAATAAAGCTATTTATACACTCACATTTTAAAAAATTGATGGTGTTCTGTATTCATAAAGTACTAGAATCTATGCAGGAGGATAAATATTCCATCTATCATTATTTAGCTGGTTCATAGTAAGTCCCAGAGCCAGTGTGGCATTCAAGGATAAACGAATCATCTTCCAGACCAATTTAGGGAGAACGTCACAGTCTAAATTACTAGGTTGAACTCACAATGATAGAGAAAAACAAGCACATTTCTGTAACTGCTCAGGGCTGTCAGGCACCTCCAAAGAGATGGGCACGTACCAGGGGACAGACTTCAGCATCACTCCAGCAAAACGTGGGGAGGATTATACAGCTTCTGTGCTTTAGGAAAAAAAGTTAAAAAAAATATATCATTAAAAAGACAAGCAGTGACCTCCAGTGCCACAGAGCTGAGAGCTGAATGAGCCAGAAATAGCTCCTAGACAAGGAAGCTGCTCCAAGTTAGCCACCTAGGACACAGAGCAACCTGCACTTTCCTTCTTCTACCTCTGGTCACCTACGGACATCCTAACTGTACATTTTCAATTAATTACCTAATTCAACTGCAAATAATTCTGTGGGGCAGAATGACTTTAGAAGAACGAAAAAGCGAAGCACAGCTATAATGTCCACTTTGCTGCTGTTCTGTACAGATGAATAATGTCCTGTAACAACATTGCACACCAACACATACACTCTGTAGCATCAAATTAAACGTGACTAAAACAAACAGATTGCAAAAGATGCAAGAAGCTGCAGTTTAAAGACTTCAGCAGCATCTGCCAGTTACGGTCACAGTTACGGCTAAACTGGATTTTCAGGTTCAGTCTGCTAGAACTAATGTATTACAATTTATTACACTGGGGAAATAAAAAAGTAAAAAAAAATGCTGAATTTAATTATCATACTAATTTATGGCTTAATCAGTATGTGGTTACAATATATATGTCTTCACTCAAGTAGGGTAAATCATTTCCAAATTTTATAATCTTTTACTTAGGTACTAGATGATACCTTAAAGCAACCTGTCAAAATCCGAAACCAGAAAGTTTCAGGAACCTAAGCTCGAAATCCTGGAACCATATATCTTAAAATATTTCAATTCAAAACAAAATTTCAAACACAGGAAGCTTGAGAAGCTGTATGCAACTCAGAACAAACTGAGTAGAACTGAGTACACAGTAACCTTAGAGAAACTGTTCTCATACTTAGAAAAACTGATTTCACAAATGAACTGCAAAACTTACATTAACTTTGAACTGACAAGAGAAAAATAAAGTACTAGTAGAGCAGAAACACAAGATACACATAACCCAGACTAATGCTAAACTTCAGCTAATTTTGTTTATAGAAAAAGCTGTTACCCAGATTAATATCTCCAGTCTTCCCTCATAAAAATATCTTTCTCGTGTTTCAGGCTGAGTACAAATGTAATTTTGAAATCAGTCACAGAAATGTTCCTTCCTAAGTCTGTATAGACACTCAACAATTTCTTTCCTCTATGTGCGGGTACTACTCCACATGTTAATTAAGATCCTTCATCACCTCTTGCTCTTTCGTAAGTAGGGACAAGATACTCAGCAACAACAAAGAGAAAGAAGCAAGAGATAAAATGAGTGTATTTCAGAGTGTTTGACACTAATAAGGTCACGTTCAGGTTGTATTTCAAGTGAACTCTGTTACTAAAAGGTAAAATGAAACTGCGGTGTTACAAAAGGGAGCTCTAAAATAACTACACTTTAAAAGCAGTACAGAAATGTGGAAGCCTGAAAAATGAATTTTCAAATAGCTTTTCTGAAACTCACTCCATTTCAGCTCTTACATCTTTTATTACCAGTTCTGCAAACCCTATCAGGCCTCCTCAGCAAAATCCTGTTGAGCTAAGTGCTGTGCAAAGAGACTCTGCCTTTAAAAGCTTAAAAATACCACATCCGCATCAGAAAAAGCTGTAGTAATTTCTCTCTAATGAATTTCCTTCCTGTATTCCATCCTACCTATAAAAGGAAAACTTAGTTCTGCCCCTAGTTTTCTATCTCATACCACTCTTGCCTCATGTATTTAATGAGGTAGACAGGAACAGCCACACATGATCTGATCACCACGTACCACATCTGCTGCCACTGCCCTTCCGTCGTCTCTACCCAAGGGGAAAAAGTGCTCTTTGCATGTTTGCAGGGAAGGGTTTCAGCTCAGTAGGCTAAACTGGTTATTTATTTTTAAACAGTGCAATCTCAGCACAATTCTGGGTTCAAATATGGTAAACAAGTATGGGACAGAGCAGAGAAATTCTTTACAGTCCCAAATTACAGTTTGGTTAACCAAAGCACTCCCTCAGCCAGGTCATTACTGATGTTTTCTTCCACCATCATTCCAAATGAACTATCTGAAGTCAGATGATTTCACTGATCAACTTCAAAGCAAAGATGGATAAACATACAACCAAAAGAAGCCATAAGGTAACAGTCACAGCAGGGTTGTGCGAGTACTACCGTATCTCATCATACAGTGTGACATAATAAATAATTATTAACACTGAGGTCAAGCATATGCTCATTCCATGCTAGATGAATTCTGGACCATTTTATTAAAAACAATCATCTAGACTGTCCATTCAGCATAACTTCCTAGTCTCTATAATCATTTACTTGTTTCAAGTAGAATCAAGGTCTGCATGAGCTCAGCATTCCATGAAACCTAAGACATATGAAAGCCAACACTCTAAAAATGCTCTTTTTCCTGGTAAAGAACTAAACCTGGCATGAGGTCAAACCTCATGAGGAACCTGGCATGAGGGAAATGGCAGTTCCCATATTTTTATCTGCCTCACAGGGTGAGCCAAGCTGACACATTCAGGTGTAATAGAAAAATAAAATAATAAAACCACAAAATAATCAAGGATACAGTTTAACAAATGCAAACTGGACTTTGCAGCTGTAACAAAACCCATTGTCACAAAGAGATACAAAAAAGCGATAAGCATTTTGAAGACTAGGACAACAAAATCAGATGTTTATCAAAAACCAAGTAGCCACCTGACCATAAGAGCTAGCAAGAATGGCAAAGATTTTGTACAATATCTAGGAATCAGACAGAGAATGTATTTTAAAAGTTATCTTATTAAGTCATATAATGAAACCCTTTAGGTAAAATGTTCAACAGTAAATTATGTCCTGTACACAGCACGAAATGCATATTGTGTATTTTTTTTTAGTTAGCATGTAATGTGAGTGACTCAAAGTGTTTGGGTGATTATGATATTCACAACTGGATTAACGCACAAACACAAGCCGGTCTAGCAAAGTACAACTCCTGAATCACAGCATTTCTCTACTGCTATGCGCAGTGGACATTTCTTCAGCACTGGGCAACGAGCTCCCTGAACTTTCTAACTGATAAGAAAACACTATTTTACCATATATAAGCACAGTTGTTACCAAACAGAATTTTCATTTCTGCATATGAAAATAAATTTAGCATCGGATACTAGAAGAAATCAGCGAGATATTCCAGGGATTCAGCGGTGAACAAATTGTAATCCAACTCAAGTCAGCAGAGGTTATCCAAATACATTGACAGGAGAACAGATCAGTTCAGAGACCATGCTTCCTGTTATTCATTTCACATTCAAAAATTTAGAATGCTATTCCTTAAGATGTTGTCAAGTCAATGGATGAGAAATCCTAAATAAGTAAAACCCCTAAAGGCAATTTATTTGATTGACAAGCTTGCAAGGTTGCAACAGGCAATAAAAAGAGTAGTTACAGCTCATGCTGTTATGTAGGAAAAAAAAAATACCATGTAGTGTTTGCAAGTCTGAAGTAAAAATGTGTTCATTCTAGATACTCCTTGAGTGACCAGAGGTCTAGAACCACTCTTTACTACCCAGTCTAAAGTGGGAAATATTATGGACAATATTACAAAACCATTCAAATGCTTTAGTAACAGAGATCATGTAAATATCCCAAGCTTCAGAGAGACAGGTTCAAAGAGTCTTAATGAAATAAAGGTTTAAGAACTGGCCCCAATTCTTACCAAATCTCTCCCATAATTTGCTGAATGTTAAAAAAGGAAAAAAAAATATTATAAATAATATATTCACAAATAGAAAGGGAATATGAGGAATTTATTAGTACCTCTATTACATACTAATACAACACTGAAGTGTATCAGAGGTGACTGTAAGCTACAAGCTGGAGGAAGTTGAGCAGGAACTGCATTTGAAATACCTGAACACATTTTCAGTGTCTGGAAAGACACAACCCATTAGGAGCAGTAATAAATTTGATATCATAGCAAGGGATATTATTGTTTTAATGTTAACTACTGTAAAGACAGTAGATAACCAGAAAGACTTAAATAAACCAAATTAAAACAATGTTTTCTTCACTATTTCCACCACTAAAATTTATCCTTATAACCTTATACCATCAAATTTGGATTTTTGGTATGAAGCCTACCACAAGAGCTAATTAAGAAACTTCAGATCACAGTAATCAGAATTTTCATAAAGAGCTAAAACAGCTTTGAGAAGTCAAGGCATTTTACTGAAGAGGGACAAAAACCTCCCTCTATAGCTGCAAATTGCTCAACATAAGTCTTTAGACTGTCAGGGTTTCCAGAAATTCACTCTGTAAGTAGTGCCTATATTAGAAAATAGATGATCTTTACCAAATTATGAATTCTAATGGCTATGGTGAAATCGGCATGGTTGGGAATCTACCGGGCAGAGCTGTAATTTAAGTGTAACCCACCTAACATGAGCAGTTAGCTTGGAAACAGGCTGTAGATCAGCCAAACAAAGTTAAGCAAAACAAACCTCAGCAAAACGCACTAGATGTGCTGAAAACTCTTTTTTAAATTATTAACACCTACTGCTGTACACTCCATGGTACCATAATAAAAAATCCAAATACAAATAAAGGATGTAGAAGTCAAAGCAAGCTCTACATAGCAGTTTGTTCTTTTAAATCAGTATAAGATAAAGGTAATTTAATTCCAAGGTCTTAACAACTAAAAGCCAAATGTAATTGTGCAAAAGGTAGCGCACTGAAAATTGACTTGTGTTTGGGTGATCTGTGACAATCCGATTAAGAAGCATTCCTCTCAAGGTAATCAGCACAGGCACTTTCACCAATTACACAGTACTATTTAGGCATCATACAAACCAGATACTTTTCTCAACAAACACAAAAATTTCTTCAAATCCAAGGACATATCTTAAATATTCTTAACGGAAAAACAGAATCATATCATTAGTAAAGTATCTGTGTATGCAATGAAAAACTTGTACACACTTTAAGACAGCTTTTTTGCAGTATTTTATGATTTCAAGACTCCTATACATTTCTTGCCTTCTCAAATAAATCAGAAAAACCCTTCTGTCCTTACCATAAAAACCCAATTCTACAACAGGATTCAGTTCATTCCCTTCTAATACCCTGGTTCAAAAATAGGTGTAGTGTATACAACACATGTAGCATATGAATAACCTCCTCACCTTAAACGTGATCACGCACAAGCTTAACGTTACATGTAAATTTAAGCATTCCATGGAATCAAACACTTCTGAGCTGCAAATTATACACTAATCAAAGATACCACCTTCAGACCATGAGATATTCTTATCCAGAGATGTCCAGATCTTGCCACTGGGTTACAACAGGATTTGATACTCTACTCCAAAAATTTGATATTCTACTCTCTCTTCCTTCTGCCTTTTAAACCCCTACAATCCAACAGCCCATTTTTAATATCAACACAAACTACCACACGACATTCTGGATTAGCACTTATTGTCTCTATACGACTTTTTTCTCACAAGTTCATCCTCTTGCTGCACACATTTTGTTGAGAGACGCAGGGCAAGCTGAAGTTACTCTTCATGTTACTTATGAAAACCATAGCAAATAGGTGACCCTTCTTCACTTCACAATAACAAACTAGGCAGAGATAGCCTCTATTTTATTTTCTTTAAGAAGATGTTACCTTTTCTGCACTGTATTGCTCCAGTCTTTGCTATTTCCCAGGATCTTAAGATGTCAGCAGGAATTTGTTATAAATCGCCTGAACAAGAGAATCCGTAACTTCCTAAATCACATCGTTTATAAAAAACGTCAGCTTCTGTCAGAGCACAGAAAGTTCTTTCAAAGGCATAACTTCATTTTATGGCCCTGGCCAAAGGAAACAGTTGTCTTTTTTTTATGCATGGTTCATCCCTGGCACTCTATCATTTTCAAAAGTCTCCTTTTTTTTTTTTACACAGCAAACAATAAAAATTTAAGTTTCAATGTGCTCATTGCAGTCAAGGAATTTCCTCAGTTCCTACTAGTTTAATGAAGCTGTGAAATATGTTACTCTGGAGCACAGATGATCTGTTTGCACAGCTTTCAAAGGATAACTGCACCAGTTCTGAAGCAAAAGGAAAATGTCTATTCCTTCCATTTATATGGCCAACAATAACTTCTGCATTCTGACAGAATCGTGTGTACACTGGCGGGGAAGGGGAGTTTCAAAACACTTTATCAGGAAGTCCACAATCCAGTAAAATGCAGGCTACCCAGATACTGATCCAAACTGATGCACAGGATTTGACTCCGAAGTTCAGGGCTGCTGTTTTGTTTTTTTAAACACAGTTACAGTTATTTTTCTCAACCAAGAAAAACAGTTGTATTTTTCAGCATAGATGACCTTAATAGATGTGAACAATTAGCAAACAATTCTCTTGAAGGAGAGAGCAGTAATATTTTTCTATCCAAATAAAACTCAAAGTAGAACAGTGGGTCTGTAACAATGTACTCATCTTCATAAGAAGATTCAATGCACAAGAAAAAACTTATTTACATTATACTGAAGAATACTCCGGTGGAAGGCATCTCATGATCCACTTGACAACAACCTAGGGATCTCCTAAGGACATTTAACTGAAAACAAATTGCATCTTTCACTCTTGCAAAGGGAACCCTTTGTAGAATTTAATGGAGACAAGTAACTCCTTGTGTATCTACTGCTCATGTAGTAACTCAGGTGAGAAGCTGTCATACAACAGTGAAGGTAAATCTACAACACATGACTAAAAGCAACACAGCTTTACTCCCACCACCAAATTACAAAATCATGTAATACCACAGCTTGGAACTGGGTTTCTAAGAATCCAGTGTTCATTTTAAAGAAGAAGTAACTTATTTTTTTAACAACTTTACTTCCTGTCTGGCAAACCCCAGTTATTTACAGGCATTCCATATCATAATTTCATCAGCAGTATTATGATCTCAGCAGTCTATCTCTCCATATTAGCACTGAAAGATGTTAATAGAAAGTATTTATTTAAAAACATATCTATGACAACTGGAAGCTTAGCTTTCTTTGATGAAGAGCTAAGAGATATAGGACTCTAAAGACTTCTAAAGTATATATTAAAAACACATTTCTTTACTCAGCAGTATTTACTCCCCTTTCAATAGAGGATGTGGGTTTTATTTACTCAAGTCATCTCTGAATGTTTTACAAATCTGAAATAAAACACAAACAGCTCTGTCACTAATACCTGCTCTTCTTTCCTCCATCACCCTCATTCACACATTCTAAGAAATCAGCTAAAAGATGAAGACACAATGCAGATATTACCAGATATTTTGACTGATCACTCACATCATACTCTGCAATTCAGGTGTAAAGCTTGTTGATTTTCTTCCACTGCTTGAAGAGGCAATCGCTGACATCGGGCTGGCCACAGTGCTGCTCATCTGGGTAAACAAAGAAATAACAGAACTTACAATACTTGTATTTCATTTCCAAGAGAGCACATGTATGCTTCACACTAGATATTTAAAAAGAAGAAAAGATATTTGGAGTAACATGGCAAGTAAAGGTTCTCCATGCAAAAAGGAAGCCTATGTGAGGCACTAGAAAACTTGAGTTGATGTTTACTGTAACCAAAGTATTGGAAACATGCACTAATTCTAAAATACGATTTAGAAGTATCCTAAAAAGTACCAGTGGAAAAGCATCAAGATAAAAACACCACTATTCTGGAATAGATGGTATTCACAGACATGAGAATCTCTGCTAACCAGTCATCCTCTTATATTCCAGCATATCCTAACCACCAGTAAATCACATCTGCACCATTTCCAACAAGGCTAAGAGGAGTAAAAGATTCTCACAAAAAGCCAGCTAAAACTTTATGAGCACAGAGATCAGAAACTTCCTTTATAAATCACCCCCTTCACACACACTATTCAAATTCTTAAAACATAAAAGCATTAGAAAGAGTGAGACCTGAGCACCAACCAGCACAATACTCAAAGCACTGAAGTATCTTTATACAAAGAATTTTACAGCTTTTCTATATAAATTTCTCATTCAAGAACTCCAAAGCAAACTCAGGACAATTCTACTCTTATTCTACGAAGTAATTAATAAATCTACATTTTCCTCTTTAATAATATGGAAGTCAAATGGCTTTGAACTATTTTATTTTTAAAAAATTGTTTAATTTACCAAAGGACTGACTAAGCAAAATTTAATTATGGAAAACTCCATAAATATGTAAAAGGAAGTTTCGTTTTTCCCTTCAAAAAAATTAATAAGAAACTGCATACTGTGTACGTCCCTTTATAAACAGGATATATTCTCACTATATTTCTTAGTCATGTAATTTGTTGCACACTAGTAACAGCTGAGTTGTACTGCTCATTTCTTGCACTATTAGAAGTAGCAACAATAAAAGCTATATGTTGATATAGTTTGCTGTGCTGTAAGAGACCCTACCTTTCTCCATTTTAAAATTCACAGGATAAGATCATTTTCTAGAATAGACATCTACTACACCACTTCCCAGGGCAGCCTGTTCCAATGTCTGATCATCCTTTCTGTGCAGAAGCTTTTCCCAATACCTAAACCTCCTTTGGCACAACCTGAGGCTGTTTGCTCTTCTCCTCTGGCTTTGCACACAACAGAAGAGCCCAACCCCACCTGGCTGCCTCCTCCTCCATCACGGAGTTGTGGAGAGCCAGAAGGTCCCCCCTGAGCCTCCTTTTCTCCAGGCTGAGCCCCCCCCAGCTCCCTCAGCTGCTCCTCATCAGACTTGTGCTCCAGACCCTTCTCCAGCTCCGTTCCCTTCTCTGGACACGCTCCAGCCCCTCAGTGTCCTTCCTGAACTGAGGGGCCCAGAACTGGACACAGCACTCGAGATGTGGCCTCACAAGTGCCCAGCACAGGGGGACAATCACTGCCCTGGTCCTGCTGGCCACACTATGGCTGGTGCAAGCCAGGTGCCATTGGCCTTCTTGGCCACCTGGGCACAGCTGGCTCATGTTCAACTGCTGTTGACCAGCACCCTCAGGTTCTTTTCCACTGAGCAGCTTTTCAGTCACTCTGCCCCAGTCTGCAGCACTGCACGAGGCTGTTGTGACTTAAGTACAGCACCCAGCACTTGAACTTGAACCTCATACAACTGGTTTTGGTCAACTGATCCAGCCTGTCCAGATCCCTTTGTACAACCTCCCTACCCCACCCAACTTGGTGTCATAAGTTTAATTTTTTTATTAATGCTTTCATGTGGATTATCAGACTTCAGTTCATCTTCAGGCAGATTCTAATTTAGGTCCCCATCCTGCAAGCACTTATGCACATGTGTAACTTGAATCACAAGTTTGCTCCCACTCAAGTCTGATTTTAATCACATGAGTAGTCACACACAAGGCTAAAGTGTTGTCATAACTGCCATAATCAGCAGTTACCAGAGTCATCTAACCTAAACAGTCAAATTAATGAATTTAAAAAAGAAAAACAAGTAAAACCCCTTAGTAACAAAGAAAGGTGACAGTATTTATAGGAAAGCTCTACATATCCATGGAAGGGAGTTATCAGGAAGCTGCCATGGTACCCAGCTCAGCAGAAACAGCCTAAAGATTTTGAAATTTATATGTATTCTATTTCTTATCATTTGATTGGGACTAATTATGATTGGTACTAAAGTTAATCTATTTATATCCAATACCACAGTACCAATATTCCTAAACAGAGAATTAACAGTGTATTCACTAAAAAGTGAATAACATTCAAAGATTTAATGGTGTTTTTTGTTCTTTTTTTATTTAGAGCTTTTTTAAAATTGATTACATCACTTGAAACATATCACTATTTTCTTTGAACATCCACGACAGACATCGTGCTTTATCCATGAGCTTCTGTTCTGCTAATTTACAAAGCATTCTCCCAAAATTCCCAAAAACCATGGGGCCCAATTCCACAGTTGCCTCCTCACAGCATAAGACCCGTGATTCATGCATGTCCTATTCTGGAGCAAATTCTTTCTTAGGTTCCTGCCCTCCAAGTCGACAAGAACAGTTTAATTAAACTTCAAGGGCTGTACATCTCAGTGGTTTGAGAGCTGAAAGCTTATCAGCTACTGCTTCACTAAAAACTTGGGTCTTCCTATTGCAACCAAACGATTTAACTTTCAAATCAAGCAGGTGTACAGCATTTTCTTGACATAAAAAACCAACAGCTTGTCAGGCTTCATCAGACCCTTTACAATAATTACTTCCACAGCCCACATTTTGTTTGATGGTTTAGATAACTAACTTCTTTACACATCAAAGTCCCATCCTCCGTATGTTCTATTTCCTTTCTTCCGGACATTAAAAAAAAAAAAAAAAAAAAATCACTCAAAAGCAGAAGCACTCTCAAATCAATTTTCTTCAATAAGTACAGCTATCATGGAACTGAAAAGCCTACAGTGATCTTCAATGGGTCGATATAGTGTATTTGTTTTAGCTCCAAACTGAAATGCAGCTGTTTGCCATATTCTACAAAATGAATTCAGATGTTCAGATTAAGTCACAGATTATTTCAATGTGCTGCATTTTAATCACGAACTCTAGCAAGAATATAACTTCTGATTAACACTATTTGGACTGGTAATTATGAGTTCCTCCCCAAGTAGGTCCAGCTTTTATAAATTCTTTTCTGATAAGTAAAACATTGTAATCAAATGTATAGTAAAAAAGAACACACCAAAAAGTATATATAATCACTAATATAAATGTTTAGTAACATCTACTGTAATCTCTATGTCTTTTACATTGAAAAGTCATAACAGAAAACACTTGTTCCGTATGAATCAGCAGAACAAAAGTTATCAGTTGAGGGAAACAAATTTTAAGTCATTTCTCATCAGGTTTAGGCCCATCCCTCTCACCACAGTAAGATACCTGGGCAGATTTGTGTTTCATAACCCTCCTTCATATCCATATCCACTCTGAAATTACCAAGCAATGTTAACTTACACTGACTTTTCTACAATCAATAAAGTGATCTGTACAACCCACGTATTTATTCAAGATCCAGCTGAGAGACATAAAAATTAGAATTCCACTGCTCCTAAAACCTGATATAAGGGTTATACATTTAGGCAACATCCTATACTATATTGAAATATAAATATATATATAAAATCATACCTTCTAACCCAAACCATTCTGTGATATCTTAAAATTCGTCTCATTCCAACTCCCTGCCATGTGCAGGGACACCTTCCATCAGACCAGGCTGCTCAGGGCCCTGTCCAAGCTGGCCTTGAATGCTTCCAGGGATGGGACTGACACAGCTCCTCTGTGCACCCTCACAGCAAAGAACTTCTTCTCTTGATCTAATCTAAACCTCCCTGTTTTCACCTTAAAGCCATTGCCCTTTGTCCCATCGCTGCACACCCTCCCCAGCTCTCCCAGAGCCCCTTTAGGTACTGGAAGGCACTGTGAGGTCTCCCCTTCTCCACGCTGAACAACAGAGACTCAGTTAAGGCTTTTGAGATATTACTCAGATATTTTCACCAATTCCCACTACTTAAATGTCACATGAAGATCTAAATGAAAGACGCATCCAAACAGTCACTAGAGAACGGTCCTCTAACAGACTGTCTGACAGCTGATCTAAAGTCACTCAAGGAGAGTAAATGTTAGTAGTAATATAGTTTTCACTTAAACAAAAGAAAAACAGTATGCAAGTCTACACTGGGTCAGTTTAAAACAAAAGTGGATTTGCAGAGATTCTATCTGATGTCTCTGTTATACGCTAAAGAAGGTGCAGGATTACCAAAAAATAGCAGTGTCCCTGCAAAATTTTTCACACTGAATAACACAGAGTAGAAGTTACCATTACAATGATTTAATTCATCAAGCATACATCTAATGTGGTTATCACATCAGTCTTTTCATAAACGCGTTTTGCATATAACCTGAAACCATGCAAAAATTTAAAGACTGACACATTTTCATTTATATAAACTCAAAACAGGAAGGAAAGAAAAGCCAATATAACTATGAATTAACACAAAATTATTATTTTTTTTTTTTTCACACCGTCTGCTTCAGAGTAATTAGATTAACTAGTCTGTTCCCACTGAGTATTTCATGGCCTCATCAGTTGACAAGAGGGTATAGGGTAACAGTCTTCTAGGACTGGAGATGTAAGAACTCAATTAACTACAAGAAATACAGACTTTTTTTACTGCACTTCTTCTAGAAAACAAAAACACACCCACAACCCTGCTGAACACATGCAAAACTGGCTTTCTGAGTGTATGCTCAAAACCATAAAAAATAAGAGAAAGTTTAAAAAAAAAAAAAAACAATAACCCATAACCAAATGCAAAAGTACATTTATTGTTTTGCTTATCACCCACTCTCCCAGTAGCACAGAACAACTGAAAATTAAAACACTAAGTGTGACGTGCTTAAGTAATCCTGAGCTGTTCAAGCAGGCTGGAACTAGAAACACCCTAAAGGGTCTCAAATAAGCACAGCGCATGTGTGATCTAGGATTTACAACAAAATAATGACTGATAGTGTATAATGAAATTACTTTATCATCCTCTAACCTGTTCAGGTCAAAAACTATCGGCTTTCTGGGCAACAATTAAGAAAGGTTTTTGCTTACAGGAAATAGGATGAATAACTTCTATATTCCCTAAGCACAGCATCTTAAAAAGCCAAGCAGATAAAGCAAAGGCCCAAACTTTCAAGGAACAGTCAGACCAAATACAGGATTAGAAGCAATCTGTGGGCAGGCAGTGACACACCAGGTCTGCACACAAGAATATTGTTCAAAGCTCCAGCTGCAATCCCAGCTTTCTTTTAATTAATTAACAAAATATCACAAAGCAGAATGCATGCACTACTCATTCTAAGGATAACACATTACATCTGCTCCTGCTGCTTCCATTTATTACTTGATAGACCAGATTCTTAGAGTAGTTTTATTTTAAACTGAAGACCAGAAAGAAAAATTCATTTTACAGCTGTCAATGCACAGCCCAGCTTTCACCACCCAGACAAATAAGCATCTCATCTTTAACCATGACACTGTCTTGGAATGGAACATGCTTGGAAAGCCCACACGAATACAAGGAATACAACTGAACATCATTTTTCCCTGTCCATTTAAAAGGCAATTCATTCATTTATTGCCAGGCAGAAGTTAGAGGAGAAACATGCATGGCTGATAACGACACATAAAACAAATTTTCTAATACACGTAGATTTTCATCCAAAGAATAACACGCATCCTAATGATTTTATCTTTAGAACTGTCCTGTTCAACATCCCTGAAGATAAAATAATCCTTCATGTTCATTTCTACATCTCATAGACTATCTTTGTGCATTACTTTTTACTGAAGACCTTACATGAAAGCAGTAAACAAGCACAACTCACTCACTGACTTAGCAAGGAAAGAACAGTCACTAAAGCAACCTCAGACTAAAATAAAACCTTCTGACTCCACTGTGTGCAACAACTGCTGTGTTTTACTCAAAATTACTCTACATGTCCTCATATTTGAAGCTATTATTTGTCCATCCCCAAGTTAGACATGACAGTTACTTTAAGTCTCTTCTGAACCATACCACAGAATCGTCTGGACTACTGAAAGAATACTAATACACAGATGTGACTGTTTTATTTGGGACTGGGAAATATAGAGAATAATTTTACACGAGAGCTCTGCCTCCACATCTGGAGGTGTTTACAAACACTTCTCAGAGTTTCCAACTCCAGTCTAATCAGAGCCCTGTCCTTCCCCAGAAGTGATACATTTGTTTTTAACAAGGAAGCAGGCAAAATGAATCCAATATATACACCCAACTCCCTCTGAACTGAATGTGCACACTTTTTTGCAGAGCTTTGTGCCATACTGGCAGTTAATAGCACTGCAAATTAAGCACAAATGACTTTTTCCTTCCTTCCTAAAAATGCTTTAAGAAAACAGTGTAAAGACCAAACAACTTGAAACTAACAGCCAAGTTTTCACAGCTTCCAGAATCTGACTCCTATAACCATGAATTTATTTCAACTAGCAATTATTTTTTCTTAATACATTAGTATTACATGCCTTCCATACCAATTATTTAATAATTGTATAGACATGCAACTCAGTGGTCACGACCTTCCCGTGGAAGCCACTGACAATTTTCAGTGAAGCAAACACAAGGTGTGCTCACAGGTCTGGTGATAATAAAAAAGCTTCCAAGTTATCAGGGACTTGCATACTTGATTCCAGCATGCAAGGATGAACAGGCCCCAAATTGTGACTTGCTCAGTATTTTGCTTTTTCTGACAAGCAAAGCATTTCTGTACTAATATGCAGAGGTCAAGTTAGCCCTGTCAATATGTTTTACTGCTCATTGGCCAGGAAGCAACTGCATTAGTGAGCATGGGTCCTCATCTGCCTTTAGTTCCATTTAAAATAAATTAAAATTTAAGGGTTTACTAGCAGAGGTAGATTTTCTGTGAAGCATAACCAAGTTATCATTAGCTTTAAACTGTATTTTCCTTGGTATAACTTCTCTCTCTAAACCTTCACCTCCTTTCAAAATGGCATCTTCCCAAATTATCACACTGATTACATCCACCCTTCTCCTCTCATATCACCCTGTGCTGTGCTTGATTCACTATTCGAAGCACAATTAAGATCATTACATAATATAGTTCCACCCTGACCTTAATTGAATACTCTGGCATGTCAGGAATACCATCAAGTTACGGCATCAACATATGTATCTAAAATTCCTCATCAAGAATGAGCAGCCAAATAAATAGCTAAGATTATAAAAAAATTTTCCGATTCTTGTTGTGGGGCTGTTCCTGTTTCAGAAATCAGTGCTTGCCACCGTAAGTATAAATTCTCTGGACAAGAAAATGTCTACTTCCATTGTTGTTCATCTACACAACGCCTAACACAAAGAAAACGACAGAAAAAACAGCCATGGCTTTAATGTAAGGTAGAAGCATGAAAATTAGCTCTTTAGAAGCAGGTCTACCAGTATATCAGTAACATTCAGGCCACCCAATCCTTTCCAGAGATCTCATAGTCACAGATGATGTCCAGTAAGCTCCTGTTAAAATGCATTCTTGTTTACTTGAAAATATACATTTTTCCCAGGTATACCTCAGTACTAGGTTTAACTCTCACAAGCATCTCTCAGGTATATCAGAAGAATTATCCAATAGAGCTCTTCAGTGTTAAGTGCTTTTAAAAATCATATGCTTGAGTGGCATTTCAAGTAAACAAGCCTACATTTCAGCAAAAGTCCACTGGAAATCACCTCTTCCAAACAAGCTCTTGGCCTCTTTTTTCCATTACTGCCACTTCTGTGATGGTGTAGATGGTTTAAGGAGCTGTGTGAACTAGAAACTTTGCAGTTGACTCTGTGAAAGTCTGACTGTAATCAAACACAATACTTCAAACATATGCAAAATACAGGGGTAGAGAAAAGCCAAAGATTATTTATAAATAGAAATTTCACCTGTGATAGCTTGCAAAGGAACACTAAGATTACTTAAAATTAATGACGACTCCATGTAGCACTACAAATGCCAAGTACCTGAAACACAGATTGCAGATCAAATCAAATTTTCAGTACCTTTGACAGGCAGGTTTTCTGATCAGCTCCAGATAAGCTTGTAACTGAGTCACCACTGCCTGGTTCCATGAGAACACAGACCTAACTAATTCGCTTTTCTTTACATGCTTGTGTACCTACACATTTGGATATTTCACAATTGCAACAAGAGCATTAACTCAATTATTTTCTATGGTATAATTACACTGCCTGGGTTTGGCCTCATGCCTTAGAACACCCTTGCAGTGATGACCTAGAAAGACACCGTCTAGCTGGTCCCACTGCTCCAGGGCAGCACATCAGAACAGCAATAACAACGTGAACAATGCTCACTGTTGCTCTACACTGTTGTATGTAGGCAATTCTTAAGACACTTGTAGCTTGCTAAATTACAGCTTGCTTACGCTGACAAGTTACTAATTGACTAATCAACTCTCTAACAGCTCCATTCTGTGCTACCCAGAACTGAGCTCAAGAGAGTAATTCAGCTGGTTATGACAGTCAGAGGCTCTAAAGGCTACAGAATCCTGCGAAACCTTAAGCAATGTCTTCAAATCCACAGATTTGGAAATCACAAGTTAAATGCCACTTAAGGATTTCTTGTTTACTTCTCAGAGACACAACTCTGAGCTTTTCCGTCTGCAGTTTTAGTATATTCTGGTTAGACCTCAAGCTTTTCTTCAGAATCATCACAGCTAAGAAGCTCTTTATCTAACCGAAAACTAACTTTTTCAAACTTTCACAAGCAGAGATGGGGCTTTCTAAAAAACATAATTTTATCCTGTTACAGTTGGAAATGCTACTTTTGCCATCAACGTTCCCAGCTACACGGCAACAATACACAGGATTAAAAGGAAAGAAAATAAAATAAAATGTGATTTGCGTATTAGTAACATGCAAACAGGAGCCTGTGTAAAGTCCACCAAAGTTAACAAAAGAACTGACACTGCCTTCCACACCACTTGGATCTGGCCAACAGTGAAGAAAGATATCCAAAAAGGGAGAGAGGGTGGGTGCACTGCATCCTGCCAAGTGAGCACTGCTGCCTTAAGCCAAAGTGAAAGCAAGGCCTGTACCAAGAAAGAGAATGATGCAGGAGTTACATAAAAGACTTCAGAAGAAAATTTTAGCGAAACACCAACACGGCCGCAAACCTTGAAACAGATTCATTTGTAGGAAATCAAAATGTCTCACAATAAATCATTAAGACTAATGCCATACAGCAATCTTGCATTGTCTGCAACATCAGGTTCCTGCTCCCATTTCACAAACAAAATAATATATATCTTGCATGTATATGCGCTTTGCAGTCGACTGCAAATCATCCATTTGTGTGATTTCTAGGAACTTAGAAGCAGTTGATCTGTACACAGGAAGTATAAAAATATTCTAAGTGCAAAAATCACTTACAGCTAACACAGAGCAATATTCTTCTGGACTGTCAGTCCCAGGCTTTTAACGTTTACCAGTAATTTAAGTAAGGACTAACACTTTCTGTAAGGAACACTACAGACCTTATGAGAACCTTCTAGTATATCAGGAATACCATTAAGTTAGGGCATCAATGGATGTATCCAAAATTTCTCACCAAGAATGAACAGCCAAATGCATAGGATTCCAAATAAGGAATATCACAAGATTCCAGTTAGGGAATCACCACACCTGTTCGGGCAAAATAAATAAAATCCATTTCCTCCAGATGAAATTTACAAACTAGTCACATTTCACAACATCAGAGTGACACGAAGAAATTAACAACATCCAGCAGTACACAGTGTACTGCAGGCCAAAGCCTGGCTGCTGTCACATAATTTTATAGAATATTTAAAAAAAAAATATATATCTATATNAATGCTCCTGAAGGCCCCAACAACGAGCAGCCTCACTAAGTTAATTAATAGCAACACACTCTCTAATTGCGTGCTCTCTCTCTGGTGACTCACTCAGAGGCTCACCCCTGGGGATGGATGGATGGATGAGGAGGCTGAGATGTGCAGGGGAGGAAGGATGGAGGGAGCAGCTTGTGGTGCCCGGTCCCCCCACCCCGTGTGCGGACAGCCGAGAAGGGAAAGCGAGGGGCAGGCACTGAACCTCGGTCCTTCCCCTCCACGCGCTGCCTGGACCGAGGCGAGAAACGAGGGGGACGGGAAAGCGGCGGCGACTTCGCGCTGTTCCCCCCGCCCGCCACCGCCGCCACGGCCGCTGAGGGACTGGGGGGGTAAAATGGCGCCGCCCGCGCCGGGGAGGAGCCGGTTCCGCCACAGCGGCCGCCCCGCAGATGGAGGCGGGGGCGGCGGCGCCTCCCAGGGCGCGGGGAGGAGCCGGGGCGAGGCGGGGCTGCCGCCTCTTCCTCCTGCTAGCGCCGTGCTTCTTGGCCCGGCGTTCGCGGAATCACCAGGAATTAATGCCTGTGATATCGCAAAGGCGGGTGCCAGGAGGATGGTGCCCGGCTCTTTGCAGTGGTGCCCGGCGACAGGACGTGGAGCAGTGGCCGTAAAATGAAACACGACAAGTTCCACCTAGACACGAGGAAGAACTTCACGTTGAGGGTGGCAGAGCACTGGAGCAGGCTGTCCATGGATTTTGTGGATTCTCCCTCTCTGGAGACGTTGGAAACCCACTTGGACGCTTTCCTGTGTCACCTGCTCCAGATGATCCTGCCTTGGCAGGGGGCTTGGACTGGATGGTCTCCAGAGGTCCCTTCCAACCCTAACAACTCCGTGATTCGGTGACTCACACAATTGGTTAGGTTGGAAAAGACCTCTGAGGCTTTCAAGTCCAGCCTATGACCAATCACCACCTAGTCAGGCAGACCATGTCCCTCAGTTCCACATCCAGTCTTTCCTTAAACACCTCTAGTGATGGTGGTGCAGGTGCTGCCTGATGGGCCATGGCCAGCTTTTCCTTCCCTGTCAGTGCCCAGCATTGCTGGAGGGCAGTGGGAGGGGGCTCCAGGGCTGCTGTGAGTCCAAAAAACCAGCAGGGGATTTTGGGGAGAGACAGCTGGATCCCCCCCCAGCAGGGAGATGCGGGCATACACAGCTGTCTGGCCTCAGCACAGGTGCCAGCACACCCTGATCTCTGCAGCCACAGCCTTGTGCAGGTGTTCACAAACAGCAGTGTGAACAACAGTGACCTGTGTTCGTCTTCACCCTTCGAAATACCAGTGGATCCTTACTACAGCAATACCAAGTTGTACTACTTCAACCATGACATTAATGTTTCAAAGCTGAGATAGGGAGGTTTAGGCTGGACATTAGGAAGCATCTCTTTACTGAGAGGGTGGTCAGACACTAAAACAGGCTTATGGAGAGGTGGTTGATGCTGTACCTCTCTCAGTGTATAAGAGGCATTGAGACAATGTCTTTCTTTAACTTTGGTCACGCTTTAACTTTGGGTCAGCCCTGACATGGTGAGGCAGTTGGACTGGATGATTGTTCAAGGTCCCTTCCAACTGAAATATTCTGTTCTTTGCTGTGCTGATTCGATGCATTGATGTGCTTAAATACCCATGTTTTCCTCTGATTCCTGGCAACGGTGGCTTTCCTCTTCCTATATCCTGCCAGTTTAACAGGTTGATGGGGAAGGGCACGACTAGGCAAGCTGAAGCATTAACTCACCTTTCCTTTCTTTTAACCTTTCCTTTCTCCTTTCAACCTTTTCTTCCTTGGACACCTCCTAATAGTAGGTTTCTGTGAGTTTAGTTTGGTCATTCTGCTCATCACAAGCAGGTTTGTTAGGAGACAGGCTGATGTGTGCCATGGTATAAAGTGAAACTAATAAATGGGACCAACAGAGGTAAATGGAGTAACCATTAGTGCTTTGAAAAAAGCCTTACTTTTCTCAAAAGTTTGTGGCATGTATAACTTTGAAAGTTACACTCTGTCTTTTACTTTGCCCTCCTTAGTCCCTTTTTAATTCAAATTCCTGCCTACACAACAAGCAGGACTCATATCATTTTACTAAGATTCGTTCTAAGAAACTGACAGCTTAGAGACTTCATAATTTTATGTACATCTCAGCATTTTGCTTCTTTGGGGGTCTGGGTAAGAAAAGAAAGAAGAAGGAAGCTCTGGCAACCACTGCAATGATCTTAACACTCTAGGGGCCGTCTGAATTCCAGCTTGTTAGAAAGTCGTCTTATTTTCTTTTTCCCTGCTGCCCTTACTTTTTGTTTTTTTGGCTACCACTCACTCCCTGTCCTTCTTGTTACTTCATGTAAACACTCTGTCAGTCCCCTCTGCGTTGCTTCCTCCGTGTTCCCACCTCCCACATCAGCCTCAGAAAGACGACGTGATTCTGCGACTCGCTGCCGAGTGCTGCCAGCCCCTCTCCCTTCTGCTGCTGCTGCTTACAATTATGAAAGTAAGGCTGATACCAGCCCGAGCACTGACAGCAACAGGGCAAAACACCAAGATATTATCCGGGAGAATGAGAGGCCTCACACTGCTGATTCTTGCCTGCACAGCAAAGTCTTAAGTCATTGCTGCGAGGAGGATGGCCTGAACTGTTCCTTCCTGTTACTCATTTTAAAATATCTGGGCAACCCCAGCCAAAGTAGGATTATCAATAAGCATTTTGCTGACCAAAAGGAGAATCAAAACATTCTGTCAGGTTATGAAAGGTACTGCAGAAAAACTTGAGGCGACTCAAGTTTTTAGCCAAATTCTGTGATTTGTCAGAACCTTACATTAAACTGAGGGAGGCAAGGCAGTGTATTGCTGACATTACTAAGCATATCTTTATATATCTCAAAATTGCTAGGACAGAATAATACAAGAGCATAGAAAAAGTAGAGAAATCACTATGCCAGTTCCATATGGTAATTTTAATTCAGGAATTACTGGGATAATATGGTTGAGCATGTCCAGTGTGAACTACGTAACTTCCAGGAGCTTGGATAGAGGCAGTGTGACTTGGTGAGGTGCCTGAAAAAGCACTGACAGAAACATTTCCTGACAAATTGTTTTACTGTGCAGAACCCTTTTGCCTGCAGTGAGAGGTTACCAGTTCATAAGGGATTGAAGTTCCTGCCCAATGATGAGCTGAGCTGATGAGAGAACATTCCCCGTGTTGCCACTTCTATAGGTGATAACTCCTGGCAGAATACTTGAACAAGACAGATACCTACTGGCTATGAAATCCGAAGTCAATACAAGAAAATCTGCCAGAAGACAGGAGGAAAGAACACTGAAGTGTCCCTTCTAGTACTGTGCCTTTGTCTAGCTGGTGAAAGTGCAGAGGCTGCTCCCTGCTCGAGTCTGAATTCTTACAATACTTGCAAAGAAGGAAAAAAAAAACATGATCAAGTTTTTGTTATGTATTGTACAGAACCAAAAAAGGGCACACACAAAATTGTTTCCCCTTCTCAGGTCACCTTTCAGATCATGAGGTCATTATGAACTGTCTCAGCACTTTTACAAACTGGAGTCTGCTCAAACCATAATGCTTACAAAGTTTCACTTTGAATAGCCCTGATTTTCTCTGTCATTTGTTTTCACTTTTTATTTCTCCGCAGAACATAAAAAGTCAGAAAAAACTTTATTTTCCCCCTACATAGCATATAATTTACATCAATCATCCCAGGAGGTCAGTACCACTGGGGTGTCATTTAAATACAATGAATATAAAGTAATGAAGCTCTTGCTGGAGTGGATGGCCACAGTTCTTGGGGAGAGAGAGAGTTTCCAAAGCATGTGGAGAAAACACAACAGGAGACTGAGTGAATTCATCACACCACAAAAATGTCTCCATCCTGTCGACAAAGTCATTAAAGGAAAATGAACCATTGTTACTCTAGACGTTTGCATTCCTTCGGCATAATAACCTCAGTATAGAAGCATTGGGGCAAAGAGAATTTGCACACACAGGAGAAAAAAACTCAATCTATTTAAAAAAAAAAAAAATTCTAGATTATGTAATGAAAGAAATCCTCCGTGCTCCAAAGAGGAGACGGAGCCTCTGCAGAAGCCACAACTAATAAGGAACCTTATGCAGTGGTACAGGGCGGTTCCTTTTCCTCCTGCCAACAAGTCAAAGTAAATGCCAACCAGGACAATTTTTTTTCAGATAACCCACAAATTATGTTCTCCTTTAATTACACGAGTGTTTCTACCCTTTGCTGATCCATAGCCATCCTGGTTTTTAAGATCCCTTGTTGAGATTTCCCCAGTACCATTTCCCTTTTCATGTTCATTTACTTCCAATATTTTTTCAGTTGCCATTAAAGCAATCTGTGAGGAAGACAGGGATTAGAAAAGCTTGCTGTGTTCATTTTTATTTATTTTTTTGGCAAAGGGTGTCCAAATGAGAGAAACTGTCACATGCCTACAGTAAATCATAGCATATACAGGTTTATGAAAATAGATTGTACTTCTGTGGATCTCCCTCAAGGAAATACCACTTTAAAGCAAACCACCATGCAACCCCTGGTCAAAAAAAGTAGCTTTAGAGAGCTGCAGCAGAAATCCCTCCTTTATTGTAAATTATTCCATGGTGTGGCAAAGGCCTCTTTACCGTACTAATTAAAACAGAAACATGCTAATTGAATTACTACCTTTAATTGCCAAAACCATATAGGGATGTAAGGGATAGATTACTTTTTTTTTTTTTTTTTAAATACAAAAGGACTACCTTGATTTAAGCAAATACTGAATGGGAAATCTGTTCTTTATGTATTTTTAGTAACTGCATGGGAACAGGGAGCCTACTAAAAAGGGAGCAAGCTACTGAGGAAACACATGCCAGCAAACACCAACTCATACCTGTTAATTACAACAAATATGCTCACAGACAACAGCAAGAATGCTATTTATCCATCATTTACAGCCACTGAAGCGCAGGGAAAGGAATTGGTTTGCTGGCAAATGTCCCAATTAATTGGGCGTGCTATTTATTAGGGTGCTGATTAAAGTGTACTCTGCAATATAATAGTTGAGTATGAACTTGCCAACTCTTGTTCACTTCTGGCTCATAGGGATGAAAGCAGGAGAGTAGACTAGCACAATATGAAAATAATTATGTATTCCGTGCCAAAATGAATTTGAGGCAATTCCAATGCCTGGAAATTAAAGACCTGGAGAGACAGAATTAGGTAGAACCATGATCTTGAGGACAGAGCTTTGTGTTGTGTAATCCAGTTGTGACCAAGACCTTCAGTCTGTAGTAGCCATTTTGCACATGTATTAACACTCCTCTTAGAAGCCAAACCCATAGGCATGCCCTTAAGTAAGCAGCATATGAATTAAATATAAAACAAGATAAAAGCAGAGTTTCGTTTCTGACTGATCTGAATCAATGCACTTGAAGAAAAACTATTTTAGGGGGCCTTTTTCCCAGCCACTGACTCCTCCAGCCTGTCCAATCAGCTGCCCTAACTGAGACTATACCCTAAATAGTGCTTGTTTGCTGTGCCTTTTTCAAAACCATGGCTTCCACAGATGAGGCTGGGAGTTTCCACACACAATCACGGAAGCATATGCTAATAGTTGTTTATGTTATCTAAAGTAATGCTTGAGGTTTGATCTCAACCAAGATAACCACCAGAGCAAACCAAAATCACAATTTGTAGCAGCGAAGAATTTCTTGGTCCTGCGTCACTCTTAACTCACCTTGTTAGTGTTGAGGCAAGACCTGGGTAGAAGGCCCAACTGGCTGTGATTATTAATGAGTTTAGTAAGTCCACATATGCTTTTGTTCTTCCCACAGGCATCACAGCATTTTGGCAACATCATGAATTGCACCTCTATAGCCAGAGATATTCAAGCATGACCTTTATGGTTAGAAAGCTCCAGAAAAAAGGTTCTGAAAACAGAAAGTGAGCTTTGGTGCAGAGTTTTTCTTGTGAAGCTGACTGTGCCCAAAAAGACATGCAGCTTTGAAAAGAGCACTCTGGCAGTAAGCTGGATATCCTTGTCACCTAAAAATGAGAGCAGTAAAGAGCAAACAAAGCTCCAATTCTGCCAAGCAATGTAAAGAACCAACACTTAGTAGCCAGAGACTCCTCTAGCTAAGGGGCAGGTAGCAATGTTGGCTAAATGTCCAAATGTATCTCAAAGAGCTCCCTGAAGCACAACATCAAGAGAGACTTATTACCCCTGTAATCACACCTGCCCATCCCTCTGACTGTCCTGCCTGCCAGCATTTCACTGAAACCACTGCACAAAATGCACAACCAAAGTAGCTTAAGGCTGACTGAACCGGAAGCGTAGTGATGACCCTAAAACCAGGATGTGTTCTGGCAGCTACGATATCAGGAGTAGGTTTCAATGGAAACCCAGGCCCCATGGTCAGTGCAGGCAAGAAACCAGTTCCTCCAAAAGCAGACATCTATGTTTGGCCATTAGACTTGCTCTGTAGAAGCCACTGACTGCATTTGGGGGGGCTGAGCTCAATTATCCCATATCAAGCCCTCTGGGCTATGCTGTCTCCCTCCACCTGCCTTTCTAAAGCATCTCACGTAGGTCCTGACTCAGATGTGTCCGCTCCATGGCGACTTTTTAGGTAGCCCAAGGCACCTGTAATGGCATTGGAAGCTTAATTTTAGGCAAGTGAATTGAGCCTTAGGTCACTGTTGAGTATCATGGGAGCTTAAATAGCTAGCATAAACAGTTACTTTTAGGCAACCAAATGTAGGTGTCTGAACCTGGAACTCAGCTCTCCTCTAGCTGTCATTTGTCCAAGGAAAATAGCAGTTAAAGATAGTTACTTTTCACTTACATTAGCTATCCAAATTGGAGCATTATGTTGCATGAGGAAAATTTGCAGGTTTCTGCATCCTTTGTATCCTTAGCAAAAACACATCTGTGTCATTTGCCATGGAGAACAGGTGGGATCCTCAGCTTAACCATTTCCAAATGACATGGTTAGATTATTATGGACTCCAATCATAAGCCTTTGGAAGATGAGTGAGAATTAGGCAGAACACTGAGCTTTCCTCTGCAGAAAAAAATATAAGCAGAGGACATTAGTTCTTTCTAGATTGCATATTCATATAATGAAAGTTTCCAGAATCAGTCCATTCAAAACAGTAATTTCTTGAGATGTAGGAATAGTGCCAGCAATTTACATCAAATTACTTCTGGACTGCAGAATAAATAGCATCAGCCACAGGTTGCTAAAGATTTAATTTCCTTAATGTTCTGAAACAAATTAATGTTATTTGACCGTGCAGAGCAGGTAGAATGCTGAGTTTATGGTTCTCTAACACTTCTTATTTCTCAGGGTGGGTGCCCAGTGGTGGTAATCTGTGTACATTAGATATGAGATACAAATATATCAGAGAAGCTTTTTTTTTCTCTGAATAAATATTTAAATATTTAGGGCCAAATTCCATTGCTAAACATATGAACACAGCTCTCTTTGAGCTCATTGGACTTGTGCATGTGTATCTAAGGGCAGAACATTGCCCTTAGGTTTTAGATTTTAGCACCAAGCTTCCAGTGTAAAATAACATGTGATCTATAACACACAGGAAAGCAGCAAGACCTGGTTCTAAAGGAAGGGTACAATTACATATTTCCATCTTTCTTTTGGATAAGAAGTACTGCCTTAACAGAGCTCCTGAGAATATTCTTACCTCTTCCCCAGACAGTTTTCCTTTTGTATAAGGTGCTTCTCTGGCAGCTTTGGTCATTCCTGTAGCTGAGAAGCAGAGCAGGATACCTTTTTATTTCTTTGCAACTTCTCTCCAATTTCCATCCTGCCAGTTTCAACTTAGTATCATGATGGAAAATACAGAACCGTTTTAAAATACGCTTACACTAATGATTTAGATACGGTTTTTAAATTATGAAAAAGTCACTATGTTGATTTTAAACTATAGGCAGTGTGTACAGATCAGCCAAAGGACATACCCAGTCAACCTTTCCAATGAGGCAATATTACAGCTGGGATCAGCTAAAGGATTTTTACTGGGAAATGTCTACAGAGTGCCAATACAGAGCTCTTGAATCTGGAGAGATTCTTTCCTTATGCTTGCTACCTCTTTTATCCCTCCTTTTAAAAGTATTTGTAAAGAATTTAGATTTTTGAATGTTTTTGGTGTTTTTTGTTTGTTTGTTTTTTTGGTTTGTTTTTTTTTGGTGTTTTTTTTTTGTTTTTTTTTTTTTGAGGCTTTCATTCATCTAACATCCACGGCCAGGAAAGACGTGGAATGACTGCATGGTACTTATGCAATATTGTGTGATATTGTGTGACAGGACATGCAGTATGATAGAAACCTCTACCAATGCCAAAATAAAGGAGATAATGCCAAAAAAAAGAGACAATGACCAAAAAACCTCAACTCAAAAAAAAGAAAAAAATCCTGCAAGTATAAGTGTAGTGATTGACCCCTCTGAAGTTTCTCCAGGGTTTCAAAATTCCTCAAAAATTGCTCTCTCCAATCTAATATATCTCTGTATTTTATCATTATCAAAAAATACTAGGACTGTTATCAACTCTGTGAGCCTACTGAACAGTTCATATATTTTAGTGGGTTTTGTGAGAGTCAGGATCTTGTTGGGAATTAAAGTTTTTGAGGGATGGAAGGCTTTTGGAAGATTTCTTATGAAGTTCACTGTCTACCTTTGATTCCTTTTCTGTGGTAATATGCTAATGTTAATGGCATCCAGCACAGCAGAGAAAGATCTTGCACAGTTTTTAAGTTTTACAGGTACAGTTATAAGTGAAAGTGGACTGCTGGCTTCCTCCAGTCTTTTTAAAATTCTGCACGCATAGACAGACAGACAGATTAAACATTAATCCTTCTAAAAATGTTGCTCCATTTGTGGCCAAAACAGTATTTTATGGCATTTATTGCAAAGGTCAACTAGAAGTTGTTCCGTACAAAATAGCATCTTTTTTTATCCACTTGAAAAATAACTTCTGCTTCAGTTTCCTTCCTCATATGCCAGCTTATTCTTTGCGTAATTGCAAAAATAAATACCATAGAAAAAGAAAATCTCTGGTACAATCCACTTCTGTTATGATGCTTCCACAGAGCTGGTCAATTATTAGGGAACATCTAAGAAACAGAGATACCAGACCCAGTCTTGTTTGGCAAAATAGTTTCTCACATTTTTTCACATGGGCTCAGAAGAGCACATAGTGTGTAAAGGGCCTGCGAAGTTCAGCATTATTTATTATGTCAGCAGCCTCATGTGGTGAGGGCTTTAATCACTTACTTATAGCATGAGTATTTTCTTCCACTAACTGTTCTTTAAATTAGCATAATCTTTGGCAATTGCCTTGTGGCCTTCAATTCTGTATCAATGTAGATGATAAGGGACCGTATATTAAAAGTTCTGCTCATCATCTGATATCCTGCAATCGTACACCAGCACAGAAAGTCACAGGCCATGCTGTCAGAGAGGACTTTGCACTATCCCAGGTTTACTGAATCGGGCCTTTTGGAGCACTAATATTTTGGTAGGCATGTACCTGCCCCAGAGAGACAACATGTTTTTGACAACTGCTGTCAAAATGCCCGCCCACTCTCCACACATCTTGGAGCAGGGTTGAAAACAACTGCTCATCCACTGTGGACAAGGTCAGTGAGTTCAACATCTATTGTAGCAAATTCTTCTGTATGCTCCAAGGCAAATCCCATGCAGGCAAGTTGTCCCATGAGCCCTCAACAAGGCTATGGTAAGCAATGAACTTACCTGACCTTGTCCACACTAGTGAGGCAGCTACTTCTGCTAGCGCTTGAGTGGATCTGAGGGTGGAAAACTATTTTTGACACCCCCTCATCAAAAACAGGACATTCTTCTAGAGAGGGCAAAGTCCCAGCAACGTTACAGAGCCCACATGCTGAAGTGCACTGGGGTGAGTTAAGGACAAGGGATCATCACTCAGAAAGGCACTTACACATTTTAAATTCAGAATACGTTTGTTGTAGAATGTGGAATTACTGAAATTTGTATTGATAATTTCATATATGGTAGAAGAAAATAAGCAAACACATTGTGTGCGTCTATTAAATCAGGTAGATTTAATAACAGCCCAGTTACCCTTTCACACTAGTGTAAATCAAGAGGGGTAGAGCTGAAAGCCACTGATCTACTTGTACATGAGAAACACATATTTCTGAAAACATGATATACCTTCTTCTTACTTCTTCTTCTCACTTAGTTTTCATGATTACACTAAATAGTTATGTCTCTATTGGATGCAGAACATAAAATGGGAAGAGGAAGGGGAGCACAGAAGGAGCGTGATGATGGGAATACAGGGTGGGCAGCGAGGAGAAGCAAAGTGTCTGTCCCATTCTCATTTACCCTGAGATACAGAGCAAACAGCTTTCAGGCTTACTGAACATTCTGAACACACTGAGAGCTCTCTGTTTATTTCAGCTGTGTAAAATGCGATAACTTGCCAGTAAATGGAGCTGGGCATGAAAGTGCATGCATGAAGATAACATATTAGTTACAAGAATTATAATTGTCTTGTCATTATCTTTTCTTTCTTTCCTGAACCAGAGTAAATGTGCCATAATCTAGCAAGAATCTCATGATAAGTAATGTTAGAAATAGGTTTTTTTTTCTTTTTTAGCCGCCAACTGTCTGTTTTAGACATAACATCGCCCTTTACTGTAGGCTGCCACATAAAAGCAACACGAACAGTAACGTCTCTAAGCAAGCATGAATGATTGGCTGCAGATTCTTTACCAAAAAGGGAGTTTATTTACTCCACACAGGTCATAAATTTCCTTAGAAAAACTATCAGTGGTAATCTACATGTGGTGTTTAGTAAATACAGCTTTCCTCTGCTTCCCTCAGTCCATGTTCTTCAATTGTCAAAAACAGTGGAAGACGTTTTCTTCGTGCCTAAAAATATAATTATTCCAGCTTGCTAAAATGTAGTGGAAATAGTGAGCTGAAAGACTTAACATGTTCTTCACCAAGATGGACATTTAGACATGGAAATATGAAAGGATAAGGTGAGTAACTGGGAGCAGCAAGTTAGCTAAAGGCTTACTTCTGCTTCTCTTAGGTAAAGTGGCACCTTATTCCACGAAGGCTCCCACTGAAATCAGTGGAAGTGCAGATAGAATAAGTATTTTATTTCTTTTCTTAACGTGTTTTTAAAAAAGAGAGAAAAAAAAAAGGAGAATGGGATCTGCCTTTTCATGTAACAGGCTTTTATCTGCTCAAAAATCACGCTAACCTCAGGGTGCCAAGCACAGTATTTTTGAAAGCATTCCAGGGATGGGAAGAGCTGCTCTATCTTCTCCACTACAAAGGGAAGCTTGGTAGTAATGAGAGGTGCTGTGGTCTTCCAAGAAAAGTTTTGCATCTGCTTTGCCCCCTCTGAGGACCTCTTGCTTGTTCCTCCTGGATACTTCCAGGTTATGTCATTCTTCTTGTATTTCAAATAGGAGAACATCTGAGTGACTGTCTTTGTGATGGGTTTTGCCATGAGAAGACAGAGTTTCTTTGCTTTTCAACATGTGCATTTAAGAAATTATATAAATATTTATAAGGTAAACTAGAATAACAGGTTTGGTTATTACATCACATAAGCTCCTAATATCATAATGCTCCTAATATCCCAAGGTCAGAGAACCTTATTCACATTTGAATGTCTACTGTTAATGGTGAAGATTTTAATTATTGTCCATCTTTCTAGGGCCTGACCAAAATTTGAAACAAATAGTTTAGAACTTATCATGCTTATCATAACTGAATGATGAAGTGTGTTGTGAAAGAAATGTCCAGAATTTGTACATGACTATTTTTTCTATCACTTCAAAACAGACTACTGAAAAAATATCTGTAGAGAACTTTGACTTCTGAACTAGGAGTATAAGCCAGATTTCAGCCTGTAAGGAATTTTTATGGTTGAATTATACACTTCTAAAAGACACAATTTAAAACTGAACTGCTGACAGTCCTTCTGATTATATTTTTTATAAGCTACTATTAACTAGGATGAGACCTTAAAGGAGGAATAGATCCCATCTCTATCTGCTGACTCAAGAGTTTCTTATCCTTTCCTCTAAAACAGTGCAGCCTACTGTCAGGGACGATATTGGTCAGACTAGACTGACCACAGATCCAATCCAGTCTAGCAAGCCCAGTGCTGCTATGGAGCCTTTGCAAAATTCAGCTGCCAACTCCTCCATCTGTACTGAGCACGCGCAAGAAAAACCTCAACAATTTTCAGCAGCTTCTAACTCGGCCAAGTTCGGGTGGATCGTTTTGGTCAGGGACAACAAAAGGAACTTATCTGCTTTTTCCTCCTTATTCCTCTCCTACTCAGTAAAACTTCCCATCCCAGCTCTTAAATAGATATTGGGATGAAATCTTAAAGTGTTGTGAAACAATGTGTTTTCTCTTAATGCCGATCTTAGAAGCAGCAAAAGTATTTCTGCTGCAGGTTTCCAAGAATATCAGCTTGAGGCAGACTCAGGATTGAAAAGATCATCCTGAACAGCTAAAAATTGGCAGCATTATGTGAGTGAAAACAAGGTCTTATACTGGAAAGTGGTAGACAAGGTTAGCTGCAGATACTGCTGGCAGCTTCACCTACATTTTTTCTGCCAGGTCTTTGTCTTCTGTTACTAGAGAGAATCATTCCTGTGATGTCTAATGTTTTGTCACCTGTCCTTATGGCTTGTTTTTGGACTGGCACTGTTGTCTCCTGTGACTTGGATGCCAATTCCACAACATTCAACTTAAGAGATTGCTCTTGTTCTGCCACCACACCCAAAGCCTGAAGGCCACATGTGGGGCACACACATATTTCTGCTAAGATGTAAGCAGGATGCTCAGCATTTTCAGGATTACATTATGTCACACCATAAATATGATTATTCTTGATGCCCTGGTCTGACCTGAGTGAATTTTCAGGAAAGAAAAGGCAAAAAAAGTTTTTATGGTCCCCATTATCCTTATTTAACATTTGCCATTACCAGATGCTTCCTTTTATTTCACTCCTGTAGACTGCACCACCTCTTTCATAGCTGTTTGTTTTCATCCTTTTTAGAACAAGCCTGTTACTATTCAGTGTTTTTCTAATGCTTCAGCTTCAAGTCTTGTATTTTTAACAAAGAAATTTTTTCCTGCCATCCATGCTATTGAAAATAGATTTACAATGGGAATCGTCACCATTGCAACACTGCAGGAGTAAATGCAAGGATCTGGTGCTGTGCTTGTAGTTAGAAACTCTAGAAACCTTTCTGCCACTCGAGACTGACTTGCATCTTGTAGTATCTCCTGTGTGAGCTTTATGGAGGTTGTATCTGGCCAGAGAGCACTTCATTAGACTCTTAAAAAACAGCATGCAAAATTTAGGGACTCTGCAAGGTTCCAGATGTATAAGCCCTTTTTAATTACAGCTATACCACCCACTTTCCCCACAGTTAGTCAAGAAAACCAGTTTTCACTAAGGTCAACAGAAAAAATAACCGTGAAGCTTCTGGCTCATGCTGCTTTTACATATGCTGAAATAAGGAAAAAAAATAAATTTAAGTTCTCATTTTTTTAGCCTTTTTATCTCTAAAACAACATACTGATTTCATCTAAATTCATCCAAGGGAAAAAAACTTTTTCCTCACTCTGAAATTAGTTAAACTGAAGCTGGAAGGAGAATTAATGGAAAGGGACAAAGTTGGTCTTGCCATGAAAAATGACAGTTTATCCCTAACTATGAGGACCCTAACAGCTTCCTACAGCTAGTTTTTAGTTTGCATTTTGCAATCAAAAAAAAAAATTATTTGAGAAAGACAGGCCATACATTTTTCTAATGCTACTACACATTCAGGTTTTTTGTGCCAGAAAAGACAGGTCATACTTTCTCTTTCAAACGCCATTACAAGATGACAAGCAGGCCAACGTTTCTTCCTCATCATGATGACGACATGGTCATTTGCTGCTTTAAACCTCTCTGAAATACATGCAATCCCAATGGGGCATAAGAGGCTGCAGACAGGGAGGGAAATGGAAGAACTCTGCAGTAGGACCCACACCTAGGCTTGCAGTCCCTGCTTATTAGAGAAGCAGAAAATACATCATTTAGGAAAAATACAGAAGCAGTGATTGTTTACTTTGTTGTTTGTATAGCCCATGTTTTGCTGTGTGCTGTGGAAAAGCCAACAGTTTTTCAGCAGGGACAGGGCAGGTTTCCTACCAGATTTCCAGACTTTTTTCCTGGTGTTACTGGATGCCAAGCCCTGCTCATCTTTGGACCTCTGAGAATCTAAACCACATATTTTTCTGTCTTGAAAGAGACAGAAATAGTTAGGACCTCATTTTATAGGAGGTAGGTAGGTATAGTTAGGTAATAGTTAGGACCTCAGTTTATACTGAAGGAAAACTTGCTAAAAGTCTTGTCTGAGGTCCCAGAGAATTCAGCATCAAATCCTGAGACAGAACACAGGAGTCTGAGCTCTCAGTCCTCACTTCCTACTGAAAATACTGGAGGGAAAATTAATATTCTCCAGTTAATTTTTTTTTATGTAATAATTTTCTAGTCTATCTAACAAACCTTTATGCTTTTGTTTGTATCGAGGACTATAAATGCTAAAAAGCAGTGCATGGTGCTGAAATATTAAATGCTTTTGACTAATTTCAGGACACAAAGAATCTTCTTTTATCTGGGCTGTAAAGCAGTGGGACAGGGACACAGTAGTTAAACAAACCATAGTAGTCCATAGTCTGAGTAAGAACGCTGCAGTTACAGAACTCATTACCACACGCCTACTTAGCAGACCGAATAACGTGCTAATCTAGAGTTACTATTTGTCATACTTAAGAAAAAGCAAAGAATAGCTGGGCAAACAGTCAACTTCCAACCAAAGCGAAAGTAAAGCGCTGCCAAGAGACACTGGAGCTTATCTCGCCCCTACTGAAATGAATGGAAGTTCGGGCAAAACCTGCTCTAGCATTAAGTTTACTTAAGTTCACATATTTTGGCTCCATGGGTACCTTCATGAGTGAATAAAAAGCTTCAGGAAGGTAGATGTTGGAAACAAGAATATTGGCAATTCTTTCACTATAGTAATAATTGCTGACATTGCTGTAGTCGCTCTGGCTAAAAATATCAAATACAATAACAAATCCAGTGAACCCATTCATTTATTCCTATTTCACAAAGGCTATTTACATACATAGAGAGGCTCAAAATAAATTCTGTATTCATCGTATTTGCAGCACATTCCAGCCCAGCAAACTGGCATCGAAACTATTTATTTAGGGAACATCATCCAGGTTAGAATCTTTCATATCTGATAATTATTTTTCATCTCGAGCACCCAGTACTTACAACAGGAGCGTGCTGGGCCTGCATTTTAGAAATGTGATGGTAAACAAACTCAGTGCTCTTTAAAACATTACCTTTTTGTCCAAAAGCAGTCTAATTATGGCTGTATTCATAACACAGTTAAAAGTGAAAAAGCTGCAAGACGATTTAAATTGCAGCAAGCACAGCCATACTAATGAAAATCTGATATTGTAGTGGACCTGAAGGTGTTTGTTAAGATATAACTTGCAGCACAAGCACATTTTTTTACCAACCTCCTACAATTCTCTGAGATCTTAAAATATGACCCATTTTGCAACCAAAGCTAAAATTCCGAGAAGTTCTGAAATAAAACCCGAGGAAAGCCGAGCAGCAGGGTTGCTCTCTCTTCCAGCCAAATCCAAGCCAACGTTCCAGATTATATATATCATAACATGAATGACTTCTTCTGAAAAATCCCATCCAGTTTTTATGTAGGTCCGTAAACATTACTGGTACTTTTATTAATTTGTCCATAACCATTTAAATAAAATTCTAGAACTCTGAGCTGTGATCTGTTCCAGACTGTAGTAAGTTCCTGTTAAATGTGTAAATGTTCAGCAGAAAGATATTTTTGCACGGAGACTGAAAATCAGCTGTGCCAGATACCTGAAACTTTGTTAGGGCGCTCAGTGGAAAATTTTATTTCGACATTATAAATAACCCTGGACTATTTTAAGTGACCTTAAACTGGTAACTTCCAATGACTTATTTTAGTTTATCCTAATTAACTTTTTATTTTATTTTAGTAGGAAGAGAGGTGACTGTAAAATTTTTAGTGTGACTAATTAAAAGTGGAAACGTATCTTCTTGTTTGAAATGAAATAAATCATGATTGTCAGGCTTATATAGCATTTGGATATAAAACAACTCCTTGCCGTCTTTCTAGCGCCTTTGGAATGGCTTTTAGGGAATGTATTCGAGCCAGCTAAAGAAGGGGGGAAGGAAGCCAAAAGAATGTATGGACATAAATATTTTGCCAAAATAAGTATGAAAAAATGTATTTTCTGTATCACAACCACAGCAAACCAGAGCTTCTGTATCTATACTAATCCGTATAGGTGATGAGTAATTGTGCCTTGGAAACGCCTGTGGCCACTTTTGGGGAAAAGCAGATCCCTGTGGTTGTCGGGAGAAGCGGGGCGAGCTCAGGAGGGTTTTGCAGCGTTATCCACATGGATCGCGTTTTCTCAACGGGATAGACATCTTCCAGAGCCCTTCCAACCTTGGGCCGGGAAAAGAAAAGGGGAAAAAAAAAAAAATAAAAAGGGAAAAACGTTGGAGAAAGAACGGAAATAAAAAAGCGGAGGGCACACATCCCTGCGAGGCAATGGGTCGGGGGTGCCGCTCCCCGCGGGAAGCGTGGGAAAGCCGCGGAGCGGAGGGAGGGATAGAGGGATGGACGGAGGGATGGCTGCGGAGCCAGGGCTGGGTGGGCGCCCGGCGGGCGCGGAGCGGGGGCGGCAGCCGCAGCCGCGGTGCGCGGAGCGAGAGCTCTCCCCTGTGACCGATCGGCGTAGCTTGCGGGTTGTTCTCTGCTCCGGAGCCGAGCGGGGCAGGAGCCGCCGCCGCCTCTGCACGCACCTTCCCCGGGCACAGCCGGGGTTTGCCCCGGGGGGGCAGAAATTGGGGGTAGCGGGGGCTGGAAGGCGCGGGGACGGCGGTGCCGCCCGGCAGGAGGAGGGCGCGGAGGCTCCCTGGGTGCGGAAACAGCCCCAGAGGTGCCCCCAGCACCAGCAGCCACACACGGACACCCCGAGCCCGGGTACGCGGGGCAGCTCCGCCGGGGCAGCTCCCCGGCTTTTGGCGCAAGGTCCGGCGGGACAAACCCGGCTGCCGGGGTGCCGCGCTCGGAGCTCGGAACGGCTCCTGGAAGGGCCACATCCCCTGCACCCCCCAGCGCAGACAGACACGCACACAGCGCCCCGAGTCACACACAGGCGGCGAGCAAGGAGCACACACGCAGCGCCGACTTTTTACAAGAAGGTGGAAGTAGCAAGTCGGAGTAAAGCCTTAGAAATTAGGGGGCGGGTTGTGATAGGCTGTTATCTGCGCGGGGAGGCGGTGACACTTTCATACCATTGGGTATGTAAATGGTTTTTAATAGGATCTGCCCTTTTTTTTTTTTTTAAGGGAGAAAACAAACCAGACTCCCTTTACCTTAATAGTCTGAAGGGGGTTTTATAGCTTTCATTCATTCAAGGAAATGGTTTAGGCTTTAGACTACCGGAGACTTAGCAAAAAACTTTTTGGCACCAGATTATTCTTACTTTTTTTTTTTTTTTTAACANATGTTTTTTTTTTTTTTTTTTTTTTTTTTAAAAAAATTTTTTATTCTTTTTTTTTTTTTTTTTTTTAAATTTAAACAAACAAGCCCAAAAGTGTTAATGGAAAAAACCCGGAGAGAAGTGGAGATTGGAGACCGTCTCCTGCTTCCCCCCTTCCCCGTCCCCCTCCCCGTGGGTGAGAGTTTCTCCTCCTGGGGGGGATGCACATTGGTTTATTTATTTTGAAGGCTGCAGAAGTCTGAGGACTGAAGCACCACGTGCTGCTGACTCTCATCAGCATAATGATCGCCTTAGCCAGAGAGTCCTGTATATATAAACCACAAAAACCTAATCATTAGAAATCCCAGCCTCCAAAAACCACATTCAGGACAAAAAAACTGTGGCGTGGGTTTGTTATTTTTTTTCCGGCTCCTTCATCTTCCCCGACCTCAACTTCTTGGGACCCAAAAGAAGTTTGTAACTTTTGGTTGCTTTTTTTCATAATTATTATTTTTAACCCGATTTTCCAGAAAGAAAAATAACTCAAACAGAGCGACATTTTAATTATTTTTTTTTGCTGCTGTTGTTGAACAAGGGCAGAAAAAAAGAAAAGCAAGATTTTTGTTCGCCTATTCAACTCAACGGACTTGGATCCAGCAGCGACTTCATGTGAAGGACCGGGCTGCACCGAAGCTGCCTTTTCCTAGAATTTGCTTGGTCTTATTTTAGAAATCAGCCTAAGGAGGGGTGTTTTATTGTTGAGTTGATTGTTTTTTTTCTCAGCTATGATCCCGGCTTTTTTTTCCCTGGGAATCCGAAAGTTCAACTTTTCTTAAGTCCTGATCCTCCGAAAGGAACTAGCTAAAAACTCGCTTTTAATTGTCAGCCCTGTGACTTTCCTCTTCACCCCAACAACCCCAGTAACTTTGTTTCCGCGCCGAAATCGCTTCGGGAGCGCCTTTTTTTCGGAGAGGGGGGAGCCACTTTTCCCAAGCCCCTTCCCGAGCTCCCGCTTCCTGAAGCCAAAGGCAATAAGCGGGGGAACCCAGCGTCTCCTCGCCTCTGTCCCAGCGAGGCTTTTCGTTTGCTCTTTTTTTTTCCTTTTT